>AP028447.1:1084308-1434129 GCA_036509395.1 Antheraea yamamai
CCTTGTCCTAACAATTACAAAGACAAGAAAAAAGGCATAGCTAAATAGTTGAAGCTCTGCTTGTGCAAATGATTTTTATTTATAATTTGTGTAGAGTACACCAGAATTTGAGATGAACCAATGACGTGCTATAGCCTCAGACCCTAATAGCAATGAATTGAATATAAATACAGAAACAGAGCTGGAGTATCTGTTGCCAGTTCTGAACAATCTGAACTGATAATAAGGAGTATTTTACTATCAGACAGAGAATATACACAGCATTACCTAGATAACATTGTTATTACCCCTTTCCATAGGAAGCAAGTAGTTACAATTACACTTTATAGAGATAATTATATAAATACAGTTTAAAAAAACTAAAAGACAGTTCATAATTGATCAAGATAAAACCAATTATTGCCATAAACAAAATAATCATTTCCACAACAGAGAAGTCATATGTAACAAGTAGCAATAAAGAACATATTGGTAGAAATATTATCTAGGTACACCTGAAATGTAAGACATTATCAAAATATAAACTTTCATCCTAATCTTTAGAGCTTTTTATGTGAAATCAATTACATATACATATGTATATAACAGTATACATTCAATAATTAATTATGTATTTGAATAATCTCCACCTACCTTCACCACTTAAAGACTACTATTAAACTGAAAATATATTGCAAAGCATCTTTAGGTGAGTTTGAGCTGTTCAGCATGAGAGTCATTTCGTTCTAGGCTTAGTATGTTCCTATATTTATCAAAAACCTAACCTAACCTAATTATCAAAAAATATATTCTTATCACAGGGCAGTCAACTTTTTGTTTTTATTTTTCAAGATAACATAAAATACTCAATAGATAAGAACAGAACCAATGGCATTACTTCTTTACAGTATTATAACTTAAAGTAAAATACTTAATCAGTACAAACATGCACACCTAAAATATCCTCATTAGATATAGGGATGGTAATCCTATAGATTTATGGTATAAAAATTAAGAAAGGAAACAAATTTGAAGCACTTCATAGTATTTCAACATTCCAAACTAACACAGGATGACCCAGTACAGTTAATAATTAAATAATCTATACTAATGTTATAAAGAGGAAAAGTTTGTGAGTTTGTGATATTGTAGATTGTAGAAAGTACTATACCAATTCTGAAAAAGACAAATAAGAGCAGAGCAACAAATGAAGAATGTTTTAAAATCAGGGTTTTCTTTCCTTCTGAGAGCTTCCGCTGCGTGTTAGCCCAAAGTAACTATTCCACTCGTACGAAGTCGTGGGCAAAAGCTATTAATTATATTATTATTATAAAGAGGTAAAGTCTGTGAGGTTGTAGTAGGTAATATCTGGGGAGTCAGAAAAAAATGGTCGAACGAAAACGTTTCTTAGAATGCTGCCTTAACAATGAGAGATATATGATTAAGTTCTGGAAAAAAGTTGTAGCTTGATAATGTCTATTACCGCCCAACGAAGTGGGCACGGGTCGGCTAGTACTTTATATACTGTATCACATTTATTTAATAATTGATTTACATTTACATTTACATATTTAATAATTGATATACATAATAAATAAATAATTCCCATAATCATGTTTAGATAAATTATTTACACACAAATAAAATTTTTAATTAAAATAGTTGTAGTTCAAGTTGTTGTTAAAAAATACTCTCATTTTATATTCAAGAATTATAAAAAAATAACTAGAATTGAAATAAAAAATAATGTATTCAGTTTAGACCCTAATAAGGCACTTATGAACTTCAAAACTACCACCGGTTCAGAAAACAACCCAGTAATCGAGAAGAACCAGCAAGATACTCAATTGGGTACATCTTTTTAACATATTTATTTCCAATGCATTATACATTACAATCGTTTTTAGTGGATGCACAGAGAAGAGTAAATTCCAGACATCAGCATCATTCACATATTGATCCATTCTATAATAGTCTTTTGACACCACAACCCGCTTGATATGGCTCTTAAACTTACAGTCCGATAAATTGGTAATATGCTTTGTGACTTTGTTGTAAAACCTAACACTATTACCCAAAAGAATTATTACTAGTTTTACAAGTCTGAAACAATTATAAATAGTGTTTTATTATAACCCTTTCTTTTATACAATCCATTGATTAAATTGATCAAAGCGTAATACAATAACATTATGGGTCATAACATACTTTTTGGTAAAATAATTACTACTGAACAAAAAAACATTTTGTTATTTTAACTAATACAGACTAGTCTACATTAATAAAACTATAATTATTGTATGTTTTAATGAGGAACAAGGTACACAAGGTGACAAGATCATATGACTTGAAATTAGCATTAAATCAACTTACACCTACCAAAATCATTTGCTAAGTTTAAATCTGACATATATGCTAATTTATTGTAGTAGTCAATTTGTTTGTTTAATGGGCATTAAGTATCTATACATAATGTGATGTAAATCTAATGTGTCTGTTCTTTTTACATTTTTGTGGAAAAAATTGTTGCTGGTGTCTAGGAATAAGGTTTCATGCGTACGGAGTCGCAGGCACAGCTAGTATGCAATAAATTAATGGATTTATTTGTATTTGTCCAGTAATTTGTGTATAAATAAGTATAAGACTGGATAAATATAACACTAAATAAAAAACAAATCACTCATGATAATTATACTCAAATATTTTCAACCTAATTGACCATGTTAACAAATTACATTGTACATATAACATATTATGAGAGAAATAACTTTTTTCATGCATAAACTATAAAAACGTAACAGTTTCACTTTTATATCATAAATAATAATAAATAAAACAATAAACATGCCATGAAATACCATCATATTCAGGTCAAGGAGACCATTTAGAAATTCAAGTAATTTATAAATATGTATATGCGTCAAATGTAACCGTATTTTATTAATAATGTCTGGGCACATTGTCATGCAATACGTAGCTGGCCTGGTCCACATTACAACTATATCATCTTTTGATAGGGGTCGGGATAAATGTTCCAAGAGTTCTTGGTTTTTGAAACAATATTTGGTCATACCACGCGTATCAAAGTAGACAACATATTCTGAAAATACGCGAAATGATGTCACTGCAGTATAGTTGTCTTTGTCAACCTACGCGAATTATGTCACGATTACTATTAGATTATTGTTTAATTGTTACCGGATGACCTCAGGAGCGACATCCAGTCTACAAAACAGATAATTTCCTAATAGGTCATCACCAAAACAATAATACGCGGCACACTTTCTCAACAATAGGGAGTAACTACTCCTAACATTATACTCTCGTCCCTTTTTCTCTTGAACGATAATCATATGTTAAAAAGGGACAGAAAACTGTCAAAACTTGAAATAAAGTTTTTAAACACGCTTCATAAAACTATCGTTTTAGAACGATTTTCATTTGTATCCTGTACCTTATTGTGACAACTTACCGTATTCAAGTGTACATAAATCCAAAAAAGATGTCAGGGTAAAGTTACTGTCGAAAACAAGGGATGAAAACACACACAAAACACTTTCGATAAACGTAGATTCACAAGATGAGCACTTGGACAACCACAACATGCACTAGCACCGGGCACAACATGAATCTTGACACTTGCACATGAAAGTTTAATTATTTTCATCAACACACGACATTCCACATATTATCGAAGACGTCTCACAAACCACAATGAAATTCGGCCATTTTAGTTGATGTCAGAAAGAAAGAGATGTCTGTCATTCATTTGACCAATCAGCAAACAGCATAATTTCAGATAACTACTCCATCTATTGAGAATCCATATGACTAAAGATAGTTTTATTATTACTCTCTTTTTATCAGAACACTTTTTGTTACTATAGATTATTATACAACATTTTTATTGGTGTATGTGACCCATAAATACATATATAATCTTAATAACTAATGTAGTATTCCATTTAGTAAATCCATAAAGGCCAAAAACAACACTAAGTTTCAGAAATTAGGAAAATGAATAGGAAGAACAAAACGTCACTAAAATTAAATGTTATTTTCAAAATTATTGTGCGTGGTATATTTGAATTATTTCGAATATTTTCTATATACAAAATTGTTACTGCTTAAAATGTTCGCCAACATATTTTATAGTATAATTATACTAACGGTACGTTCACTTTGATGGTTTATTTGTAAGTTCCTACCATATAATATTTTGATGAAATTATATACTTTTCACAATGAATTATCTTTGTGTACAATATGATATGAATTTAAAGCTGATATATAAAATAGTATACATGCAGTCTTTATGCCTAAAGGAGTGGTTTAGATCTTCGGAGTTAAGGTGACGTACAATGAAGCCCGTGTAACATGTGTAGCTGTATTGTAGCATTAAAATATAATCGGATCACGTAATTTTAAAATTGATTTTACTTTTATACCTTTTAAACAGCATGCGCAAAGCAAAATATTCCAAAGAACTACATACCAGAGCCCTCGTAAGACATTTTGGGAGGTATTGACAATTATACACTGAAAAAATGAAGGTTTTCTGAAAATCTTCATAGTTTTTACGTAAGAGAACTGATCCTAACTTGATATCGAATGTCACTAAGGTATTTCTGACTCAAGCGTCACAATTTAGAACTATGATTATAAGTGTAATCTGTTAAAAATTGAAGAACCTACGCAATATTCGATTGCTGTTGAAATACCACCTCATATATGTCTAATATTCTTACTTAAATAAAATAGTGGTCACAATTATCTATTCTGGTCTGAAGTGTGATTAGTTACCATTCCTAAGCACACCTCATTTTCAAACTCAATTCTTAGAAGTAGCAAACTAGTTTTAACCTACTTCAGTTACATACAGAGGATGTCAGCTTTGTTTAAATTTGTGATAGATAACTATAAGCTTGAGTTTTTGGCGGGATCTTAGTATGTCATGTAGTGGATTTTATATTTTATTCATAATCTTGTGTTATTTCACTCTATATTGTGTAAAATTGGTGGTGTTTTATGTAATATAGTTAGGTTATTGTGCACAAGTGAAGTGCATGGGAAATAATATCATGGGGCATGAATTCTGAGATGCCACAAAATTTCTCTGGAAATTTGTAACAAGGGAGCCACCATCTTGTTGGAACATAAACATTGACATTGAAATGATCGCACGACAATAACTTGTAATACTATGAACTACTCGACAATGGCAGTAGTAATATAAAATATTGGTTGCCAAAAATAAAGTAAAAAAAACTATAAGCTCTAATAATCTCTAAATTTCTGGTGAAAAAGTTATCTCTTTGGTTATATTCTCCTAGTTTATAAAAAAATAAAATGTATCCGAAAATACATTGCTAACATAAAATTCTTCAGCTTTATATTACAGAAAATGCTGCTAACAGTAACCGCAAGACCAAGGCAGAAACAGAAGGTAATATTAATTAAAATAAATAATTCTTTGTTAATTAAACCTTTACTAATATAATTATGATAATTAAAAAAATGGTGGTAATTGGTATAAAATATACCTAACGCAAATATTTATAGTTTTTAACATTCATCACAAAGACAAATGTGAATTAAGACAGCGCGGGAACTGTTACAAATTTTACAATACCAAGAGGCCTGTTTTGAATGACATTAATCAAATTTTTACATAATCGCCGAAAGTGAAGTCCTTGTAGTATTCCCTTTTCTGCTAAATTGATAATTCAGCTCCGCATAACATTCGTAATATTGATCCTTACTTTATCTTCATTATTACTTCATATGCTTGCCCCTTATTAATAAATTTGAGTTTACGAGTAACCCTTTAGGAATGTTTGCTAACACTGAGTCGCGTCAGAGCCCCTGAGGCATGGGGGAATCTTACCACAAAAACAGCAGTTGCTTTCTACTATTTTCATGACATTAAAGAGTTTGAGCAGGTATACACGTATTCTAAATTTCGTAATCCTTTATTAAGCCACTTCTATATACTAACCTGTAAATGCACTATTCTCCGAAATCTAGGCGAAGGCCAGGGTCTCCTCTTCGACGAGGTCGAGAAGTAAATAACAAATGGTGACGTTCAAAAGTACTGGTACAAATGATGTTTTAAGAAATAGGTGTTTTTTAAACTGGTTCGGCAAAATGACTGCACGGTACCTGATGAAAAATACAGTACAGTCCATAAATAACTGTGACTGTCGGTGTTAAATAACAACAGCAGTCGTGGTTATCATGCCGACCTGCAACCTACTTCTTCACACCTCGTTTGAAGGACCCCATGTGATAAAAGGAAGGGAGCACACTGGCTGTGATGCAATTCCATATCTTCACAGTACAACAAAGATAGGAATTTTCGAACTTCTTTGTACTTACTCCTTTGCTGTATATATTTACGATTTAAAGTATTATCGTATTTCACAGCTCCACAATATACATTCGATTTCTCGTCGGTGTTAGAAGACGCATCGCGAATATTTGGTAAAGTCTTGGAGAAAATGTTCGCAAGTAAGAAACTCTTGGGTATCGAAAGTCGCATTCTTTCATAACTTTTTACATCTATGTGAGCTGATATCGAGAAGTGCAAAACGTGATATCAATGTGTGAATATGATTATATATTTGCGTTATAAATCTAACGAAGCCTAAAGTATTTTCTATGAGTAAATATATCACCTATCCTAACTGGGTTGGCTTAGGCAGAATTAATGGAGAGTAAGTTGTGATTGTTGTATACTTACAAGCCTGTGATTTTTGCAAAGTTGGTCGCTATAATTTTCATTTAAATACCATATAATTAATAGAAAAACATACGTAATTAAATAGTAGAATGGTTTTCAACTAAAACTTAATGGTCTATGGCAGTGATCGTCATACTTTTCTAACCAAGGGCAACATAAAACAATGTATGGTATAGACTGCGGGGCGCATATTCATGTATCAGCTAGGTGACACCACCAATCAATTAGCATACTTTTTATGAGTTATCAAAATGCGATTGTCTTCAGCAGTGTTTTTCAAACTTTTTCTCGACACGGCCCCTTTAGTATGAAAACATATGTTGCGACCCCCCTACCCGTTGCTTTTCTTTCATGTATTTCATTTTGTGACAAATATTCAATTTAACATATTTATTCATTTTCATAACTAGGGTTCGGATAAATACATAAGAGTTCTCCTAAGTTTTTTTAAATTTTTTGTTTATTTAATACGAATGATATTTCCTTTAGTTAACATTTTTCTTAATACATTTTTTAAAACTTTGTTTTTTTTACTGCAGGAACTTTCCCAAACTTTTGCAAATCCGCTATAGAAGCTTCGCGACCCCTCTAAAGAGGCTTCACGACCTCCTTGGGGGTCGCGACCCATACTTTGAAAAACACTGCTCTACAGATTTTGTATGGCAATAGCCACTTCCTAACCTGCTTCAGTTTACTAACTATTAATTAATTCCCAAGCAGGTAAATATCCAATTTACGGTTAGTTCTAGGGCAAAAATAAAGTCTATCTTAAAGAAATTGTGTCCTCGAATTAATAAAGTTGTCAAGTACCCAAATTGGGTAACCCAATTCGATAATATTATATTAGCAACGCAGGAAGTATTAAAGAAGTGTTCGTGAATACACACCGAATATCAAAAAAAGGATAGTATATAATTCGTTTTTATTGTTACATACACAAACATGTATGTTTGCTCACTCGCGTTATTTCGTCTTCCCAGCCCGCGTACGTCTATTCAGTTAACTACAAAAGCAAAAACAGTTTTGATAGTAATTATCTGGATAATAGAACTGTTTGCTGTCGCGGGGCCGCACATATACAGTCCAGGAGAGATCCTTATCATTACATAGTATAAAACAAAGTCCTCTGCCACGTCTGTCTGTTCGCGATAAACTCAAAAACTACTGAGATTTTCATGCGGTTTTCACCAGTAGATAAAGTGTTTCATGGGGAAGGTTTTAGTATATAATTTGTCAGTTTTTTTATTATGAGAGCGAGACAAAGTCCGCCGGGCCTGCTAGTATCAAATATAAGGTCCACCATTCCGGTCCGCTTATAAATCTTTTTCAAGCAATCTATTTTGACATTTAACGGTTACAATTCGCGTAAAGTACAGTATTGTGAGATTATTTCCATGTTAGGTATAAGCCCGGGGAAATGCCAATTATATCCGAATGGATCGTGAGCATCATATCCTTATATCAAGTGTAACACCCGCCATAGTGGGAAACTTAGACGTGACGCGTTCTAGAATACATTGCCTAGAATGCATTGCCATCCAGTAATCAAGCGGAGTGGTTGGGCGCCAGTTTCCTACTGGATTGCTACTACCATAAACCCGACACAGTGTCTTTTGATTTATCACTTTTCGGCAACATTGTATTTCCAGACTGTAAATCGGGTAACAGCGACGAATGCTGATATAGATCTCTCAGTGTTCGCCGTTAATGCATTGTATTGTACTTACCATCACGATACAGTACCGTTACATTGTCGTGCCACAATAAGAAAAACAGAATGTATTAAGTTGTCACAGTTTCGCTCGTTTTAATGTAAACTTGATGTCTCAGAAACAGTACATTTTATATTGATGATAGGTACTGTACATTGTTTTCTGTAACCCTGACGATGTGTAGGCAAAAATGAGATATGATGATAGCTTCAGCAGTTCAGGTGCATAAGCGTAACATATGAATAAATACACTTACATTGGCATTTATAATATTAGAAAGGATTCATGCAAAACGTTTAGGTCGCACCTAGCTTCTCTGACAGAAATGTCTGTCTGTCTCTTTGTACGAACACACATCACTTCTAAAGTACCGGGTTCACAATCAAACTTTATCAAGAAATCCATAAACCGTACCCTTCGAGTAACTTAGTCTTTGTTTCATTAAAATCAGTCCACTCTATCAAAAGTTATTGTAATTTGAATGTCTCTCGAGGTAAGTACGAGAAAAGAGTAGTAATATTATAAAGGAGGGTTTGTTTGTTTAGTTGGTTAAACATGCTAATCTCAGGAACTACTGTTCCAATTTGAAAAATTCTTTCATTGTTAGATAGATCATTTATCGAGAAAGGAAAGATATATATCATCACGCTAAGACCAATAGGATCGCAGCACCTATGAAGAATGTTTCAAAATCGGTTTTGTCCTTTTGAGAGCTTCCGCTGTATAAGCATTATCCCAAAGTACCTATTCCACGCGGACGAAGTCGCGGGCAGAATCTAGTACATAATATAACAACCAACTATGCTATGAAGTATTAAATCAAAAAACCACATGATACAAAAAGGGGACAAGCATCACTCAAATATTAACCTATTACTGTGTAAGCCTTTCGGGCTTATGCGCGAAAACAATTAGCGGCAGCAAGGTCAATGGCACAGGTATAGCGTCGCACTCGGTTCGGTGGGAACTGGTCAACTGTGGACCGATGGCTGCCTCCCTGCCTCGCACGCGCTCTTCCTCTCTCCGATGTATTGAGACGCGCGCGCACAGCGTACGCCACAACTGTATATCAGTCTACAATAATGGATGGCAATATATGTATATAACATTTTTTTTCTAAATTATTAAACTTTTTGCAAACTATTTTTACAATTAAAATGTTTTAATCTATGTTTTCTTAAACAGTTCTTCAGCTTGAATTCTTTTAAACAGATATCACACTGCAATTCTGGAGGTAAATGGTGTTGTTTAATATGACCCGACCTTCTAGATGCTGATATGAAACTGCTATCACAGTGATTGCATTGGTATGGCTTCTCACCTGTATGCCTTCTTGTATGGTACAACAAAGACATTTTAGTAGAGAATCTCCCTCCACACAATTTACAACTGAAAGGTTTATCTTTTGTATGTGTTAATATATGTTCCTTTAAATGACTGAGTGAACTTAGTCTTTTCTTGCACCATTCACATTCATAATATTTGCCTTGGCCATGTTCAAAACCAATGTGCAGTCTTAAACCAGACTTTTGGGAGTAAGTTTTACCACAGTGATCACAAGTAAACTTTGGCTTAACTTTTTTCGGTTGCTCACCATGGTTTAAATCTATGTGACTTTTAAAGGATTGTTTTGTTTTATAAACTTTACCACAATGTTGACAAACAAGCCTCGTCTTATGTCTTCGTTCATGATTCTTTAGTGCATACATACTGTTATACACTTTACCACACTCTATACAACACACTGCAGTGCCCTGTGTATGACGACTTCTTTCATGTGCCTTCAGAAGTAAAGCTGATCCAAAACCTTCATGACATAGAGAACATTTGTATATCTTGGGGGCATGTACACTCAGATAATGCTTTTTTAAATTTGGACCTCTTGAGTAGATGTTTTTACATATTTTGCATTTGAATACTGAAGGATCAGTCTCATCACGTATTTTGTCATTTTTACTCTTAGAACAAGATTTCACATTGCTTTCCTTTTTTACTAGTGTTTCAATAGAATTATTTTCATTCTTCTGAAATTCATACTCCACAAGACATTTCATCTGGTCACACAATGGATTATTTGAAATACATTCATTATTCAATTGAATTTCTGAACTATTTTCACTTTTGTTATAATTTTCTAATTTTATATCTATTTTAATATCTGAATGGACATATATTTTCTTTCCATCCCCTCCACACTTGTTATATTCAAAATAGTTATTAAGGCTTTTAACTATATTGAAAAGTTTCAGTAGATTGCCTTGGCATTTTCTTATAAATTTATAGCTCTTTAGGGCTGCTGCTGTACAATGTTGACAAATAAAACCAAAGGTATCAAGTATATTATGAAAAGCCTGAAATGAAAGTAATTTTTATATATTTTCATAATTTCAACAGGTATAGAATTTAAAAGTCTATGCCTCTAATCAAAGTATGAATCATATTTATAGAGGTTTATAATTTATGTCACTCACTGTGTCTTGAACAACATGTGATAATATGTAAAACATATCCTCTGTTCCGCTGTTGTCTAAAATCACTTCATCCGCAATGTTATTAAATGTTTCATCCCTCTCCTGTGATTTTAAGCATAAACAACAAAAATCATACGTGTTGTACATAATTTTCTCTATTAAATTCTTCAGTAAAGCCATTATTAAAAGCACGTAATCATTATAACTCAATTGATACTGAGAATACAGCACGGACTTATTATTTCTAAACGGGAAAAAATTCAAAACACAAATGAACGCAACACTGTAGAGATGTGTAACACTGCACTGCGCCGCGCAGTTGCGCCAACTCAGTTCACTGCGCTGGATGTGTTAACTAACTTCTTCAAAATGAGTTGGCGCACAGCGCAGTACAGGGAAATTCGAATATTATTTTTATAAACAGCAACTCTGTGAAATGTAAATGGATGAATGATGAATACCTAGGTAATCTTTACTTTCTAGATTTCACTTTACTTTTTCTTTAATTTATGGCGCCGCGTGTAAGCAATACATAATTCCTCCAATGTCATGTAAATACAGAATGTGCGATGTTTGTGGCAGATGTGTCATAAACGAAGGAGAATTATGAGAATAATGGAATTTGAAAACACAGATAAATAAATTGTGATTAGACAGAGTTATTGTATATTTCCCACCAATATACATATAGGCAAACTTAGATATATCGAATAAGATATAGACAGTCTGATTAAAGTTTGATTTTCTTAATTTTAATAATTAATGATAAGACATGTAAAATTAAAGGGTTATTATTCACTAAAGCTAAGACACACGTAAGGTTAGTAGGATGGGGAATATAAGGAGGGAGGACATCAAAAAGGGAGAATCTGTTTCTCGAACAATTAAAAAATATATAATCTGGAGAACCGTCGCCTAAGCCGCATTCGCAGAGAGAATGGTCCCTAATCCTTAATTTCGACAAATGCACTGGTGTACATGTATGACCTAGAACATGGAAGGCGACAGATGGTCGAAGTAACGGCCTTACTTAGATATGGGAATTTAAAAAACCATGGTTTTTGGGGAACTACATTTTGAAAAGAACCGTAAGAATTGCCCTTATATTTTCTGGAAAAATTCCAACCCTTTTGTCATGATTCTAATAATCTAGTTTTAGCTAGCGAACGTAAATCAACTGTATATAGTTTATAATAATTTAAGCAACCAGATTGGACAGCATGTTTTGCAAAAGAATCCACTCATTCGTTCCCAGAGATACCACAATGACCTGGAATCCAAGCTGTGTACTGGCCATAAGGTTTTATTTTACAGATGGCCGAGTTGACAGTTGTGTGTAAAACAAATGACGGAATACATTTATGTTCTAAAATCAAAACGAATGAACTATAATCGATTCTGTGGGGACTAGTTGAAAGAAAAATATGGTTGATTTATTTTAATTTGTTATTGTGTTTTAATGTACAAAAGTGTTGCTATTTTGTGTTCTAAAGTGCAGTGAAGAAACAAAGACAAAAATTCATTGAAATACATCATTTTGGACATGCCATCTTACCATAAACATACATAACACACACAATACCTGAATGAACATAGTCAAGTGTCATCATGGCTGATATTATTAATTAATTCTTTCACTCATTCGATAAGAGAACAACGAGCAAACGCAGTTTGCGCGCTGCTTGTGCTAAGTACGTATTACGTTGCTCACTCGGCATGTTTTCATTTTGTCGTAGTTTCGCCATGGCGCAATTTTGAGTTAGCGCAATGAGCCGGCGCAGTTAACTGCGCCTGAGTTACTGAGTTAGTGCAAGGATTTTTGCTGAGTTACACATGTCACAACACTGGCATTTTAGTTTTCATTAGTAGTAATAATAAGAAGACGAAAGGAGTTTTTGGCGGGATCTTGGAATGCCATGTAGTGGTCTTTATATTTTATCCATAATCTTGTGTTATTTGGCTCTATATTGTGTAATGTTGGTGGTGCTTTACGTAATATAATTTGGTTATTGTGCACAAGTGAAGTCGATCGGAAATAATACCACGGAGCATGGATTCTGACTTGCTACAAAAACTCCCAGGAAAGTTCTAACAAGATGGCCACCATCTTGTTAGTTCATTGAAATGATATCAAGAAACTTGTAATATCGTAACTCACTTGACAATGGTAGTAATAGTCTACACGAAGACTGGTTGCCAAAAATAAAATAGAAGAAGACGAAAAAAGGGCGGGAACTATCAAATTAGGCGGTCGAACTTTTTTTGTTTAATATTAATTAGTGGCGAAATATTATAAATATTTATAGTTTATTCCTTCACTTCTTCTTTTTCTCGATCTTTTTATCCATTAGTGTATGTTTTTTATCTAGTTTTCTTCTTGGTTGCAACTTCCAGTGGTAAGTTTTTTTTTATTATTTAATCATGGATTTGGATCCTGATCCTGGCCCCCCTCCTGATAAACAGAATCCCAATCCATATAATCCTTTATTAACGTTGATTGACGCAGAAAAGTATATATCTGCTAAAGCAAATTCATCTGATAAACCCGTGGATGAAACTAAGAAAAAAAAGAAACATTTGCATAATTCTTTTAAACCTTTAAAAAGTTTTAATAATATTAAAATTAAACAGTCGTTGGTTTCTAATGATATCACTTTACTTAATGCTTTCAGCAAATCTTCGGAGCCAGGCCACTTAACAGATACTCCCATTTCTTCAAACAGTACTAATATTCCTATGAATAACACGACTCGTCAATATTACAATGACACGGACCCTGGACCATATGTGATCCATGTGGAATTAACATCAGATGATCCAAAGTCAGGATTGTCATTACATCCCCTCAAATTTGTTTTTTTTCTACAAAAAATAATATGCGAGATGTTTTGGAGGATGGGATTAAAAAGATTGGCAGAAATAGGTTAAGCTGTAACTTTTAAGTCTGCTTCAGCAGCCAATATATTTTTAAAAAACCCTATTGTAAACAACAGTAACTATAAAATTTTTGTTCCATCTTTTAATATATGCTGAATGGGGATAGTTCGGGAGATTTCCGTAGATTGGTCTCATGAAGATCTACTGACTAATTTAAGAGTTCCTGAAGGTTTTGGGACAATAATACATTCTCGTAGAATTAGCAGGAAAGTAAATAATCAAGAGGGTGCATCGTGGGTACCTACTCAAACGGTAGTGCTAACCTTCGATGGTCAGTCACTACCTTCTCGTGTTTTTTGTTTTTATACAGCATTGGCAATTGAACAATATATATTTCATACAGTACAATGTTTTAATTGCTGCCGTTTTGGCCATACCAGAATTCAATGTCGGAGTCAACCACATTGTTACATTTGCAGTAATAATCATGAGGGTTCTTCATGTGACATGGAGTCCATTTTTAGGTGCATAAATTGTTCAGGCTCTCATAAGGCTACTGACAAGTCATGCCCAGAATTTATTCGACAAAGAGACATCAAACATTATATGTCCACTCATTCTGTATCCTATTAAGAGGCAACAAAGGTATTCCCACCAGTTAAAAAAACTTTTGCTGAAGTTCTGACATCTACTACTGGTAATGAAAAGACTTTCCCATCTCATCACATTCAGTCACACTCACCAGATGTACAGCCACAAAATAATATAAACTCATACAGAAAAACTATTTATTTAAAACAAAAAACACATGCTCCATTATCTAGGGGTTATGATATTAAAACTCATAACAGTATAATTAAGGATTATGAAATTCCTGCATCAAATAATGGTTGTGCTTTGAATAGTAGTAGTAAAGAGTCTTCTAATGACAGTGTAGATTTAAACAAACTGATTACATCTTTAATGAATATTATTTCCAATTCTTCTTTACCGGACCATGTTGCTAGCACTTTAATACAAAATATAACTGTAACACTTTTTAATTCCTTCAAACATGGATTACATTCTACAGTGGAATTGTAGAAGTTTATTTTCAAAATGGACTGATTTACATGATTTGATCAACAAATTTAAACCTCCAATCTTAACTTTATGTGAAACTTGGTTGAAACCTAGTACTTTATTTAAAGTACCAGGTTATTTCATATTAAGAGATGATAGGGATGATGGTTTTGGAGGCACAGCCCTTCTCATTAAGAAAAGTCTCTTCTTTAAACCTTTATCTTTTACTTCATATGACAAGACAAAATTAAATGTTGTGGGAGCTATCATTGATAATATTTCATTTCTTTCTATCTATATTCCTCACAAAGATATATCAGTTATTCCTATGCTTAAGAACATTATGGAATCCATTTCTTCTCCAGTTATTTTTTAGGTGACTTTAACGCGCACCACTCTTTGTGGGGCGCTCCCAATGATGATAGGTTGGGTATTGAACTTGTTAATTTATTTGATGACTTAAATTTATGTACACACATCAAAAAAGTCTAAGCAACATGCGTGATATTACAAATTTTACCATTTATATTGATTAATTTCAAGTATTTACTCAAACAAAGTGCGTAGGTAAGTAAACTTTTTTGTTATTGATGACATACTGGCTGGTTGTAAAAAAAAATTTGATTATGTTTTGTTTTTCCATAAAATTCAAATGATTGCGAATTTGTTTGAATTTAAGTGCGTTTTAATTGCTACGTTTAGTCTTGATTTTATAATTTTACCAACCATTTAAATAAAGTTAGCGACAAAATTGAATTGTTAGATATTCTTTACGTCATGAAGCGACGTCATTTGATGGCAGATGAAATGCAAAGAGCTGTAGGGATGTTGCAAGCGGGAAGTAATCAATCTCAGGTATCTCGACATTTTGGCATTCATAGAAGTGTTATTTGTCGTCTTTGGCAGCGCTACAATAATACAGGAGAACCCGCTGAACAGCATCCAGGCCGTAATACAACCACTCGGCAAGACCGGTACATACAACTGACTGCAAGACGCCAGCCGATGTTAACCGCTCGAGAGATAAGTTTGAGGCTACAAATTTCAAGTGGTGTTGATGTAAGTCCTCAAACCGTGCGAAATCGACTGCATGAGTACGGCCTACGAGCTCGACGCCCAATCAGGTGCCCACCGATACGTCACGGGAATCGCGCTCGTCGATATTGATAAAGTAATATTAGTAATATAATAATATCAATACAGAAAGAACTTATATTTTAAAATAATCTTGTAAAAACAAGCTCAGAAGACATTACAAGAGTGACATACATATATTTAAAACAAATTTAAATACATGTCATTTTATTATATAAAATGACAACCTCACTGACCACCTCCAGATAATAGAGGTTTTAACACTGCCCCTTACTCGAGCATTAACTCTAATGTAAGAGTACAAAATAAAAATAAAAGAAAATTAAACTAAACCTAAGGACTTTACAAAATAGTTATGTTTCACCTTAACTAGAGCTTTTGTCAGGATGTCAGCCTCTAATTCAGTTGAGGATTTATAATTTAAGCTATTTTAAGATCAATACATTCTTGTATAAAATGATGGTGAACATCTATATGCTTAGTTCTACGAAAACTTTCATTCTCTACCATCTTTAGTGTACTTTGATTATCATTGTATATTACAATGGTTTGTTGTTGGTATGACTGTTTCCCACGAAAGAGTTCCAATAAAAAAATATTTATAAATTTTGCCTCTTTTACAGCATTACCAAGAGCATAGTACTCTGCTTCTGTACTAGAACAAGCTATATTATGTTGTTTATGACTATACCAATTGATGACACTGTGACCAAATCGGCTAACCAATCCAGAATAGGATTTTCTATCCACTTTATCACCCGCCCAATCTGCGTCGGATGAAATTTCAATTTTATTGCTTCCTCTTTTAAAAGTAAGTCCGTAGTCAGTTGTTCCTGAAAGATACCGCAAAACACGTTTCGCTGCTTTCCAATGAGACTCATTATAACAAGTGTTATATTGGCTCAGTTTACTACATGCAAATGCTATATCCGGACGAGTGCATATAGAGAGAAACATTAAACTCCCAATCAGTTCCTGGTATGGAAATTTTAAATCAATTTTATCTGCTTTTGGCAGATTGAAATTTACTTCCATTGGAGTAGCTATATTATGACAATCTTCCATACCAAATCTTTTTAATAGTTTCTTAATGTATTCTGATTGATATTCAATTCCAATTGCAATAAGTAAACGTAAAGTGCTATGTCTTATAACAGGTGCATAAGTTTCTTGAAAATCAATACCATATCTTTGTGTAAATCCTTTTGCCACTAATCGAGCTTTAAATCTTTCAAAAATACCGTCAGGGTCAATTTTTTCTTTAAAAACCCATTTACTTTGAATAACATTACCAGTTTTTGGTCTATCAACAAGTTCCCAAACTTCATGCAGCATGAGTGAATTATATTCCTCTTGCATAGCTTCTACCCATTCTTTTGCTTTTTCACTTTTTATAGCTTCATTGTATGTTCGAGGTTCATTTTGTCCCATTAATGCCAGTTCAGTAAAATAGTTCACTTCATAATCCTTGAACCAAATGGGAGGTCTCCGGTCTCGTACAGGTCTAGAAGTTTCAGTAAAGTTTGAGTCTGATTCCATTGGTTCTGTACATCGAGTTTCTTCTTGAATATTGTTCAATACTGATTCACCTTGATCATCAGATGTAACTATTTCTTCATTATAAGATTCATTAATAATTGGGTCTCCTATTTCAGAATCAGCAGATGATAAATCTGGTGTAGCATATACAACATTATCATTTTCATTTAAAGTGCTTGAGTAATACTCAGCGACTTCAACAGTTTCTATTAAATCATTGATATTGTCTATGGTAACCTTACTTTTCAATTCAATTGCTCTAATATTTTCAATAAATTTTACAGAACGTGCTTTAATAATTTTAGTACTATCATTTAAATCACCAAGTCTATATCCTTTTGTATGATCACAATACCCCAACATAATGTATGGTTTTGATTTGGGATCAAGTTTTGTACGCTGCGATTGTGGAGTAAGAGCATAAGCTGTACTACCAAAGACTCGAAGAGCATATGCTAAAATCTGTTTGAATATACAATCCGTTTACTACCCGCACGTTAAAAATGCAAAAACAGCAGAAGAAGCATGGAATAATTTAAAAGCTGCTTATGAAAATGCTGGAATTAGTAGAAGACTTTATTTGAAAAGAAAATTATCTCAAATAGAATATACAGACTATGATTGCATGGATCATTATATTGGAAATATTATTTCTGTTACTCAAGAACTAGCTGATATTGGTTGCATTATAGAAGATGAAGAATTAGCTGAATTGATGCTGATCGGGCTACCAGCTAAGTTTAATTCGTTGATCATGGCAATGGAAGCCACTAGCATAAAATTGACATCTGATTTTGTCAAAGGTCAGCTGATACAAAACGAATTTAAAAAACAGTCATCTAGTTCAAATTTAGAACCAACTGACAAGACTTTTAGTGCAAAGAATAAATTTATTCCTATTTGTCACAACTGTCATGAAAAAGGACACATCAAGCCAAGATGTCCAAAGTTGAAGAAGAATTCAAAGGATATTTCAGAAAATAATTCGATTTATAATACGTCAACTTCTAAAAAGGATAATAATAAAAAAAAATATTTTCTACTGCTGATACTGTTTTAGTTAGTAATATTTGCGATAATAATAGCTGGATTTTAGATTCAGGTTGCACCAATCATATGACTTATCGAAAGGACTGGATGGTGAATTATATGTCTTGTAATAAATCAGAAATAACTACAGCAAATAATGAAAAGATATATAGTGAAGGAATAGGCAATGTTAATGTAACGTTAAATAATAATGTTGAAACAGTTATTACTAATGCTTTGTATGTACCCAAGATGGCTGCAAATATATTGTCTGTTAGCAAAGTCGCAGCAAAAGATTATGTTTTAGTATTTGATTCTAATAAATGTTATGTTTACAGAAAGGATAATGTATGTGTGACTGGTTCCTATGATTTGACAGCTACTAATGTAGATGGTATGTACAAAATTGATCTGAAAAAGGAATGTTATTCTGGTTTAACAAATAACCAAGAGCATAATATTATCACTGAAGGTAAAGCTTTTGTATCTAAAAATGATTCTTTGGAACTATGGCATCGCCGTCTCGGACACTTAAGTTTCAAAGGTATGTTAACTCTTCGTGATTCTTTGGCCAATGGTATTAACTTTTCAAATGGTGATTTGACTTCTTGTCAACCTTGCATTGAAGGAAAGCAGAAGAGCAAATCATTTCCACGTGGTCAGGCATATAGAAGCGTGACTAAATTAGATCTGATTCTTACAGATATTTGTGGACCTATGTCGGTCAAGAGTTGGAGTGGTTGTAGATATTTCATTACTTTTACTGATGATTTTACGCGAAAATCATTTATATATTTTATTGATCGTAAAGATCAAACGACAGTTCTAAATACATTTATAGAATTCAAAAATGTCGTTGAAAACCAAACTAATTTGAAGATTAAGCGTTTAAGAAGTGATAACGGCACGGAGTATTGTAATAAAAGTTTTCAGAATTATTTTAAGCAATGCGGTATTGTTCATGAAACCACCGTTCCGTATACACCTCAACAAAATGGCGTAGTTGAGCGCTTAAACAGAACTTTAATGGAAAAAGCAAGAGCCATGTTACAAGATAGTGGTTTAGAGAAAAAGTATTGGGCTGAAGCAGTTAACACTGCTTGTTATTTAAAAAATCGTAGTCCAACTGCTGCTTTAACTAAAACGACTCCTGAAGAGCTGTGGACTGGTTGCAAAGTAAATCTTAGTCACCATTGATGAAGTAATATTAGTAATATAATAATATCAATCCAGAAAGAACTTATATTTTAAAATAATCTTGTAAAAGCAAGTTCAGAAGACATTACAAGAGTGACATACATATATTTTAAAACAAATTTAAATACATGTCATTTTATTATATAAAATGACAACCTCACTGACCACCTCCAGATAATAGAGGTTTTAACAGATATGAATGGTGTAGAGAACGCATAACATGGACCCAGGAACAATGGGATAAAATTATGTTTTCCGATGAGTCGCGATTCGGGTTTAAGCCTGATACAAGAAGGGTGCGAGTGTATCATCGGCCCGGAAATACTGAAAGGCTCAGGTGCGTTCAGGAAGTTCATCCATACAGCGGCTCAACAGTTATGTTATGGGCGGGTATTATGAAGAACAGGCGAACTGAGCTCGTTTTTGTAAATGGAAACATGAATGCTGAAAATTACATTGAGGATATTCTCAGACCTTATGTCTACCCATTTGCACAAACCTTTGGCTCCGATTTTAGGTTAATGCATGACAATGCGTGTTCACATACAGCTCGGCGAACCAGTGAATACTTTGCAACGGAGAACATCCGGGTATTGCCCTGGCCTGCACAATCGCCAGAACTCAACCCCATCGAGCACGCATGGGACATGCTCCAGAGACGTGTTTTGAGGACTTGGACGGAGCGACAACAACCCAACAGCTGAAGGATTTGCTACAATTCCATTGGGAGCGAATACCGCAAGATGACATAAACAGTCTCATTAATTCAATGAATAATCGTTGCCGACAAGTTCTGAATAGCAGAGGAGCCCATACTTTGTATTAAATTGTTCTATTCTTTCACAATAAATACATTTTCTTTAGAAATTTCATTTTGTAAGAAAAAAGTTTAGTTTCTTATGTATCTTAGTTTCTACAGTATATTCTAATATTGTTCATTTCTGTTATTAAAAGAACTTATAAAGACAACAGCTGTTATTTTTACATCATAGAACCCTAAAGATATTATTTTAAAAATAAAATACAACGTTATAATGTGAAGAACCATCCTAAAATTTAAATTAGTACATGTTGCTTAGACTTTTTTGATGAGTGTATTTTAAATGATGGTTCAATAACTCGTCGTGGTGTTCCAGGGCAAGCTTGTAGCTATCTAGATATTTCTCTTTGTTCTTCATCTCTCTCTTCTCTTTTCATGTGGAGGTGTCTTAATTTATCATATGGTAGCGATCATTTTCCAATAATTATTTCTAAACCTTCAGCTTCCCGTTTAACATCTCTTCCACCTTTACTGAAATATAAACTGGCAAACGGTAATTGGGAATTATTTAGTTCAATTCTGGATGACAAAATAAGAACTCAACAGAAGTTTTCTCACATAATGTGAATCAATCATATCATAATTTTATTCAGTGTTTGACATCAGCTGCCGATGAGGTATTTTCTTATAAAAATGTTGCCAGCAGTCATATATCGTCTCCTCCTTGGTGGGATAATGAATGTACTCAGGCTATCAACAGGCGAAATCTGGTTGAAAGAGAATGTAATTTGATGCTCGATTTAAATACCTTTCTGCGATATAGAAATACTGTAGCGGCAACTAAAAGACTTAAAAAAGAAGAAGCGGGATGGGTGGCGACGTTTTTGTCTGTCAATATCCCCCGATTCATCTTCTATGGTTTGAAGTAATATTCGTCGATTTAGGTCTTCAACAAAAAATAATAATTGTACTTTCTTTTCACTTGATTGGGTTGATTCTTTTTTTAAAAAACTGGCCCCAAAGTATGTTCCTAATTTTGATCAGATGCCTTACGTGTACAGTACTGACTACAGTGATAATTTAGACTCCTTAAATGCTCCTTTTTCAATGCAAGAATTGAAATTGGTTCTCAATCGTGTTTCTGATTCTACTCCGGGGATCGATGGCATTCCGTACTCATTTATTGTTAATGCAAAACCTTTTACTTTATTTTTTTTTTAATATATAATCAATATTGTAGTTGAAACTGGCTGCATTCCGGATTCCTGGAAGCAACAAATTATAATTCCTATTCTTAAACCTAACAAGGATCCTTCGGATCCGAAATCTTTTAGGCCTGTAACTTTATCATCTGTTCTTTCTAAATTGACCGAACACCTCATTAAAAATAGATTAGAATGGTTCTTAGAGCATTATAATTTATTAAGTATCTCTCAATTTGGGTTTAGGAGGGGACGTAGTGTTTTTGACAATCATTCTATTTTTTCCACAGATATTCAAATTGCCTTAACTAGACATGAATCACTGGTGGCTGCATTTCTTGACATAGAAGCTGCGTATGATAATGTTGACTTGATTATTTTAAAACACAAATTGGAGTTTTTTAATGTTCCTTTAAAATTTATAAATTTCATTTTTAATCTTTTTAGTGGTCGATCTATTATCTTGAGAACTCTGGGAGTAGACAATCACAGTAGATTTCTCTGGAAAGGTGTGCCTCAAAGATCTGTTCTTAGCCCTATATTGTATAATGTTTATTCAAGCAACTTAGACTCTGCAGTTTTGCCTCAATGTAGTGTCCTTCAGTATGCCGATGATTTGCTAATATATTCCTCTAATAATTCAGTTATATTAGCCACTAGTATAGTACAACAGTCTCTGGATAGATTATCGTAATGGCTCTCTTAACATTGTCTTTCACTTTCTGTTTCTAAAAGTAAAACAGTTATCTTTTCCCGTAGAAAAACTAATCCTCACGTTAGCGTTTCTTTTAATCAGTTGATGTTACCCATTTGTAATGAAGTAATTTTTCTTGGTAGGAAATTTGATAGCAAGTGTACTGGTAGGCCTCATATTGATTACATAGTTGGTAAATGTGAACGTAATATTAATATCCTAAGAGCACTTTCTGGGGTTTGGTGGGGTGCTCATCCTTTTTCTTTAAAATTAGTTTACAGTGCGTTAGTAAGAAGTCTGCTAGAATATAGTGCATTTACAATGTGTCCAGTTAATAAATCTGCAATACATAAACTTAACCTAATTCAATCTAAGAGTCTGCGTATTGTCATAGGAGCTATGAAAAGCACCCCAGTTAATGCACTACAAATACAATGTGCTGATCCACCACTTCATATCAGAAGGCAATATTTATCAGATAGGTTCCTATATAAATCTTTACAATTTCGAAATCATCAACTTCATCATAAAATTGCATACCTTAACATTCTATTGGATTATAATAATAATTATTGGCAACGCAGATCCATTCCGCATTTAGTTCAAAGTTTCAGAAATTTAAATAAATACGTTTGCGTTGTTAATGCTTTTCCTTGTCATCCTCTATTTTTTTTCGATTATAGTGTTCTTATTTTCCAACCAGATATACGTTTATCAATAGGTATAGGAAAGGAGGTCCCAAATCGTGATGCTGAACTTTTTAAGTTTATTGATAAAAACGCTCCAAACGCGGAATTTTTTTTTACTGATGCTTCAAAAGCTTTAACTGAAGATATTTCAGATTTATCTGTAAATGTTTCTGCATTCCATAATAATAATGCTCATGGCGTAGGTGCCGCATTTTATCAGTTCTCTTCCGGTTATTTTGGACTTTTTAAATATTCTCCTCTTATTTCTAATTTTTCTGGAGAGCGTTTAGCTATTCTGAAATGTATTGATTATATAATAACAAATAAAATATCTAGAGCTGTAATTTTTACGGACTCATTAAGCTGTTTACAGTCTCTTTTGCATAATCCGTTTAAAAAAACTAATTTCTCAGCTATCTCTCTTGTTATTAAAAATAAACTTAATCATTGCTACCAACTAAGCTTACAAGTATCCTTGATATGGATTTCTGGTCATTCAGATATTCAGGGTAATGAAAATGCAGATAAATTGGCAAAAATGGCTGCTTTTCAAGGTGCTTTTGTTAATAATCTGTATAGTAATGATTTGGTTTCTACTCTGCCTCGTGAAGACTTGATGGAAAAGTGGAATATAGAATGGAGCAATTCAATTAAAGGTCAATTTTATAAGTCGTTTCAACCTAAAATTTCAATCAAACCGTGGTTTTCTAAACTGAGATTAAATAAGAAAACAACGACTGTTATTTCAAGGCTAAGGTTTGGCCACTGCTCTTCCCCACTTCATTTGAACAAGCTAAGAATTAGAGACTCGTCTATTTGCGAGTGTGGCCTTGAATATGGTAGCATTATACATATTCTTTTTAATTGTCCTTCCCTGTGATCTTTCATCTATCCTGTCTCTTAATAATAAAACGTATGTTATATCGCTGATAAAGTTTCTTAATTATCATAATATTTCTTTGTAAGCCTCCGATCTTATTTTTGTGTATATATTGCCTACTACAACCTTTATCCGCCTCCTCACTATTCCCGCCCAAATTCATCATTGTATATAATCCTCAAGATTAGTCATTATAAAAAGCCTGGAACATATTTTCATAATAAGAAGAGTGCATTTAGCTGAAGTGACCTATTTATTACATGAAACTGGCAGGAATAGTCTTTGAAAAGGACTGGGTTGCCAATAACGAAAAAGAAAGAAAGTAATAATAATATTCGTCCAATAGGACAGGCGAAGGAATTAATCCATACTGCCAATTCTGAAGTTGTCAATATAGGTATTTCTTATATATCCTTTAACCAATTTTCTTCCGTGTCCAAGTTAATATAAAGGCATAAGCGCCAAATCTTCTATATAATATTTCGTACATATTCTTTTATCCAACTTTTTTATCTTAATCTCCTTGTTATTAGTAGCGTACCAATTTCCTTTTGTCTGAATTATTTTGTTTTGCCAATTCTGAAGTTGTCAATATAGGTAGTTCTTATGTATCCTTTAACCAATTTTCTTCCGTGTCTAAGTTAATATAAAGGCATAAGCGCCAAATCTTCTATATAATATTTCGTACATATTCTTTTATCCATATTTTTATTCTTAATCTATTTGTTAATAGTAGCGTACCATCTTCTTTGTCTGAATTATTTCGTTTCTCTCACCCAGAGTGTTTGTTAATTTCCATTGTCAAGTAGTTAATTCAAGGTTCCAACAAGATGGTGGCTCTCTTGTTAGAACTTTCCATTGAGTTTTTGTGGCATCTCAGAATTCATGATCCGTGGTATTATTTTCCATTCACTTCACTTATGCACAATAAACAAATTATATTACATAAAATACCACCAATTTTACACAATATACAGTCAAGTAACACAAGATTATGAATAAAATATAAAATCCACTACATGACAGACCAAAATCCCGCCAAAAACTCCTAGTTTTCATTAGATTCTAATGAAAAATGCCAGTGTTGCAACTTATTAACCGCCATAAAGTCCGAATTAAAATTAAATACGTATTCAATGAAAAGTAGTTTTTGTATTTGACGGAAAGTTCTAGAATAAGTCAAAATATATGTGATATAAAAGGATTATCACAAAAACTCAGCATCATGCAGCCGCGTGGTTGTGTATATTCGAACTAGCTAAGTCAGACCTTGGGCTTCAATATTATCCCAAGTTATAAGCAGGAATGATATTTTAATTTGTCATAACATATCTTATGTTGTTCTAAATAAATTTCAGGACTGACCATTGAAGTTGGTACCCATTTAGATCTCACTTCTTTTTTTTCTTCTTTGAAGCCAACAACTAAGGCATATATCATAATATTGAACTTGGCTCTCATTTCACATTTATGTTTTTGATGGGATTTATTATGTACTGTAATACCTCGAAATTACGCGATAGATGGGTCCGACGAATATCGGCGTAAGTCGAATTTGCGTACATTGAGGTATATTTTCCACATAAATTACTTTTAGGTGGGGCTGGAGACGAAAGAAAACACTAATTTAGAAAGAAACATATTTCATAAAATCTTAACACAAATACAAAATGAGTTATTTCGATGTAGAATATTTCACATAAGGTCTATTAGTAAAATTCGTGTATATTGAAGTAGTGTAAGTCGGAGTACTACTGTATATATTAGTAGAAAAATATCAATTATTAAGTTGTCTAACCAACGAACGATCAACTGAATCAATCTAACATAATAGCAAATTATATGATCAAACATTAAAAAAAAGAGAAAAGCAATCAGAGGACCTTGTCAGGAATGAATTCCCATAAAGTAACATAAGGAATCAAATCGAGAAGTGGCGTATATATTTTAGGATATACATTAATCTATAATTAGATATAAAATAGTGGGTCATAAATGATTTAAATTTTTTTTTATAAAAAATAAGATTTAAGGTTACTTACAAGGTTAAGGTTACAACTAGTAGCGCACGATGCTCGAATTCCAATACCCGCACAGAAGATAAAGTTACAAAAAGAGATAGAGACGTAACGCTTTTTCCTTACGTGACGTAACGTGCACTATTATAAAAGTAATCGCTTATAAGTTAGGGAATATTCAAAGAAAAGTATTAAATATTCTTAGAAGCTTATCGAATATTACGTAGTGGAAATATAGTGTTTGGGCGTATACATTTTTAGTAGTGATTTCAGTTATAATATGCAATGAAAAATTGTTATCAGTTAATATAAATATTATAATTTTTTTTATTAACAATAAAAATTGTCATAATATCTTGCATTTTATCTATCCGCAGTACTTAAGACTCTCTAGTCGATATTGTTCATATCTATATAGGTACCCATTTACCCAACAGATTCGAACATACACATTTCTCATAGATTTGTGTGCGAATGTTGGCAACACTGAATATCAATTTTGCAACGTAAATCTGTGCGTAAATGTTTGCGTTCTTGAACGAAAAATTTATAAATTGCGCGGAGCTTTTGATATTTCTTTCCAAAACAATGATTGATGGATTGGATTTAATTTTACTTGTGTCAGATATTGTAAGCGAGAATAATTACAAACATTGCAGGTTATGTTTGAAGAGTATCGTTAATAATTTTGTGAAGTTCGAAGATACTCCGTCTTTGGATTCAGAAGAAAATCATTTAACAATGTCCGAGTTAATGCGAAAGTTTTTGGGTGATGAGGTATTTAATATAAACTCTTGTTATTAACACCCAAATTTATTAATGAAATATACTTCACGATTTCCAAACTTTTATTTACTCTTTCTACTTTAGTTATTTATAGCTTTTGACTCCAACCTTTGTAATAATATGGCAAAAGAAAGTAACATGCCGAGTCTAGGAGGACTGGCTCTTATACATGTGCTTAGATATAGATATTCAACCTAAGTGAGGTAGTTAACCAGGAAAATTTAGAATTTACTGAACAACTAAAATTTCACAGTAAAGTTTGTTTTCACCAAAGGTTCATTATACAATTTAAACTTTCACTTTAAAATTTAAAAAAAAATTACTTTAAAAACAATTATAAATAATATGTAATTCATCATAATCTTGACAACATATCTTTTTTTTATCTATCCTTCAACCTGCTACAAAAGTAAGAGCCTCTATACCTATCATAATAATAAATGTGCTTATCTGAATTTCAGAGTAATCCTGGTAATATTTATTTGTATTTGAAGTCTATGCACATTAACACATTTAAAATTTTACAGATATGTCATGAGATTCCAGGTGTAGATGCAGTATGTGTAGATTGTGCTAGTAAAGTTCTGGAAGCAGCGAATTTCATAAAAAAATGTGAAAATTCAACATATATCTTGAACAACATCTTTGACAGTGTAGCGAAAACACTGAATGTTGATATTGATGTAACATCTGGTGGAGAATGTTTGTATATATTAGTATCAGAGCATGAATCTAAAACAATATTAGTTAAGAATGAAGAAAATGTAAATAATAAAAATAATTTAAATAAATTTTTTCCCTGTAATGATTGTGATGATGTATACAATGATATTAATGAAATGAAAGCTCATAGCCTCACGAGACATGGGAAACTCATTTGTAGAAACTGCTATGAGACATGTGCAAACGTTTCCGAGTTGAATGAACATGAAGAGAGCACTGTATGTTACAGGTGCCTTGATTGTAATGAATACAAATGTACTGAAGATAGTTTGAAAAACCATCAAGATATATGCCACAATATTCATGTCTGCAAAGAGTGTGGTAAATCATTCCAGGGTTTAAAAAAATTACAAAATCATGAAATCAAACATTCCTCAAAGAATGTATGTTCCAAGTGCGGTAAACATTACTCAACAAAGGAGTTTTACTTACGTCATGTAAAACTTTGCCTGAAGGATATGATAGACCCACACCCAATGAGAAGTAAGATAAAAAAGAACTATTTTTGTAATAAATGTGGGAAAGGTTATAGCACACCTGGTGGATTACGTGTTCACAATAGATTTGTACATGGAAATGCTAAACCACATGTGTGTCCACACTGTAACAAACAGTTTACTGCTCCAAGTTACCTAAGAGTCCATATGATAAAGCACACAGGAGAAAAGAATTTTCCATGTGAAATTTGTAAAAAAAAATTTGTTTCTAAAGAGGCTTTATTGTATCATACCAGGCGACACACTGGGGAAAAACCATACAGCTGCCACCTGTGTGATGAAAAGTTTGTTAATGCTTCAGCAAGGGCAGAACATATTAAATTCAAACATGTTGGCCCTACCCTCATTTGCGAGATCTGTTCTCGAAGGTTTGTCACACCAACATTTTTAAGGCAACATATCAAGAAACATCACGACCCAACAAATAAGTTGTTTACTGGAAGATGTCTTATACCGCCTAATGTTCCTGCAGAAGAAAATATTAGAGTTGGTATTATTGAGAAATAATTAATAATCAAAGACTATATTATAATTTTTGAGAGTTTACTCCTTAAGAAATGATTTTCATATATAGCCCATGGCAACAAATTAGATTAACCAATGGAGAGGTCCCATGATATATAAGCCTGCACTTGACCTCAATCTCACTTGCTATTTATTGAAGATGGGGCTGACAGACACACCAACTTAGTAGGTGCATATTCCCTTATTTTTTATAAACTTGTGGTTTAAACAAAAATATATATATGTATGGAAAATGAATGCCTGGAATTCCAAAGCCACTGGCATCATGAAAGGTGTTTTATCAAATCAATGTAAATAAATATTGACAAAAGCATATATATATATAGTTTTAATATAAGTGATATGTTTATTTACCTCTTTTGTCTAGTGCATATATTCCAAGACAATCATTCTTAAGGAGTAAAATCCGGTTGCCGAAATTAACTTTTTTATTATCCATTATTTTTTAATTATCTGCATCATTATTTATATTTATTTGTACATAGAAAAAGCAGAAATATTAACTGAATAATATTGTACTATTTATCATGAACATTTTTGCTGTGATGAAGCTAAAAAAAATAATATTCTTATTAAAAATCAATAAAATGAATATAGGTTTGTTTCATATTACATAACCCAGCACTGATATAAATTATAGTAAAAGAAAATTTTCATCAAATTTAAACTCTACATAGGACTTGTAAGCTTCAAAATACTGCTACCACATGTTCTAATAATATCTGGAGAGCAAAAAACTCAATCAGTTTATTTGTGTTATTTTTTTGTGTCTTTTAAAGTACATTATAATTCTTACTGTTAGTGGATATGCAGAAAGAGAGTCACATCCAGACGGATATCATTCACAAAACTATGCAATGATACAAAACCAGTAACAATAATTCGGTAAAAAGTAAATCAAACAATTTTACCTATTGCTATAAGTTTTATAGAATATTCATTATGTGTTTGTCACTAAATTATCTATAAAACCTGCTTAATTTAATAAATTACTCTATAATTCATTCAGCGTAATAAAGGAATCCTTTATTATACTATCTTATGTTATCTTATTATATTATGTATCAGTATCAATTACCAAAAGTTTGAAAAATATAATAAGAAAAGGATATTAAAGGAAAGTAGTATTTAGTGATGGTTCTGCAATTTGGACACCTCGTTGAATCTTACAATATGTCTGGGCTTTAGTGAATGAAAATATGATGAAATATAACGGGAGTATTTTCCAGAGCCTGCCTGTCCATCTGTCTTTACGTGTATTGTGGCAGCTGCTTTTCAGGTCAGAGCTTTCCCTTTTAGGCTTAATGTGTTACCATTTAGACAGTGATGTAACTATACTGTTCTACTGAGGTCCATGACAGATTTAGACTATAGGTCTGTTTTCAATGTTAAAGTGTTATTAAAATGCTGCGTATAGAAATAGGTATTTATTTCTTCTATTATGCTCATGATTCAGGGAATTTAGTATTTCAAACTCTTAGTCATAGGTCATTTACGTGCCCTTCAAGTATTATGTAAACAGAAAGTAATAATTTATAACCCATCCTACTGATCTGCTGTGATTGCCAACTTTGTTAGCAAAAGTAAGCAAAGCTTTCCCTTCCATGCTTATGTATATATTGCCATAATTTGTACTTTCATAAAAAAATTACAAGGTTTAACAGCAAAAAGAAAAAGTGTTTATTGCTCAGATATATATATATGATATATTAAGTGATAGACAACTCAGAGCCCCATCCACCATGTCATCAAAATAAACAAAGTATGCATTCCCTACCCTTTGGTGCTTGATATTTGAAAGGCTCCTTTATTCAGGTGGAATATATTGTATTCAACTAATCACTAGTAACCAGGATGAATTAATAATATTGTATGCTTGTATATATACTCTTTAGTTTAAAATAAGACAAAAAGTAACTTTCTTATTAACATTTTATATTGATAGTAAACTAGATTGTACATTCATATATTCTCCACTTTTGAGTATTGACAAATCGCTCTCAAGAAATTCTCCAGCTTTGGGAACATAAAGTTTACTTTGAGGATTATAATGTCTCTGAACATGTTTCCTCAATTGGTGACCTGTTACAAATTTCACATGGCAAATATGGCACTCTTTAGTTGGTCCAAAATGTTTCCGTCGCTTATGTTCCATTCTTCTTGAAGCAGACAAAAAACTCTCATTGCACATGTCACAAGGGAAAGGCTTTTCACCAGTATGCAATCTAGTATGGTATACTAACGCAGCCTGTGTTACAAATTTATTACCACATTGCTCACAATGATAGTTACGTTCTTTAGTATGTTTTACTATGTGGTTTCTTAATCTACTTACAGCATCAAATTTTTTATCACACCAATTACAAGATAGTACTTTCCCAAAACCATGATCTGTCTTTAAGTGTGTACGTAAACCATTTTTACGAGCATAACCTTTGTTACAAATATCACAAAAAAAACTCAACTGTCTCTCCTCAGGCCTACCACATATCTTTAAATGAAATTTATATGTATGTTTATTTAGAAATGATTTTTCACACAACGAACACTGGTTTACGTCATGTTTATCTAAATGTGCTCGCAAGTCTTTCTTTGATGGGTACTGCACAAAACAAAGCTTACATATTGCAGCCACATGGTAAAGCTTATCATGATATTTAAGCATTTTCTCTGTGCTAAATCTTTTTGAACACTTAGGACATTGTATCCGTTTAGGATAATGAAGTCTTTCCGAGTGTTCCTCCAACTGAGTTTGTGATGCAAATATTTTAGGACAATGGGAACATGGAAATCTGGTGTTACTGTGAATTCTCATATGTTTAACTAAATGACAATTTGATTTGAATCTTTGTCCACACTCTTCACATATTACATTTGATTTTCTTTGTTTAACTTTAATATATGTTTGTCTACTCTTCATGATATCTTTTATTTTAGACAAAGCAGTCTTTTTACTTCTGGATTCCAGTATTTTCTTACTTGTGAACATAATATTATCATTCTTGTTGACTATTAAATAAATAGACTTAACATTAGGCCCTAATGTTTTTGATTTGTCTAATGAGTTATCAAATCTCTTAAAAACTTCTTGCCATCTCCAGTCAGAATACTGACATAGTTTTCTAAATAGATAAGAATTTACTGTCATCGTCGCACAGTTTGAACACAAAACCTGTGGCAGTTCTGGCTCTACTTTAATCTGAAAATTAATAATTATGTCAAAATAGATGTTTCAAGCCTAAATTTAAATTTATTTATGATATTAAGAGTGTTATTATTTTAAATACGATACAAAATTGTTAAGAAACAAATAATGAGGGCAAATATATAATTTTTCGTGTAAGCTTGAAAATGTATATTATGTACCTGTAACTCTTGAAACATCTCAGTAAATGTAACATTCTCATCGAAATAATATTTCTGCAGACTCATACTATCTTCTATTGATACCTCGTCAGTCTCCGTGGAAGAACAACAAAGTCTACAAATGTGTTCTGTATCGCCTGCTACAAATTTTAGAGCTGCAAGGGTTATATCAACTTTTGTGTTCATTATTAGGCAATGGTCTCTATTCTATGATTACAACATTTGTGCTAAGTTTCAGACGATTATCTTAATTAAACAACTATATAAGTTACCCACTTTTTCTATGTATTCGAAGTCAAAATAAACTTCCACAAACTAATAATATCATCAGAAAAATAACACTTAAATGTGACAGTGACATTGGAAAAATAACAGATAATTTAATTTTTAATAACGTCAACATTTGAAATCTGTGCTCTTATAAATATATATTTTCTGTAGGTACCTACCGTACCTAATTCAAAAATTGATGTATATAAAATTATATTTATTTTAAAATACACAATTTAGCTTGGTTTTTGTTAGGTTGTGATTGCATAGAATGGATATTATGAGATTATGCATATCTTAGCTTTGTCAAAATCTACTAAAATACTCATTTTGTAAACTTTGCTAGAAAAATTATTAGGGTGTAAAAAACTTGATAATTGGCAGGCTATAATAATATAATACATAAAGTTATATTGATAATGAATACAATATTTGCAATTTAAAATATTTTTCCCAGCAATGCTGAAGTAATATAAATATTGACAGATAATAAAATGTTTTCTTTTCTATACAACTCAGAGATGGCGCTAATTATCTATTTGTTGTAGGTATATTAGAGATGAGTAACTCAGTGAAAATCCTTGCGCTAACTCAGTAACTCGGGCGCAGTTAACTGCGCCGGCTCATTGCGCTAACTCAAAATTGCGCCATGGTGAAACAACAACAAAATGAAAACATGCCGAGTGAGCACCGTAATGCGCGCCATCTGTAAGCCGCGATCAAAGGTACTTAGCACAAACAGCGCGCAAACTGCGTTGGCTCATTGTTCACTTATCGAGTGAGAGAAAGAATGAATAATATCGGGTATGAATAGACTTGACTGTGCTCATTCAGGTAATATTATGTATGTTTATGGTAAGATGGTATGTCCAAAAATGATGTATTTCAATGAATTTTTGTCTTTTTTACTTCAATACACTTTAGAACACAATATAACAATACTTTTGTACACTAAAACACAATAACAAATTAAAATAAATAAACCATGTTTTTCTTTCAACTAGTCCCCACAGAATCGATTATAGTTCATTCGTTTTGATTTTCGAACGTAAACGCATTCCGTCATTTATTTTACACACAACTGTCAACTCGGCAATCTGTCAAAATAAAACCTTATGGCCAGAACACTGCTTGGATTCCAGGCCATTGCGGTATCTCTGGGAATGAGTCAGTGGATACTTGCGCAAAGATTGCTGGCCAATCTGGTTCCTTCAACTATTATAGTCTATATACAGAAGATCTACGTTCTTTAGATAAACTAGATTATTAGAATCATGGCAAAAGGATTGAAATTTTTCCAGAAAATATAAGGGAAAACCTTAGGGTTCTTTCCAAAATGAAGTTCCCCAAAAACCATGATTTTTTAAATTCCCATATCTAAGTAAGGCCGTTACTTCCATCATCTGTCGTCTTCGTCTAGGTCATACTTGTACACCAGTGCATCTGTCTAAATTAAGGATTAGGGACTATTCTTTCTGCGAATGCGGCCTAGACGATGGTTTCCCAGATCATATATTCTTTAATTGTTCGAGAAACAGATTCTCCCTTTTCGATACCTCTCCTTATATTCCCCGTCCTATTATCCTTATTTGTGTCTTAGCTTTAGTCAATAATAACCCTTTAATTTTACATGTCTTGTCATTATTTATTAAAATTAACAAGATCAAACTTTAATCAGATTATCTATTTCTTAATCAATATGTATCTAAGTTTGCTTATTGTATGTATATTTGTAGGAAACATACAATAACTTGGTCTGAACACAAATTAATTATCTTCGTTTTCGAATTTCATTTTTTAATCGGTTTATTCGTTTATAACACTATCTGCCACAGACAGCACACACTCTGTATCTATATTACATTGGCGGAATTGTGTATTGCTTACATACCGCGCCATAAATTAAAGAAGAAGAAAAATAAGTAAGGTGCAATCTAGAAAGTAAAGATTACCTAGGTATAATTCCATGTACATTTCACAGAGTTGCTGTTTATAAAAATGATATTTGAATATCCCGGTCCTGCACTGTGCGCTAACTCATTTTAAAGAAGTGAGTTAACACATCCAGCGCATATATATTCTAATAATTGAGTTGGCGCAATTGCGCGGCGCAGCGCAGTGTTACACATCTCTAAGGTATATATCTACATATAGGACAAGATACCTACTATTTACTAACTAATATTTACGTACTATATACAGCAGTTTTATCTATAAAAAATATATTTGTTGCGAAAAAGAAACCGCATACAGAGGTAAGAATGACAGCTTAAAGCACAGGTTTAGTTTGTTTTAATCATTCATTTATATGAAAACACACGGTCATATCCATAATTTACACAAAAGTATGTCTATTCTTTATTTATCTATTATATATATAAAATTGGAGGTGTGTGTCCCTATATTTCACTTTGCAGCTAAAACTACGCATTGCAGACGAAAAGTGTTTATATGTGGCAATAGGTACAAGGTTCCCATTGTGCACTATGGTGGTTGCAAGTCGATAATTATAAGGGTGTAAAAGATACGGGGGTTGAAAGATGCTAACTTTGAATATGTAACTATTATTGATCTAAAATGGTCTGGATTGTTCAGGAAACTTCTGGAATGTTCTAGAAAGCTTTAATATGTATAACAACGTTCTGATCGATCAAAATGTTCTAGAAAATTCTGGAATGATCTAGAAAATTCCAAAATGATCTGGGAAGTTCTAAAATCGACGTTTAGATTCTGATCGAATGAGAATGTTCTAGAAAATTCTAGAATGATCCAGAAATGTTTAGAATGATCTGGGAAATTCTGGAATGATGTAGGGAGTTCTAAAATCTACGTTTAGATTCTGATTAAATAAGAGTGTTCTAGAAAATTCTAAAATGATCTGGGAAGTTCTAAAATCTACATTTAGATTCTAATCGAATGAGAATGTTCTAGAAAATTCTAGAATGATCCAGAAATGTCTAGAATAATCTGGGAAATTCTAGAATGATATAGAGAGTTCTAAAATCTACGTTTAGATTCTGATCAAATGAGAATGTTCAAGAAAATTCTAGAATGATCTGGGAAGTTCTAAAATCTACGTTTAGATTCTGATTGAATGAAAATGACTTAGAAAATTCTAGAATGATCTAGAATAACTCCCAGAAAACTAGAGAGCTTTAAAATGTATATTAACATTCTTGTCGATCGAAAATATGCTGAGTGTTTTAGTAACTTTTTAAACATCCCAAAAAATTCTAATATCAACAAATAAGTGTACTATTAAAAATGACCCAGCGAAGCGGGTGTTCACAGCTATATCATTAATCTAAAATGATTTGGATTTTTCTAAAGAATTCTAGAATGATTTAGAGATTTCTAGAATTATTTGTAAAGTTTTCAAATGTAAGTATATACTCGAATCAAATAAAAATGTTTTAGTAAATTTTAAAATGATCTAGAAATTTATCGAATAATCTAGAACATCCAAGAATAATTTGGATATCTTTGGAATGTATTCCAAGGCTCTGATTGATCAAACATATTTGAAATGTTCGAAAAAATTCTAGAATCACCTAGAAATTTCTAGAATGATCTAGAATATTCCAGAATGTTTTAGAAATGATTTATATGCCACGGTTTTGAACGATTAAGAATGTTCTATATATTACTAGATTGATCTAGATTGTATGCTAATTTTCTGATCAATATAGAATGTTCTAGAAATTCCTCCAATGATCTAGAAAGCTCCAAAATGTATCTCAACTTTCTGATAGATTAGAAATATGCTGGATCGTACTAGAAACTTTTAAAATTTCTTGAGATACTTAAAAGTCGAAATTTTTAGAACAATCCGGAAAATTTGGTCGGTAGTGGCGATAATTTTTGCGACTATATAAGCCGAAATGTCAAACCCGTGCTTCAGTAGTCCGGTGAAGCTGTTAAGACCTTGCTAGGTCAATAGCGTAGTCAGTTCGAAAAAAAAAAAAAAAACCCGTGCTTCAGTGTAGTCCGGTGAAGCTGTAAAGACCTTGCCAGGTCAATAGAATAGTCAGTTCGAAAAAAAAAAACCGTGCTTCAGTCGATTTTTTATAAGAATTGTATAACGAAATAAATTTTAAAAGTTAAATAATCATAAATAACAGCGTATAGTGTTTTTTAAAGTGAAGAATCAAAAGTTTTAACGTGCAGTGTAATGCACAATACTGTTTCTTTTTTTTTTAGTTTTTTTTTAGTTTTTTTTTAGTTTTTTTTTATTTTAGTGCAGTGTGAAAAAGGTGAAAAAGAATTAAAATATTACTAACGATGCCGAAACGTAAATGCATATTCTCACGTTCTCGAATTGTATCGAAAAGGCAAAAAATGTCACGGAGAAATGAAACTACAGACGAAAGAGAACAACGTCTCACATTACTTCGAGAAAATTATCATCAAAGTCGAAATAATCAGACTGAAGAGCTGATTCTAGAGAAACGGACCGAATCAGAAAAAGATTGCAAAGAAAAAGAGAGACAAATGAACAGGCAGATGATAGAAGAATACAAAATGCAATAAGAATGCGTGATCTTCGACTAAATGAACAAATGGAGGCTCATGTTTCTGAAACAACTGTATATTCTGTTCGTGAAAAACGTCGGGAAAAATACAGTCTTGAACAAGAGGCGTTTCATTATAATCCTACTAGAAATTATTTTGAACATTCAAGTATAGTGATCGGAAGAATGAATGAAGTATGCAAATTTTGTAAAGCTAAAAAATTCAAAGGAGAAACGCCAAGTATATGCTGTTCAAGTGGCAAAATTAAATTACCAGAGTTAAAATCATTGCCACCGGAATTTCTAGAATATATGAAAGGAGAAACACAAAATTCTAAAGAATTCTTACAACAAATTAGAAATTACAATGCATGCTTTCAAATGACTTCATTTGGAGCAACTGCAGTAATTGAAGAAAAAGGATTTAATCCAGTATTTAAAATACAGGGACAAGTATATCATAGAATTGGATCATTATTGTCACTCCCAAATAATACTCCGAAGTTTTTACAAGTTTACTTTGTAGAAAATGATAATATCACAAAATTTTCTGTACGTGGCCAAATTTTAATAAGATGTAAACTTATAATATGGGATGAGTGCACGATGGCTCATCGAAAATCACTGGAAGCGCTGGATAGAACATTACAGGATCTTCGGAAAAATACAAAACTAATGGGAGATGCTTTATTGCTACTATCAGGGGATTTTAGACAAACATTACCAGTTATTCCAAAATCAACACCAGCTGACGAAATAAATGCGTGTTTAAAGCGATCAATTTTTTGGAACAATGTTGAAAAGTTATCAATGACAGAAAATATGCGAGCGTTAATTACTGGAGATCCAAAAGCACAAGAGTTTGCCGACAATCTTTTGAAAATTGGGAATGGCACCTACCCACTAGATCCACAGTCTGGCAAAATAATTTTAACTGAAGAGATATGTCATGTGGTAGACACCGAAGAACACCTTATAGACAAAATTTATCCATCCATACAACAAAATTATTTAAATAAAACATGGCTGTCTGAGCGAACAATTTTGGTTACAAAAAATGATGCAGTAAAACGAATAAATGAAAAAATACAGGAAATGATAACGGGAGAGGAAAAAATCTATAAATCAATAGATATAATGATGAATCAAGATGAAAGTTTAAACTTTCCAGCTGAATTTTTAAATTCATTAAACCCACCTGGTATGCCTTCTCATGAATTAAAGCTAAAAATTGGATCACCAGTCATATTAATGCGAAATCTTAATACGCCAAAATTGTGCAATGGTACAAGATTATGCGTAAAACAAATTTTAAACAACATCATTGAGGCAGAAGTTCTCACTGACAAAGAAACTTGGTTTTTATACCAAGAATTCCAATAATTTCGAATGATTTACCATTCTGTTTTAAACGGTTACAATTTCCTGTACGATTAGCTTATAGTATGACTATCAATAAGGCGCAAGGTCAGACGTTCCGATTTTGTGGAGTTAATTTAAAAGAATCCTGTTTTTCACATGGTCAACTCTATGTAGCTTTTTCACGCGTAGGACAGAAAGAAAATTTATTTGTTTATGCACCAGAATGCAAAAATGTAAATGTAGTATATAAGAATGTATTTCAATAAAAATGTTTAGTATATCAGTTAATGTTAGATGATAAAAGATATTAATGTCTACTTAGTCATAAGATTTTAATGTAAAAATAAGTAAGATCAATAAATTAACAAGAAAAAAGAAAATGTGTCTTTTATGTGAAAAAATTGTGAAGTAAGTAGTGATAGATTATTAACATTAACAAATAAGTATACAATTAAAAATGACCCAGCGAAGCGGGTATTCATAGCTAGTTTCAATTATAAAGTTAAAACCTCTTTCATCATTTAGCCAATTCGGTGTTACTTCACTTTATGTTAGAGTTTCGTATATATTAATTCTTGGGGCTTTAGGGTACTGGCATCTCACAGGAAAAAAAATATAAAAATAAAAAGGAATATTAAAAATCAATTGTGACTAACTTCTATACCTATTAGAATTTTGAGATGATTTATTGCATAAATGAATATTTTATTTATGTATTGATATATTCAGTGCAACATTGGTCGGTATGATATGAGGTATGGGTGGGGTTATTGATTTTTCTAATAGCAATCACTGTTGGTCTCAGATTATTTTGTATTAAGCATGTGCTACAGTTAAAGTTATCTACCAAGTATGAAAGTAAAGTACCTTTTTCCGTTTTTTTTTCAGATGACTGTCATCATACCTATAACATTAACTCAAAACAACTTGGGGCAAAGACAGTGTCAACTAAACACCTATGTGAAACAAGCATATGACAACAAAATTTTCTTTGAGAGTATAGAACATCTTATGGAAAAATCGCCTGTTGACAGGCTTTTTAAAATAGATTATGCATCTAAACTTAGAAATGTTGATTATATCCTTAAAAATATCAAAGATGAAGACATGTTATATGTAAGCAGAGCCCTTAAGTGTAAATGGCTTCTGGAGACAGAATATCAGGAAATCATTTGTCCCAGTTACCTTGAAGATGTCCTTTATCCAGAAATGGTAACTACAGCTGTTAGTAAAATGGGAAACTGGTTATATTTACATTTAAGAGATCCAGAGAGATGTGAAAAGTTTTACAGATTTTATAATAGAAAAAAATTTGCCTATGCAATAAAATTCTTAAGCCATTGTAGCAACAGTTTCATTTTGGATGAGACACCAAAGATTATTGAGAAATTAACACCTCACTACTTCAAAATTCTTTGTGAATCATGCCCATCTGTTGCTAAAATATATTTTGATAGTGTGCCTATAAATGATAAAGTAAAATCCAATTTCTTGGACAACCATTCTGCTTATTATAATAGTTTAAAAGTTGTGTTAAAACCAAAACCAGACATTTTTTTTGATATCATTGAAAAATATTTTAAAATACAATTTGGCCCATCCTTGACTAAATATATACTGAAAAATCATAAAGATAAATTTGAGAATAAAGTGGAGCTTTATTGTTCATCACTATTAAACATGGAATCCATGGCTCGTTGCCTAAGCCCAGATGAATGTAAAGAAGTAGTATTGAAACTGGCACAAGCAAAGTACCTAGAATATTGGTTCTCGTACAAAGCCATAGAACCTTTGATAAAACGTCTGAGGGCTGATGAAAGACCAGCTTTTAAGAAACGCGTATTTGTCGATAAGGATATAGGAGAATTAGTGCAAAAATGGCCTTACAACATACCCTCATTGCCAACAAGACATTTAAGGGATGTCCATATATTTATAGATACTAAACCATGTATATATGTATATTTATTCACTATGCTGGATGATTGCGCAGTTTGTGTTAGTGGTGAACTAGTCTATGCTTCGGGTTTGATCATGAGATGCGAAACGCTTAAGACATATTTAGATAAACTTTTCGATGAATTCCGTTTCATAGGGTTTACAAAGACATTGTTTGACTTAAGCCGGAGAATTAAAGTTGAAAGTTCGCTACAAAATCGAGAACATATTTTACTAGTACTAGTAAGTAAGTGTGGTGGACATCTGGAAAACTTGACTTCATTGTTGAAATTGTTAGCCCAGCATTCAAATGAACCTGTTCACTTGAGAGCTGCCGTAGTTCGAAGTCTCGTGAAGCGGGCAGCTGTGTGGCGTTTGCCTCAAGATCATTGGGGAGCATTGATGCAATTCGCAAGAGGATTAGGTTTAGACGGTAAAATACCGGAAGCTGACTGTTGTGAAGGTTTACATGCTGTTGTTCTTAGAAGTTTGTTGGAAACAGGTTCCTGCGACCAACCAGTGAGCGATGCATTTTTCCGTAAATTTTCTAACTTTAAGGAATATCCTATAAATTCGGATGAAAAAAATATTATAGCTATACGGTTGCCAACATTCATATTAACAGTCGCAGAAGCCGAATCAAAACATGATAAAAAAGCACACTATCTATCATTACTTCTTGATACCCTACAAACATATAAAATCAATGTTGAAAAAACCACTTTAATTCCTGCTGTAATATCACTCGCAAAATGTGATATGTCTGCAGTCGAGAGTTTACTTCAAAGACTTTTTGACCAGAAAATTTCTCGCCAAATATTGTTTCACGAGAACTTCCAGCTGATTCAAAATGACGCATCTTATGTGAATGTACTGCGACATAATATTTCAGTTATAGATGTTGGCAAATTTGTCGATTTGATAGAAAAAGGCGATCAGCGCATGGAACAGTTTTTACGTAAAATCGCAATTTATTTTACTGAAAAGTTCGGACTCGTAGATAATTGTTTAACTGAGATCAAGAGGAGAATACTCGAGAAACCTGATGTTAAATCAACTATAGCCAGATCCCTGTGCTTATTGCAGGGAGCGGATTTAACATTTATTCGTGCAATTAAATCAGATACTAAACAAGGAGCACAAATATCTGCCGCTATGAGAGCAAACATGCATGTCGGAAGACCCAAGTTAGATATAACTGGAACAGACTTGAATGTTATCGGAGCTAAAGGTTGTGCGAACAAAGTTTTCGTGTGTGCCGAACCAAAAGTCGATGAGTTCGTTAAAGAATTGTTAAGATGGAAGCGTACCGTAAGAATAGCCATCGTATTAGCAGAAAGAACAGGTAAAGAAGCTGATGCATTCGCCACTGCAGTTAATTTGAGACCAACAAATACTTTGAAAGCGGCAATTAAGTATTTTCGACGTAGAGGGGATTCTTTCGATCCGCGAGTCTGGGAAATTATAAAAGATACATTGCAAAATATTGATTACACATCGACTCAACGCAAGCGTTTTCGTGATCTCGTTTGTAAAGTCGATTATATTCCTATAATGATCAGAGCTGAGTATTGTGCTATTTTGTACCCGGTGTTTAAGAATAGATTTCCTAAAGAAACCCTCAAGATACTTTATCACTTAGAAGATTGTGTTCAGGATGTAAAGGATGGATTTATACAAGAAATGATTTTGGAATTTCTTACCGAACTTAACACTGCTGACAAGAGAGAGATTGATGATGCAACTTCTTTGTACTTTCGAATTTTTGTGAAATATTTATTGTTTACGAAGACGGAATCCATACAGAGTGCTAGACTTACAGTTATAGGCGATTCATTTTTAAACTGCCTGCAAATGTTCTTAAAAACCCATTATAGTGAGTTTATGAACATTTTCAAGAAAATTCTTCGTTCTTTGCAATTAAATAAAGTGTCTTTCGACGTTTCTTATGTCTCACCTTTGCCAGTTGTTGAAAAAATGTTGTCATGGATGCACATACATTTGCCAATTGAAATTCATTTTAATTTATACGTTTGCGTTCACTTGACGACGTTGTATTTTAAGGCAGTTAGGCACAGTGTAGCTCAAAACCCGGATATATTTACTGATGAAAATCGTAAGATGAGGGAGGGAGTGGAGGTGGTTGGCCATCTTTTTGGTATTTATATAGCGCGGGAAGTAAAAGAACAAATGTTCAACTATTTTGAATCCGTTATAGAGATTTATCGAAACAGTTTGATTGAATATTTTGACCAATATTTTAATTATGGAGAATCTAAAACAAGATTTATCGTTGCTGTTATTAAGGGTATTTTGGATGGCGCTGTAGGGAGTGAAAGTAAAATCGCTGTTTATCTCCTACGTAATACACAAAGCGTTCAAGACGAGACGAAACTGGAGATTATAGAAATGATGAAAAATATTGAAAATGTTGAGTTACATTTTGTTATGTTTAACGAGTTATATGGCTAAAATCATTTTTAAATATTTAAAGAGAGTTCTGTATCTAGTGGCTCACCGTCATATGTATATTAATAATAATAAACATTACATATACAGGATTTGATCAGTGTACATGTGCGTCCTTGGGTTTTGTATAGCTCAGTGAATGTATTTATTACAAATATTGATCAAGTACAAAACCTTTTGACTGAACTCCTTTTAAATTTGCACACCTGTTCTTTGTTGAATTTTTTGTAATATCAATTTTTGTGTAATTGTGTATTTGTGTAATTGTTGTATTTTATTGTTTTTTTTATATTGTAATTTAACACATTGTCACGTGTGAATGTGTTATCTATTTTTTTTTGCATTTATATTATTCTAATGTGGCTAGAATCTCCGATTGTTTGTTGTTAAAACGCCTACATGTGTTAAAGACGTAACTTTATATTGCTTTAGAGTAGAAAATAAAACATTTATATCTGTATATTGGAATCTCACATTGTTTCTTATTAAAAAGGCTACATGTGTTAAAGACTTACTCTATATTGCTTTAGAGTAGAGAATAAAACATTTAATCTTGTAATTAGAATCTCATATTGTTTCTTGTTAAAAGGCCTACATGTGTTATAGACGTAACTTTATATTGCTTTAGAGTAGAAAATAAAACATTTATATCTCTATATTGGAATCTCACATTGTTTCTTATTAAAAAGCCTACATGTGTTAAAGACGTAACTCTATATTGCTTTAGAGTAGAGAATAAAACATTTAATCTTGTAATTAGAATCTCATATTGTTTCTTGTTAAAAGGCCTACATGTGTTAAAGACGTAACTTTATATTGCTTTAGAGTAGAAAATAAAACGTTTATATCTCTATATTGGAATCTCACATTGTTTCTTATTAAAAAGCCTACTGTGTTAAAGACGTAACTTTATATTGCTTTAGAGTAGATAATAAAACATTTAGTCTCTATATACAGTATTTTATTACCTGTAAATGTTACAATATATCTTGATTTATGGATATGTAGATAATCTACTAAAGTATATATTTTTGAAAATGTGGTTTGTTGTAAAAATGGTGTTGATTGATTATGATACCTATATATTATTATACAGTCAGTTTTGTTTTAACTATTTATTATGATGATTATATTTATGTCAAAATGGCATGCGTTAAGTTTTTAATTTTGGGGCGTGTTCAGTATAATATGTATGAGTATCAAGCACTGACTTTGCAACAGAGACTTTTAATATTGGACTTGCCTGTTGACGAAAAATATATATGTGTCTGAAATCGAATATGTCGTTCATTTTTCAAAAGGGCCAGAGACATTATAAATAGCCAGCACGCTACACCTTTTTAAATTTCACGACATTCGGCAGTGATATTTATGTACCCGTATGCTTGCAATAATACATTTATTTATATGACAATGTGATACATTACATATGTATATCATTTTTATCTACAGTAATATTATTGAACGTAATAAATACCCTTCTTTATCCTCCACCTACACAGGTGAAGTAGTTGCTATATTAGAAGCTATCAAATTTGTACTATAACATAAATTCGATCAAACTATCATATTGACAGATTCTCTGAGTTGCTTACAAACTATTCAGCAAAGTCTGATTTTTTCTAAAGTAGAGTTCCCAGTTATCATAATTATTAAATTCCATTTGTATCAACGTCATTGTTTAGGAATGTATGTAGTTCTGGCATGGATACCAGGACATAGTAGGAACCAGGGTAATGAAGCTGTTGGTCTTCTTGCTAAAGAAGCTATCCAGACTGGATATTTTGATCACTGTAATACCTGTGTTCAGGATTTATCCTCTCCAAACAAGACTGATATTTGTTTGCATCATGGAACTCAAACTGGTATGCATCCAACCAAATTAATGGCAAATCATATGCTTCCGGATATATTCAGGATAATATTCCGGGTAAGCCATGGCTTTATAAGTTTCGTAACTTTTACAAGCTTGCTGCGTCTACTATCTGTAGACTGACGATCTATCTGTAGAGGTGTGCTCTCCAGTCCATCTTGCAGAGCTCAGAATCAGGAACAACTCAATATTGTTATCATCCACCTCTGGTGCCGCTCATTCAAGGCACACTCAAGAGACGAGACTACAACACTACCGGAACATTAACATTAGCGCCAGCATATTATAGATATACATTGACACTAGCGCCAACATATTTGTTGTGGATAGTAAAACCTCAGACGAGTCATAAACAAGATGATAGGCTGTCATGAGTGATTTTAGAATATAATGTATGTTGATAGATGTAAGGAGTGAAAAGATTAAATAAAATGGATTATTGGACAATACTTTATTATTACATACATAACATGGCGCTGCGGAAAGTCGAACTATAAAAGTACTATGAAAATGAACCAATTCTGAAAATTATATAAAATAATAGAATCAATGAAAAGAGGTCAAAATGGCGGAAAGTTCCAAGAAAATTGTAATACATGGAGAGCAAGGCGTTTCGGGCTTAAAAACCCCGCAGACCCTCAACAACCTCACGTCAGAGAGCTATAAAAAATGGATGCAATTTTTTGATATATATAGAAAAGCATCGGGATTGGTGCATAAGCCGGAAGATATTCAGGTTGCGGTTCTTTTGCACACAATGGGTGAGGCTTGTATTGAAATATATAATACATTTAACTTAACAGAAGAAGAAAAAGATAAGTATGATATAGTGCTGCGTGGATTCAATGAGTATTTTATCCCAAAAAGAAATGAATGCTTAAATTCCCACATTTTTTTTACAAGAAACCAGATAATAGGGGAGACATGTGATCACTACGTAACCGAATTGAGAAAGTTAGCCAGTGAGTGCAATTTCGCAGATTTAAAAGATAGATTAATAAGAGACAGAATAGTGGCAGGAATTTCGGATAGTAAACTACGTGAGAGACTATTAAGAGAACAAGACCTTTTTTTTTTTTTTTTTTTTTTTTTACATGGGGAAATCCTACTGGATACGCCACCCTCCCGGGGGAGAGAGTGGGTTATGTCCGACTCGCACGGACTAAAACCCCATGGGTGCCCGCAACCGCCATGATGGGGGACAAGGGATGCACAGAAGCACTTCCGCATGTCGCCCCGACGGCCGGCCCAGAAAGGAGATCCTGGGCCTCCCGCTAAAGAGAGACAGCCTGGCAACCGTAGACTGTCTCCCAGACGGCCGAACCAGTGCAATGAGAGACGGGCCCCCCGACCCATCCCCCTTGGTCCGGCTTAAGGACGAACGTAGGAGGCGAACCTCCCCACGTCCACCCAACGTCTACGTTGACCTCTAAGGAGGTCGTGTCGGAGGGTACAGAAGCCCTTTCACAGGAGGCGGCCTACAGGTCGCGCCCCCCATGAAATGCTCTGCATTCCTACCCGCCGCAGCACAAAAGGCGCAGTGCAGTTTGAGAGCTGCACATGCCGCCGCCTTATGGCCAGTTTGCCCACACCGGAAGCAGAGGTCGCTCCGGTCCACCTCTGACGGGCACAAAGCCCGGGTGTGACCCACGGCGAAGCACCTGAAACATCGCAAAGGCTTCTGCTCCAGGAGCCGCACGCGGGCCACACACCAGCCCACTAGGAGGCAACCTCCCTCCACCAGTGATCTCGCCGAGGCCACAGGCAGCGAAATGTGCACGCTGCCCATTCCGTTCGCGAAAGCGCGTATGCCGCCAGCCTTAATCAAGGCCGGCTCGCACCCTGTCTTCCGTGCTACAGCAGCAACGACCTCTTCAACCGAAACGGTTTCATCGAGGTCGATGATGCGAACATCGGCCCTCTTCACCGGCGTGCTAACGCTCACCGAGTCCGAGAGCACCTCCCGCAGTTTCTCCGCCAGGCGGACAGCGCCCTCCGCGCGTTGAGGACCGGCAACCCGGAGAACCCGGACCCCAGTCATTGTCCTCCTGACGGAGAGGCCCTCTATCCCGAGGCTGTGCAGATCGATCTCCTGCTTTGCCTTGAGCAAGATATCCTTGTATTCTGTCCCCTGGGTCTCCGCTGCGGTCTGCAGTGTAACAACCACTGCAGACGTGCGCGGAACCGAGGGGAACTTCGTCTTGGGACGGCTCTTGGCAGGAGCAGGAGCCGAGACAGCCGCCTTGGGCGCCGAGGGAGCGGTAGAAGCCACCGCAGCCTTCTTCGCCTTTTTCTTTTTTGGACGACGGGACACAGTCGTCCAAGTCGTCGCGTCCGGAGACGACGTGGCAGGGAGTGGGGCCCAGTCCATTCCCAGGGCCGACTCCTGGGGAGGTGGAACAGCCCCCTCAGACTGCTGAGCCTCGGCACCGCGAGCTCTTCTCAGACGGGAAGCCGGCTTAGGCTTCGTCGGTTTGACTGCAGCGGGCCCAGGCGCAGCCGCAGCCTTAATCCGATCCCCTGCTAGTGGAGGACGGACAGCCTCTACCGGGAGCAACCGGTCTTCCAGCACCACCAGGCGGGCGCTGATCGTTTCAACAGAACGCTGGAATGAGCACTCCAGCCCCTGGATGGCGCTCAGCACACTGTCCTCTTCCCGACGAGGGGGCTCCGGTTGGTCTTCCGGTGGGAGCTCAACCACTTCGCCCGTAATGAGCTCCATGGTTGGAGGCTTCGGCGGGGAGGCAGTCGATTCGGCCTTCTTCTTCAACGTCTGTACCTCCACACTGAGGTCGGTGATCTCCCTGCGAAGGGATCTCACCAACCTCCGGAGGCACAGATTTTCGTCGTTGACGGTGCGCGCCAAGGCAACCGTCAACACGTCCTGAAGGGTTCTAGCGGACCTCTTCAGCGCCTTTATCATCGGGCCTTGCAGTCGACCCGACTTCTGGCACACCTTATATATGGTATTGACCGACTCGGCCGCGATCGACTTTAGGTGTTGAGGATCCTGGGCTTCAGTGTCCTGCGGCTCGGCCACCGGACTCAGCCCATCGTCCTCGACGTCGATCCACTCGTCCTCTGTGCGCGGTGCTTTGGGCGCCACGAATCCCGCACCATTAGTGTCCTTGGGAGCCAGCTCATGCTCGCGCTTGCGGCTTGAGCTAGGCACTGGCTCCAAGACCACTCTCGCGGCCTTCGCCCCGGCTATAGCGGCGGCTTTAGCGGCCTCCACTGCATCCACAGCCGCAGCAGCGGCCTTCGTCTCTGCCGCCTTGGCAGCAGATCGGGTTATCCCTCCCTCCCCATCCTTAAAGCTAGGTTTAAAATGCACGGTTTTTTTGGACATTTTTGTTCCCACGAGTGTGGGGGAAAGACGGTCCGCCCAGGCAGTGCCCCCTGTATCTAGGTAAGCCTAGCGTAACCCGCCGGAGAGTCGGCCGGTTCTCCGACGGGGGTCGCACTGGCGACGGATCTCCCTATCCGCCACGCATCCCCTCGCGGTGCGCCGCCGCTTGGGATTAGGGTGATTTTTTATAGAGGTTTTCTTCCTCGCGGTCCGGGCGGTTAAGCCAAGACCCTCGGTCCCGTTTGGAGCCGCGAGACATGACCACGACACTCCAAACGGGATTACGAGATTGGGCGGTGGCAGATACGGCAGGATGCCGCACCCGCCTGCCCGACGGCAGTGTGAGTGCACGCCGGACCCGCTAACGCTCCGTCATCCGCCTCCTCTGCTAATCAGAGGAGTGCTCGACAGGCGTCCCCCCCCTACCAGAGATCAGCCGCCGACCGAGAAGCGGTCGACGTTGCCCGGGGTGCGCCACGCGGAGGCTCTCTGGCATCGCACCCCAAGAGAACAAGACCTGACATTAGAAAAGACAATTACTATAGGGAGGTCAGCTGAACTTGTTTCAGAACAAGTGAAAAAATTCGAAACAACAGAAACACCAGTATACACTATAAATAAACAGAAAAATACATCGGAGAATTCAGAGACAAGTGGAGATAAGTTAAGAGGAAACTGTTTCCGTTGTAATTATAATCATCAGAGAGGGAAATGTCCTGCATTTGGTAAAAAATGTATGCAGTGTGGTAAAATTGGTCATTTTGCAAGTAAGTGTCAGAGATATAAGAAAGTGATTAGAAACATAGAAACATTCAGTGATACTGAACAAGAAGAAATAGATAAAGTGAAACAAGTGTCAATGGGTCTAATTAAAATAAATTGTATTGATAAAAAGAAATGCTCTTCATGGCAAGAGACTGTAAGGTTTATGAACACTGATAAATGTTTAGCATTTAAATTAGATACAGGGGCCCAGTGTAATGTAATTTCTAAGAAACTATGCAAAATGTTAAATATTAATAAGTATGTGCCTTCGACATTAATTCTTACAAATTATGATGGTGTTAAAATAGAAACAATTGGTAAAGTTAAAGTTGATTGTGAAATTTCGGGTAATGTAGAAAATATCGAGTTTCAGGTATGCAGAGGAAATTTTGAACCAGTTTTAGGGTTACCAACAATTATCAGATTAAATTTGCTAAACAGAGTAGCAAGGGTAGATACAGTGGCATTGGAAAACATCTTGTTGGAATACAATGATTTATTTATTGGGATTGGTAAAATAAAAGATTATGAATATTCTATTAAGTTAAAAAAAAATGCTGAGGGAAAAATAGAACCTTGTAGACATGTTCCCTTTAAAATACTACCTAAATTAAAAAATGAGTTGGATTTTATGGAAAAACATGAGATAATATCTAAGGTAGAGATGGCTACGGAATATGTTATTTCGATTGTAGTAGCAGCAAAAGCTAACGGAGGAGTACGAGTTTGTTTAGATCCTCAACATTTAAATAGACAAGTAATGAGAGAGCAGTATTTGTTACCCACGTTGGAGGAAATCACTAGTAGGCTTCAGGGATCAAAATATTTCAGTATACTGGATGCAAATTTTGTTATCAAAAGAGTCTAGAGAACTTACTACATTTAATACACCATATGGAAGGTATATGTTTAATCGCTTGCCATATGGTTTGAGTTCCAGTCCAGAGGTGTTTCATAGGATATTTAGCAAAATCTTCAAGGATATAGAAGGAGTAGAAATATTCATTGATGATATCTTGATATATAGTGATACAGAAAAAAAACATGATCTTATATTGAAAAAAGTGTTGGATAGAGCTAGGGAATATAATATTAAGTTAAATAAAGATAAGTGCCAAAGTAATGTAAGGCAGGTCAAATATTTGGGACATATATTATCGAGTGAAGGTATTACAGTAGATCCTGATAGGGTTGAGACTATTATAAAAATGAGAAAACCACAGTCCAAAACAGAAATATTAAGATTCTTAGGTATGACTAATTATGTTTCACGGTTTATACAGAATTATTCAGAAATTACTGCCCCATTAAGACAACTAACAAAAAAGGATGTACCATTTGTATGGGGTAACTTTCAGCAATTGGCTTATGATAAACTTAAAAATATGTTATGTGAACCTCCTATATTAACATACTTTGATATAAGTAAACCAATTGTATTAAGTGTTGATGCTTCAAAAGAAGGTTTAGGCGCTGTGTTATTGCAGGAAACTAAACCCATAGCCTATGCGTCACGTGCTTTAACACAGACAGAGCAATTGTATAGTCAAATAGAAAAAGAGACTTTAGCAATTGTATTCGGTTGTAATAAATTTTATCAATATTTATATGGACAAGAATTTATAGTTGAATCAGATCATAAGCCATTAGTTTCTATTTTTGCAAAATCTATGTATAAGTGTCCGCCATGATTGCAAAGAATGAAATTAGCATTACATCCTTATAAGTTTACTATAGTGTACAAACCAGGTAAAGAATTAGTAGTAGCAGATCATTTAAGTAGGTCCTACCTAACTGGTGATTCAACTGAATGTGAAAAAGAAATTCAGGCTCATGTAGCAATGGTTTTGAATCAATTCGATATGTCTGACTTGAAATTAAAAATATTTATCGATGAAACTGCTAGGGATATAGAGTTGCAGTCAGTATTAAAATACATCAAAAGTGATTGGCCAAATAATAAATGTGATGTAGATTCCCAGGCCAAAATATATTTTCCATATAGAGATGAGTTAAGTTTCTGTAACGGTTTAGTTTTAAAAAGTTCACAAATAGTTGTGCCACAAAGTTTAAGATCAGAAATGCTGGGCAGAATACATTATGCACATTTAGGCATTGTTAAATGTAAATTAATGGCCAGAAAATCTTTGTTTTGGCCAATGATGAATAAAGAAATAGAAGACTTAATTTCTAATTGTGATATATGTAAAAGGTATCAAAATGCGAATAGACGAGAACCTATAGTATGCAAAGAAGTACCGAAGAGGGCATGGCAAGTTTTATCTACAGATATTTTTTATCTGAGAGGAATTCCATATATTTTAGTAGTTGATGCTTATAGCAAATATGTAGAAATAAAGGAACTATGTGATTTGTCAACTATTAGTACTATAGATTTTTTGAAAGAAATATTTGCTAGACATGGTTTGCCAGAAGTATTATACTCTGATTCTGGTTCACAATATACTAGTTTAGATTTTAAGTTATTTTCAAAACAATGGGGTTTCTCGCATAAAATAACTAGTCCAAAATATCATCAAAGTAATGGTTTAGCAGAAAGATATATTCAAACTATAAAAAGAATGTTGAAAAAGCTCTTAGAAGAAAATAAAGACATTTATCAAGGATTGTTAACTTACAGAAATACACCAATATCAGAGTTAGGTGAAACTCCTTCTGAATTATTGTTTAATAGAAAAGTTACCAATATGTTACCTAGCGTTTCTTGTTTTGAAGACGATAAGAATTGTTATAGAAAAGAACTGTATACTAAACAAAAAAAACAACAATATTATTATAATAAACATGCTAGAACTTTGCCTGTGTTAGAAAAAGGTAAAGCTGTAAAAATAAAGCTTGAACGTAGTTCAGGACCTCATAAAAGTGGTTTAGTCGTAGGACATGGACAGGGACCAAGGTCATATCTGATTAAGACGGAAGAAGGTGGTATAGTACAGAGAAATAGAAAGGATTTAATTTGTAATGGACAGTATAGTGAGAGTTACAGGTTTTATGATGAGGTATTGCCTGATAAAGCCACTGTGGATGAGAATGAAGTTCCTAACATAAACAACGATATAGTAGACACTACATCAGACTCACATGTAAATAGTTATAGAACTAGAGCAGGCAGAGAGGTTAGAAGACCTGCGTATTTGTTAGATTATTGTTAATTTAATATTAGTTAAGAAGTTCAGTATATTTGTTTATTTTCTTTAGTTATAATATGTATTGTTATTGTTTTAAAAGAGAGGAGATGTTGTGGATAGTAAAACCTCAGACGAGTCATAAACAAGATGATAGGCTGTCATGAGTGATTTTAGAATATAATGTATGTTGATAGATGTAAGGAGTGAAAAGATTAAATAAAATGGATTACTGGACAATACTTTATTATTACATACATAACAATATTAGAGATGAACATTGATACTAGCGCCACCATATTAGAGAGACACGTTGACACTAGCGCCACCATATTAAATATACATAAATAAGAATTATTATTATTATATAGATTTCAATAAGACGTAAATAAGAATTTATATTATTATATGGAATTGAATGATTAGTTTGATCGTTATTATATTTACTTCAATTATTTTGCAGAATTATGAATAAATAGTATATTCTTTGACTTCATAGTTCGACCTATCAAAGGCAAGATGTCGCTGATCTACATGTTACGCCATCGCTACACACCACAATTGCTAACTAAGAGTTCCAGTCCCACGATGCGGTAGGTGTTCAAAGTATTACGCCATCGCTATACAACACAATCGATGAATAAGAAGAATGCCGAGTTTCCAGTTCCAAGTTGCGGCAGGTGTTCAAGCATACGAGTCAGCAATTTCCACAACAGGTGCACAAACTTAGTGGAAACGTTCGGTGGTCCGACTCCTCCGTTCCCACATTGTTCATGTATAAATACTTGGACGGAACCAACAGAAAGACAGTGTTAACCTAATATCGGTAGCATTCATTATGCTATTAGTTTTAGTTTAGGTTTAGTGTGAGAGTTAGCCTAACATCGGCGACACTCTCACAATGTAGGTTTAGTGTGAGAGTAAGCCTAACATCGGCGATAATCTCTAGTTTTAGATTCATTTTTGTAATTTTTATGTTTAATAAATTAATTTATAGTAATTTGGTTTTTTTTGGATCCTCCGGCTCTGACCTTCGTAACTGGCGCAGTCGGTAGGATATTCGGATAGATTAGCTAGGGTATTCTCACATCGAACCACCTTATTGCTGAGTGTCCGGATACCCGAAAAAGAACCTGGAGGCCAACGGCTGGAGGACAAATCCAAACATCGATTCCAAAGGAACCAAAATGAAATATTTCATGTAAGTTCTTGAATCGCTCCTGTACTTGCTAATCCCTTAGTTTTATCCTTACTTAGTAATTTAAATTTTCTATCGCAGAAAATTTCGGATAGGGCCTGCATCGAGTAGGCAGGTCCAAATAAACTTAGTAGATAGTATTAGAGTAATTTTTCAAAATTTTCTATCACAGAAAATTTTCTGCAGGCCCTACATCGAGTAGGCAAGACCGAAAAAAAAAACTTAGTATATAGTAATAGATATTTAGAAACTTTAGTGGACCCAAGTAATATTATAGAAATCTGCCTGAGTTTGATGGAAACCCTAATGTATTAACTCGATTTATAAAATTATGTGACCAAATATGTGTTGTATATTCAAGCGCCGAATCAAGTAGTGAGCTTTCCAATCTACCTTTATTTAACATTATACTTAATAAAATTACAGGGCCGGTCGCCCGCACAATAAATTAAGACGGTATCACAGAAAGCTGTGATGGTATTCGAAATGCCTTATTTAATAATTTTCGGATCGATGCGATGAAACAGCCCTCTATAATGACCTTTCTATCGCTACTCAGGGTAATAACTACCCCAAGAGTTCTATAATCACTGCCAAAATCTATTTAGCACTATCATGACATATGTAAGCCTACACGAATCTATTGTCACAACCATAGAAGCAAAACGTACCCTATATAAGAAACTTACGCTACAAGTGTTTGTTCGCGGTTTAAAAGAGCCATTAGGTTCGCGTATAAGGTGTATGCGTCCTGTTAATCTCGAGAAATCCTTACAATTTGTGCAGGACGAACTAAATGTGATGTACTTGCAACAACGAAATGATCTAGTGAGTGATCGTAAATCTAATGTTAATACTGCACCAAAACCTATGCAGTTGCCACCATTTGCAATGCCAGTACAGAAATCATTCGCTCCTCCTGCAACTACGTACAATATACCTTTCCTGCGATCAGTTCCTCATTCCCAAACTATGGCATCATAGAGACCTAACCTTCCAATAAACCGACACCCTCAAGGTCCTTCCCGCACCCAACAAATGTTCCGTGCGTTACCTTCTAACTACAATGCTCAACACAATTCATTTAAAATGCAACCGAGAGCTCAATCATTCAATACAGGCCCTAAGCCAATGAGCGGTGTAAGTCATTATGTGACCAAACCCTTACCATCTACTGGTTTGGGCGGACATGACTGGGCAAGGTCGGGTAACACCCCGCCTAGTAACTACTTTAAAACGAGGGAGATGAATCTCAACGATTGCTTTGATAATGAAATGTACCATTACCCTGACTATGAACCTTATTCGTATTACCCAGAATATGAATTTAATTATGACTGTCCCACGGCATACGACCATGATGGGACTCAGTACTATTCTGATTATATAAATGAGAGACACGGATGACGCAAACATCCTCCAACCTTCTACAAATAAAGAGCAGAATTCCACAAAGCTCAGAAATCAAGAAGCTCAAAATAGAAATTAGCATCCAAACGCAACGGCAACCTCCCTATATCCAAATTTCCAATCCTCCTCTACAATTCCTTATAGATACCGGAACGAATCAGTCTTTCATCAGCCCTGAAGCAGTTGAACGTTATTATCCGCATGTACCTCTTAACTTTGATCCCTTCGAAGTAAGTAATGTGCATGCTACCACTCGCAATGATTATTCTGTGACTCCACAGTGTTTCCCAGAACTAAATAATCTTGATTGTATTAAATTATTTCTGTACCGTTTCCATAATTACTTTGACGGACTTATTGAACTTTACTTGCTTGGAAAGTGTGAAGCTAAGACTGATCTCAAGAATAAAGTCATAATAACTCGCGACGCTATGAATCCCATTCAAAAGTTCCTCGCGAAATATTAATCCATATGAAGACGTTATCCCGGCAAATTCTTTTAAGTTAGTTGGAGTTCCGATTAATATTCACAATGGTGACGCGGTTATACCGTAACAAGTAGTATGTAATTGCGTCATAAGAGACTGTCTTACGGTAGTTAGCGATAACCGCGATATTTTAGAAATTAACCCGTCTCCACACGATATAATTTTCTCAATGGATTAGCCGATTTTAGTCGATGTTCACACTAACGAGTGTAAGCTCACCGACAGTTACAAAACCGTTTGACACTCACACGAAGATATGTGTACAGATATCGGGAAATAACTTGACTAAAGACGTTATTAGTGCTATAAAAGAATATGTGCATCCCAAGGTCAACCCGCCCTCTTAATATATTCATCTTCACGTATTTATGATTTAATTCCGGTTATTCAGGAAAAGTTTCGTAACTAGCACATACTAACCGAATGACCTTTATAGAAAACCGTAATAGGACACGCAAGCCTGAAATTGAATATCAACCGAACCAAGCAATTTTTATTAACAACCAATTGATTAGTCGACAAAAACTTGCTCCGCGCTGTACTCAAGACACCATTTTTGCTGATTTAGCTGATATAATACCAAAAACAAAAAAAAAACACGGCCCAGTAGCTACATCACGCATTAAAAGAGTTCCGAACTTAGCTATCCGACTTTAAGACTAAACTTTGTAAATGACACCTACTTTTTATGAATTATAAGTCGAATATCTAAATAAATGACAGAAAATATTAAGTCATTTGAGTAGCTTCAAACCCCAGCATAATGAAAAAGGTATTATAGATGGTCTAGGTTCCATTATTAAAAGCTTAACCGGTAATCTCGATTGCTTAGACGTGATTAATTTCATTGCAAAATAATCAAGCGAAAATTACGCATGAGTTTAAAAAAACAGCAACCACAGCAATTAAAGTAAGGATTGGATGGCACACCAACAAAAAAAAAGAGTTATAATACAGATAGTTTAAAATCAAGGAATGATTAATTGGACTTTAGCGCTTCTTTTAAACAACAAGGCACATAGAAACATAAGTTTTATTAAATATGCTAAATTTGTTCAATTATTATTAATAATCATCTCAGAAAGTACAGATGATATTATGACAGAACTTTCTAGATTAGAGAACATTCTAAGTTTTGTGCGTGCATCAAGCACACACCATTTTATTGTTAGTTTAGATATATGCAGTTATTAATAATCATCTCAGAAAATACAGATGATACTATGACAGATTTTTCTACGTTATAGAATATTTTAAGTTTTGTGCGTGCATCGGGCACACACAATTCTATTGTTAGTTTAGATATATATCCAAAAAGTGGGATAAATTAGAATTGATTTACCCCCAAGGGTATGTTTTAGGAATAGATCTAAGAGGCTTATAATATTATTAAACCTGGCTACTATTTTTCAGACAGGCGTATAGTTATTACTTTAAAGTTTCCCATAGTATCACTCAAAAATTACGATATATATAGATTAGCTATCATTCCTATTAGAAATAACCTGTCTATCATACCTCCCTATCCTTTAATAGCAAGTAACAGACAGGCAAGGCAAGTACATAGAGGCAGAATGCCCGAAGTACAATAATTTCCCATGCGAAGAAGACATGAAGCATCAAGTCCAAGTACAACCAGATTGTATCCAGCACCTCATTAACAATCATTCCGTGGATCCATCCTGCGAGATGAATTCAATCAAACTATCTAAAGAAGCTGTGGACCGGCTTGACGAAATTTCCTTTCCTCATCCGACAAAAATTCATACTATCTGCGGACACGAGAGCTACAACACAGTGCGAGGAAGCTTTCTTATTAGTATTCCAATCAGCTGTTCCCTGAATACAGAAGAAATCAGTATAAGAAATAGCTATGATAGAATTGAAGGACAACCTCTGAAAATCATGAAAATTTCGATGAAATCTGAAGCTCCATATACATTACCATTACCACAGCTAAAACTAAACTCTGTCAACTTCAAGGATCTTCACAAATACCAAGAGAAGTCAATGCTGCAACCATTGATACACCTGGACCAGACTTCATCTAATGTTGTTAATCACACCACAATACCAGTCTACGTCATACTTGCTGCTGCAGTTATAATAGGTACTGCATTATTCATACGCCGATTCTATAAAAATCGTAAGAGAAATCAGATGAACGTCAAGACTGAAGATCCGCAAGACGAGGATGCTGAAAGAACCGCAACCTCACAAAGGGCTCCGGCAACATTTTCTCTCAAAGTTCTAAAATAGTTGCCGTTCTGAGGGGGGAGATGTTACGCCATCGCTACACACCACAATTGCTGACTAAGAGTTCCAGTCCCACGATGCGGTAGGTGTTCAAAGTATTACGCCATCGCTATACAACACAATCGATGAATAAGAAGAATACAGAGTTCCCAGTTCCAAGTTGCGGCAGGTGTTCAAGCATACGAGTCAGCAATTTCCACAACAGATACACAAACTTAGTGGAAACGTTCGGTGGTCCGACTCCTCCGTTCCCACATTGTTCATGTATAAATACTTGGACGGAACCAACAGAAAGACAGTGTTAACCTAATATCGGTAGCATTCATTATGCTATTAGTTTTAGTTTAGGTTTAGTGTGAGAGTTAGCCTAACATCGGCGACACTCTCACAATGTAGGTTTAGTGTGAGAGTAAGCCTAACATCGGCGATAATCTCTAGTTTTAGATTCATTTTTGTAATTTTTATGTTTAATAAATTAATTTATAGTAATTTGGTTTTTTTTGGATCCTCCGGCTCTGACCTTCGTAACTTACATGTCGAAACATATTAGTAAACACATTAGAGATACATAAATAAGAATAATGATATAAAATTGTTGTATAGCTTAAATAACATTCATTTGTTCATACTTTATTATTTTTGTGTTACTTAAATTATTTTGTGGAATTATGTGTAAATAGTAATCGCTTTGACTTAAATAGATCGGCCTTTAAAAGGCAAGATGTCGGTGATATCTATGCAGTTGTAGTCCGGTGAAGCTGTTAAGACCTTGCTAGGTCAATAGCGTAGTCAGTTCGAGAAAAAAAAGATATCTATGCATTATTATGTACAAAGCATTGTAAGGCGAAGCTCTACCCAAATAAATAGTGACAGTATCTACGAAGTGTTTGTTGGCATCTTTCTTTCTTCTCGGGGGAGAGGATGGGTTATGTCAGACTCGCACGGACTAAAACCCCATGGTGTACCATCCGACCGTATTGTTGGGGCGGCAAGGGATCTATCTACGCTATTCCCCTTGGATATCCGCCCCAACGGTCCGCCCTGCGGAAGGTTGCCGCCGGGCTCCGTCCTAATAGGGAGACAGACTGGGTACACACCAGCTGCCTCCCCTTGTCTACCGGACCTATGCAATGAGGAGATGGGGCCCCGGCCCACCCCCTCAGGTCCGGCTACGGTAGAGGGAGGAGAAGGGCAAATCGCCGCCCCCTCCCTCCGGTCCTCCGTTGGCGGAGAAAGCCACTCAGAGGGTAATCTTCGCGTACCCTCTCCGCCGCCTCCTTCTGCGAGATGACGTCCTCGCAGAAGGAGGCCATCGCATTCCATGCCTCTTCGCTGCCGAGCATGGCCGAAACCACACTCGGCAGCGACAAATCCAACCCTACCGCCGCAGTCAGAACGCGGCACTGTCCCTCTCAAGCAGCACACTCTGAGTGTGCTGCGCGGTATCCTCCGTAGCGCCGCACTTATGGCATGCGGCGGTTGGCTCCCTACGAGCGATCTGGTGCAAGCACCACCCGAAGCAACCATACCCGGTGAGTACCTGCACCAGTCTGAACGACAGGGAGCCCCAGCGTCTCCCTAGTCAATCCGGCAGAACCGGGTGGACGGCGTCAATCGTGTAACTCCCATACCGCTCGTCCGCCAGGTCCTGCCTCCATCGTCCTTTCGCCTCTTCCCGGCCCTCCCTTCTCTTGGCCTCAATCTCTCTGGGAGCCCAAGGCTCCCCGATACTCTTCCTTGCCGCCGTAAACTCGTACATGGCGGCCACCTCCAACTCCCAGGGCAGGGAGCTGGCGAGCCCCCGTGGAGGCCACGGTGCGGTACCCTCTGATCGCCCTCCACTATTATGTGGGCCCCAGGAGCCCATGAAATAGTAGGGCCTCGATCTTCTCGGGGGCCACTTTGAGGCTCAAACGCCGAATGCGCCCGACCACGAGGGTTGTGGCCATCGTGGCCAGGTGCTCCACCTCCTGCCAACTTTCCCCCCCCCGGGCTACGACTAGGGTGTCATCCGCGTAATTTATGTCAATTACAATAAATTACAATACCGGAGTGCCTCCCGTATCACACTGTGCGGCAGGCTGTTGAAGGCGTTGGCGATGCCCAAGGACACCGCCAGAATTAAGTCTCTTACCGTGGGAGGTCGCCTCCATAGACAGCGACTTAAGGAGGGTTAGGGCGTCCACTGTGGAACGCCCTGCCCGGAAGCCAAACTGCGCGTCCGCCAGCAACTTCCTCCAGGTGCTGGACGACCCGGAAAGCAACAACTCTCTCCAGGACCCTCCCGGAGTCGTCCAACAGCACCAAGGGCCGATACGCGGATGCGCAATCCCGGGGGCGGCCCACCTTTGCCAGCAGGCATAGCCGCCCCTGCTTTCACGGCTTCGGGAACCACCCAACCTCTAGACAACGATCGAGCAGTCCCCGAAACCACCCCCCCTATATGGTATAACGAGACCGCGAGCACCCGGCCCGGGACCCCGGGTTGGATGAAGGCACTCTAGAACACATTTTTTTCAATTACCCCAATTTTGTATTGTATGATAGTTTACTTAACAATATACTACGTTCGTCAAATTTTAACAAAAGCAAAAAAGTGTATTTTCTCCTTTTGCCAAAACTCTGGCTAATTTTATAAGTTTTATAAAATTCAACTTAAAATTCAATTAAGCTAACGCAATAACTAACAGTAATTATTATGGTAAATATATATTTATTTAAGGCATGGTGTCTGTAAGTGTTGTTTGTCTTTGTGTATTTCAGTGGCCTAATCTGGAAGAATTAAATTATACAATAAAAATTTAATACTACCTATAGTGACTCTCCCATGACTGACTTGACACTGGTAAAATTCGTATCTTAAAAAGTTGAAGTTAGTGAGTTTGGATGTTCGGGGTAATCTCTGGTACTACGGATCCGATTTTCAAAATTATTTCACTGTTAGAAAAGTATATTAGACTCCTTTTTTTGCTACATATATATTTTCAATAATTGATCACGATAAATGTAATTAAGATTAGCAAAATTCTATAATATGAAGTGCGCTGCTTGAACGGTTTGAAATAAAAGAATAAATTCTATGGCAAAAATACTCATTACTTTTACAAAGAAGTCCGCGACACCATATATATCTAAGTTTAATGTCTCGGTCAATAAGATGATGGGCTATGTGTCAAAAGTAAAATAAATTTGACAAGATTAAGTTTGGATGCAGATTTTACGTTTACTTACAAATTCTTATAGAACAAACAACTAAATTAGACCTGAATGGTTATGCTGCAAACGGATGCTAGGCTTATTTCAAGAGATTTGTCACATGCCAACTGGGTATAGCGAGTTCCTGAATAGTTTGGATTCATAATTGAGAACTACAGGTGTAGCTGTAATCGGGTATTAAGTTTTTTAAGATTTTTTGCGTTTAAAAATATAATTGAAACCGGTAGTAACCTACTTGGTGCAGACAAAGTTGCAAGGGTCAGCTAGTAGCTTATAATGATAATCACTGTAATAGTTTTTCACAACTAACTGCCTGAAGTATAAATTGTGAATCTTTGTTGACTTATAACCGAGAGGTGGTGGTACCAGCCTTTGGTACATCATTTAAAATAACATAAATATACATATATTTACATGCAGCAAACTTAAACCATTGAAATTGCTAAATATTAAAATACATGTTTCAACAAGTCCGTGAATAGTCGAACTGTCTACGCTTTTCAAATCGTTCCAAACATAAACTAATATTATAAAAATATTAAAATAACTATATGGACCGTTTATTTTGAAAGTGGTGTATGTCCATTTTCTTTTGTTTCGAGAAAATTAAAGGTTACTATATTTGTTGATTTAAAAATACAGGCAAATCATATGAGGTCTGGCATTGTTTCTATTGTTTTATGAACATTTAATTTGTTTATATAAATTTGTTTTTGGCTAATTACACTACGATAACACATATTTATGTGCTGTAAATGGACTTACACCACTTTCAAAATTAGACAATTGTAAAAATCGTTTAATTTCAATTTTGAAAAATCAAATATCGCTTAAAATATACTTCATTTTAATATAATTTTGTTTACAAATACGCATAACAACACATAAAATTTTATTTTAGACGGCAATTACATTGTCGTTACAAGATACTGATTACAAGAATTTACTTATTCTCTGCATGTGGTAGTGTTTCAAAATATGCATGATGCACCGGAGGTATATAGGGTAGTAGCTGCTTCATGTCTTTATATTTTTCGTACGTAATAGGTCTGGCATTTTGGTACAAAGGCTCCAGGGCGATTTTTTCAAATTTTAACGGTCTTCCAGGACGTAGAGGTAATAAATTGATAATTTTACTACTGTTGTTTTTGTTGTTTTTTTAATTCGCCAAAATACGGGCAAAGATACGGAGTCATACAGCCTTGTCGTATTTTCTTCTCACAGGTTATGCGCTGTACATTTTCTAATACATTTCTCCAATTTTTTAATATCTATCTTTTAACTTACGAGTAGTGGAAACACGGAGGGGAAACAATGCAAATCGTCCGCGGGTGAAACCGCGGGACACAGCTAGTATAAAATAAATGAAAAATAACAAAACACTGGTCGGTATCCATCTGCTATGCCACCTACCTCTGTCAATTGGACTTACACCACTTTCAAAATCAATGATTATGCAATTTCATTTACCGACCGATTTTAAGTTGTACAAAACATGGGATTTTTTTGAGAAATTAAACATGGACTAGTTATATATAAAAAATTTACATTAAATTAAGCATGAATTACGTGATAGCTCATTTTTCTCAAAAATGGACTTACACCACTTTCAAAATAAACGGTCCATATCCTTCTTGCATCAGTACACTACAATACTCCCCTCTCAAATATTTCATCTCTTACAATTTTAATTTCTTTGGAGGTTTTATTGTCCTTTGAGATCGTCTCAATTTAGGCTTAACTATTTCAGCGGGTGGACTAACAGAAGGCACACTACTATCCAATATATTATCATTTGACTTATTACCATCTTGCTTCTACCTCAGGAATTACTTTAACGTTATCTGAATTAATTTCATTATCATTAGATACAATTGGTAAAATGGCACTTGACTGACTATTGGATGTAGTAACATCATAATCACCGTAACTATTAGTAACATTACTATTTAAATTTTCAGGTGGTGCAGAACGGATGACTCGATCTAAATGTCGTTTCCAAATGATTCCTTCATCTAAAACTTTACATAAGTCTGTACGTTTACCTAAGACTTCACCAATAATACATTTTGTAAACACTTTCTTGTTAGGGGTTCTGTAATCTCTACAATACACATATTCTCCCTCTATAAATTTTTCATTTCTTCCTTCCTTATTCCTTACTTTATAATTATCATATGTATTATTTAACAAATCAAAATGAGTCCTAAGTTTCCTTTGAAACATTAATTGTGACGGTGCAACACCAGTAGCAACATGTATTGAATTTCTATAATGGAAAGATATCGATTAATTAAGGTTTCAAAAGATATTACAATTGGACTTATCTTTAAGAGTTTTACTTATACTAAATTTGAAATTTTTGATAGCATTTTCTGCAAATCCGTTGGTAGTCGGATGAAAAGGTGGAGATGTTTCATGTTTTATACCATTTTTATTAAGAAAATCTGAAAACTCTCTTGAGCAAAAAGTAGTTGCATTGTCGGTAACAACGGTTTTCGGTAATCCATAACGACTAAAATATTCCCTAAACTTTTCAATTGTGTTTTTGGAATCTAAATTTTTCATCATAAATGCTTCTGGCCATTTAGAGTACGAATCGATAATAATTAATATAATTTTTCCATTTATAGGTCCAAGAAAATCTGCATGTACTCGCTCATATGGTAAATTAGTCTTTGGCCATGAAGCATTTATTGATTTTGAAGGGTCTGGCCGTGCAGACATATATACATTACAATTTTTATCGACATTTTCTATACAATTATCTAAATTTGATCACCAGAAATACGATCTAGCGTTCATTAACCGACTTCAAAAAAAAAAAAGGAGGAGGTTATCAATTCGACTGTATTTTTTTTTTTTTTTTTTATGTTTGTTACCAAATAACTTTGGACTGGGTGAACCGATTTTGATTATTCTTTTTTTATTTGAAAGCTGGTACTTCCCGTGTGGTCCCATTTCAATTTGGTCCAGTTCCGACAACGGCATCCAGTGCAAAACCGTATAAGTTTTAAATTTGCATTAAGTATGTACACGACAAATAGACGAATAACTCAATATCACGCTAACCGATTTCGATGATTCATTTTTTATTGGAAAGGATGTACTTCAAGGGTAGTTTGATGAGAGTTTGGTTAGGTTCTGATTATGGGATCCGTGATAAAGTAAGAAAACTTTCAAGAAACGAGCCTACTCCTTTCTTAAGGGCCGGCAACGCATCTGTGTTTCCTCTCGTGTCGCAGGTGTCCATGGGCGGCTGTGATCACTTACCATCAGGTGACCCGTATGTTCGTTTGCCACCAATATTATAAAAAAATTCTCTTCAATTCTTAGGAGCCTATTGTGCTTATGTTCGTTGCTGTGTTGCAACATGACGCAAGCATTGTAATTACATTACTTAAGGTGTATTATGTGTGAAGCGATGGTAGCCGAGTTGGTGATAGAAACTAATAATTTATAATAATTAAATATGTAATCAAATTCGGCTAAATAGAATGACCATCTTTGTAGTATTCCTGCTGCCATTTGTGGTAAAATTTTATGCTTACCAAATGATGCTTGTAAAGGTTTGTGATCTAATAAAAATTCAAATTTAGTTCCTACTAAGTGAGTGAGTGAGTGATATTTTTTTTTTCGAACTGACTACGCTATTGGCCTTATTAGGCCTTTACAGCTTCACCGGACTACTAAGGCGAGCGCTTAAGGCACTCAGCCGATTTTATTTCGGCAACTAGCTCAAGGGTGCGCGGCACACCTCGGCTTGGGCTGTTGCTGTTATCCCTGATATGACCTAGCTAAACTATTCTAAGCTATTCATACATATACTCGTTTGTGAGTCATACAATTGAGATTGCATGATTCACAAACGTTTACATGTATATCTGATGATGTGAGTTATTTATTTTTGAACGGCGGCGCGCGCGATCCGTTGTAGGGTAGCCGCGATGGCTGGAAACCTATGGATCGGCGTTACGGTACCTAGTAGCGGATTTCTAGAGGTTGAATCGAGTCGATCGTAACGTTCTTTTCAGAACGTAGGAACCGTACTTTTCAGTACGCTCAAACCGCACTTTTCAGTGCGTCTGCCGTGCTCTGCGTGTCGCCGTCTCGAGTTCCAGGGAGCCAGCGCGTCGTGCTGCGCTCCGTGGCTCGCGCTGCGTGTCGTCGCGCCGTGTAGAAGAAAGAAGTGTTAGGGCTTCCCCCTAGGCACTATAGGTCCCCTGTGAGGCATTGCACATCGCCCACAGCTCCCTTGAACCGGACTCGGGATAGTCTGTTAAATTCATTAAGGCGCGCCCCCCTGCCCCTCTGGCGGGGAGATTGTTGATTTCTTCCTCCACCCCACTCCCCTCCTCAGGTCCCGGTATGGCCGAGTCACTTTCTTCCGAGCAAGAGCTCTCTGTTTTCCGCGGATTCGTATCGTACATGTGTCTGGCTCTGCTCACTGAGTACGACCGGTTCTGTCGCGATGTCCGCATCCATGCCAACGGCGGCCCCACGCCGAAAGTCCTCAAAAATCCCGTCTTCGTCATGAAGAATTCCTTCTCCCTGCTCCCGCAGGAGAGTCAGACCGCTGCTGAAGAAGCAGCCATTCCCGCCTCAGATGAGGAAGGCTCCGACATGGAGCAGGACCCTGCGAACGATGGCTTCACCACCGTCTCGCACCGTCAGCGTCATAAGCGCACGAATCCCGACTCCGATAGTGAAAGCACTCTGCCTTCAAAGAAACGTCCCACAGTAGGAGGCGCTAGTGCGCCTAAAAAGGCCCCTAAGGCACCTCTCCCCGACAGTCCGGCTTCACCGGACGCTGCGGGTTCCGCAGCCTCGGGCAAGAAGCCCCGCCCACCTCCGCCCGTTACGATCCAGGACAAGGCGTCCTGGGTCGAGATCTCCAGTCTGCTGGAAACAGCAAAGATCCCTTACACCTCCGCCGTGAATATTGCTACAGGTATTCAGGTGAAGTTAGCGATTCCCACCGCCCATCGTGACTTCACCCTGTTCCTTCGGGACAACCAGTGGGGTTATTTCACGCACTCTCTCGAGAAGGAGCGTAAACTACGGGTAGTCATCCGTAGAGTCCCGTCAGACATCCCGACTTGCGACATTTCCGACGACCTCGTAGAGCAGAAGTTTCCTGTTCGAGAGGTACATCGCATGCGCTCTCCGCGCACCAGAGCACCATACGACATGGTTCTTGTCATTTTAGATCGCACCCATCAAGGGAAAGCGATATTTAACCTCACGACCCTCTGCGGCCTCTCCGGCGTTATCGTCGAGCCGCCGCGCAAAACGTCTGTACCCTCGCAGTGTCACAACAGCCAGGTGTACGGACACTCCGCACGAAACTGTCTCCTGAAACCCAGGTGCGTTAAGTGCCTCGGCGACCACTTCACCAAGGAGTGTTCTCGCACGAAAGACTCCTCCGACCCTCCGCGCTGCGTTCTGTGCCGAGGCGGGGGTCATACCGCGAACTATCGCGAATGTCCCCGCGCCCCGCGCACAATGCGCCCTCGCTACCCCAGGCAGGCGTCGCCGTCTAGGACCCCGGCCCGCCCTCGTCCTCCGCCTCTCATGTCCCAAGAGGCCTTCCCGAGCCTGCCGAGCACATCTCGTGCACCGGCAGCGTCCGTACCCGCGACTAGCGCGCCCCCCCGCCCCTACTGGGCCCCTCAGGCTCCGTGGGCTCCTAAGCCGGCCGACACTTCACTTCACTTCACAGGCCGACCCCGCCTTCTCCTTGGGATGTCGAGTATTGATTACGTAGGTCAATTACTCATTTTCCATGAGATCTCGGCTTACGAAGTAACCGTCAGAAATCCGTCTCTAGGTCCCGTAACCGCGATCCATAGGTTCCCAGCCATCGCGGCTACTCTACAACGGCTCGCGCGCGCCGCCGTTCAAAATTAAATAACTAGTATAAGATAGAGTAAATCGCGTCTATCTTCCCCTAAAACGTCCGAATATTAATAATAATTTTTGTTATGTCTATGTTTAGATTCCGGCGCCGACGCCGTTCATTTAATTCTAAATTCGATCTTTTTAACATGCGTGTTTGCGCCCACGCACGCGTAACCTTCCCTGACGCCGCCGTGAGGGAAGGAATCACATATCGTGGTTCTCAGTGATATATCGAGCCGAGGTCGTCCCCGGATGGAGCCCCCGAGATATTACTTTCACAATACAGTGACTCACCTACATCACTTGTACTCACACATGAGATCACCTCTCACACTCGTGCACATATATACACATGATGGAAGGGTTTTGTTTTTTTCCCTTATCGAACTGAATCGAATAGCTTAGTTCGTTTCATTCCGATATACACGTATGCATTTGTGAATCATGCAATTTCGATTGTATGATTCACAAATGAATATATGTATGAATAGCTTAGAATAGTTAGCTAGGTCAGACGCGACTTCTCAGGTAACAGCCCAAGCCGAGGTGTGCCGTGCACCCTTGTGTATGTTACCTAAAAACCAAATCGGCTGAGTGCCTTAAGCGCTCGCCTTAGTAGTCCGGTGAAGCTGTAAAGACCTTACCAGGTCAATAGCGTAGTCAGTTCGAGAAAAAAAAACCGTCAAATCGTGGCAGGTTCATAGCAATAAGACCATCTACAACAGACTGTCAATCGTGAGTCTTCGAGCGCCTTCAAGAATCTTCAGGAAGATCTACGAGTAGTATTCACCGTGATTCATCGTTCATCGTCGTTCATCGTTCATCGTCGTTCATCGTTCGCCGTGGTTCGTCGCGTCGACCCGCTCGTCGAGTTCAAGCCGTCGCTACGCATCGAGGCGCTTCCCCTCTCCGGGAAGAACTATCGCTTTCGGTCTGATCCGCTGCTACTGGCCTGCCTAATCTGCGACATGTACCCGAGTACAGAGACCGTTGTATTCGCGATTCGCGTTGTAAATAATTGAGTACGATTGTAAGTGTAAATTGTGTGAATAAATAAATTCCCCGCCGGTCCGTTACCGGTACCGCGAAAAAGCTAACGTGCAGTTTGGTGTTGCCCGCCAGCGTCCCGGATCCTTTCCCCTTCTCTCACTACCCTCCCCCTCTCCCTACTCTCCTACCCCTCCTACCCCCTAGCACCTGCTACTGGGCCCGGTTGTGGGTGCCCCGGGGGTCCCGTCCTTTTTAATCATAGAGTATGCATTTTCATCTTTAGTAAAAACTCTAGAAATAAAACTTATCGGTCTATCAGTACCATCTGGCATGATATGACTTAAAACTGCTCCTATACCATTTTGAGATGCATCACATCTTATTGGGAGTTATCTATCAAAGTGGACTAAAACATTATCGGAGACTATATCCTTCTTCACTATGTCAAAACTGTTTTGACATTCTTTTGTCCAGATAAATTTAGAATTCTTTTTCAACAACTCAATATAGGTTTTAATTTACTTGACACATTGGGAATAAATTTGGAATAATAATTAACCATACATATCCAAGACCTAATTTCAGTAACATTTTTCGGTGTAGGTGCTTTTGTTATAGCTTCTAACTTGGAAATATCCTTATTTAAACCTTGTTTAGAAATAATGTGACCTAAATATTAAACCCGTGATTGAAAAAATAAACATTTACATTTATTTAATCGAATCCCGATATCTTTAATTTTTTTTAGTACTTCCCTTAATTTTTTTAGATGTTCTGCATCATCAGCTCCTGTTACTAAAACAACGTTAATGAAGTTAACTACTCCTTTTACTCCTAACAGAATTTTCTCTGGCTTCGCCTGAAATATTGCTGAAGCTGGTTTGGTACCATAAGGTAACCTAATTAGCTTATATATGTCCTTAGGAGTCGACCATGCCAAAAATTCTCCTGTCTCTTCATGTAAAAGTAAATGATTAAAGGCATTTCTTAAGTCTAATTTCATAAACTTCTCACCTCCTTGTAAAGCAGTAAAAATATCCTCTATTCTAGGCAATGGATGGTTAACATCTTTTAAATATTTATTAACAGTAATTTTATAATTAGCACATAATCTTAAATAACCATTTTCTTTAACTACTGGTACTAATGGTGTACCCCATTTAGAATTTTCGGTTTTAACAATAACGCCTTCTTTTTCTAATTTTTGTAATTCCCTATCAACCTTATCTTTAAAAGAATATGGTACAGGGTGCGGTTTACAAAAAATACGCTTAACATCGTCATTTATTAATTCTAATTTAACCTGTTCCCCTTTTATAACACCCAACTCTGGCTTAATTATTTCGGAATATTCATTCAATAACGACTCCAGTGTTATGCTTTCCACAGAATTTAAAGTTAGTAAATGTTGCATATCAATTTTATTTATCAAATCTCTACCAAGCAAACACTTACACCCATTTTTAATCACTAATAAAGAGCAATTAATTTATTTGTCTTTAATTCTTAACGAAATATTAATTTTGCCTTCCGGTTTTATTATTTCACCGCTATAGGTTTTTAATTCTAAATTTGATGGCTCTAATACAACAGACTTTGAGAAAATTCTATCATATTGCGACCTAGGTATACATGATACTGCTGCTCCAGTATCAAGTTCCATTTGAAAAGGTTTGTCATTTGCCTTACATTCAATTATAAATGGTGAAATATAATTAATACTATTGTCAATTGAAGTTGTAAAAATATTTACTAACATTTGATTGTCTATGGATTCACAGTTTTCGACTTCAACATTATGAGTATTTTTGCTTTTACAAATTTCAATTAAGTGTCCTACTCGCTTACACTTTTTACATTTATAGGTTTTATACTTGCACTTCGCAAAATTATGATGGCCTTTACCGCAATGATAATAGCATTTCAAAGTTTTGTACTTTGCGCTTGTTATGGAAATATTTTTAAATTTATAGTTAATTTTCGCAATCTTGTACACCGGTGGTTTTTCTTGCTTCAATGCTGATTCTTTTTGCAAAGCGATTTGTAATAGCGTCGAAATATCTTTATTAATTGATTCCTCACACAATCTCTCATGTATTGGACCTGTCCTCAGTCCAGCCACAAATTTATCCTTTATTCTTTCATGGACTAGCCGACCTGCGCCCACTTCGTTGGGCGGTAATAGGCATTATCAAGCTACAACTTTTCTCTAGAACTCAATCATATATATCTCATAATTAAGACAGCGTTCGTAAGAAACGTTTTCGTTCGACCATTTTTCTCCGACTCCCCAGATATTACCCCCTACAACCTCACAAATTTTACCTCTTTATAATATTAGTATAGATTATAGATAATATAATTAGTTAATAGCTTCTGCCCACGACTTCGCACGCGTGGAATAGTTATTTTAGGCAAGACGTAGCGGTCGGATACGACTGGGTACTGCGTGGTACCCTCCTGCCCGGGGCCTCTCTGACTTGTTACGCGGACGATACGGTCGTCACTGCCCGTGGCAATAGCCTCATAGATGCCGTCCGTCTTGTCACTGTAAGCGTGGCCCAGGTTGTACGGAGAATCCGTTTGTTAGGACTGGAAGTGAATAAAACTGAGGCGATCTGTTTTTATGGCCAGCGCAAGACGATCACGAGTGGTACTCACTTGACCATCAGGGGTGTACAGATACCAGTTGGCAATAAACTGAAGTACTTAGGTCTCATATTGGACAGTCGTTGGAATTTCAACGAACACTTCTGCCAACTGGCTCCGAGAGTTAAGCGAACTGCTTCGGCACTAGCAAGCATTTTGCCCAACATCGGTGGTGCTAGTGTTGGATCCCGCTCTCTCTATTTAGGAGTGATTAGGTCCACGGCGTTATACGGAGCCCCAGTGTGGCACGAAGCCCTGACAGCCAAGAGTTCTGCTCTCCTGCGAAGTCTACACAGGATTATGGCTGTCATGGTGATACGTGGGTACCGCACAGTTTCGTGCGAGGCGGCGTGCCTGCTGGCGAGCTCCCCGCCGTGGGACCTACTGGCACATGTGCACGCGGCCACGTATCAATGGCGCGTGGACAGACTCCGACGGGGTGAGACTATCCCGCCGCGTGAGCAGGAGGCTCACAAAGCTCACCTTCAGGAGGTTCTCCTGACTGTGTGGAGAGACAGGCTGGCTTCAGCAGTGACTGGCCTTACTACAATTGCTGCGATCCGCCCACTTTTAGTGGAATGGTTTGAGAGACCTCACGGCACGCTTACCTTCCGCCTGGTGCAGGTCCATACTGGTCACGGCTGCTTCGGCAAGTACCTGCACAAGGTTGCCGGAAGGGAGCCTACACCTAAGTGCCATCACTGTGATGGGTGTGAAGTCGAGACTTCCCAGCATGTACTGGAAGAGTGCCCTGCATGGGCAGTGGAGCGCCGCGAACTCACTGCGGCAGTGGGCGATGACCTCTCTCTGTCGGCTGTGATTAACTCCATGCTTGGCGCAGAGAGGGCATGGAACGCGGTTGTCGCTTTTTGTGAAAGCGTCCTCTCACAGAAGGAGGACGCGGAAAGGGAGCGTGAGAGGGCTGCCGATGCTCCGGCTGTCCGCCGAAAGAGAATCGGCCGCAGAAGTCGTAGAGGTGGAGGCATCTATTACCAGAGGCCTCCCTTTTTTTTTTTTAACGTGGAGAGAAAATCCATCATGGACTGTCAGGCCCCCGGGGGAGAGCCCGAACTGAACCGACCACCAGCCTTTGTGCTGCCACGCAGGGGTGGTGCCGTTCGGCGACTTTAACCGGCTAAAACTCCACGACAACCTACGCCACTCTATGGGTGGTGTCACGGGGTGCGTGAGCAGGCTCCGCAACACCCCCGGCGGCAGGCGTTTCCCACGCCACACCCGGCTGAGGCAGCCCAGTTGCAAGACTGCCTCCCAGCCCGCCGAACCCGTGCAATGAGAGTCCAGGCCCCCCGACCCTTTCCCTCTGGATTCGGCCGGCAGCGGAGAAGCTAAGCCGCTCCGCCGCCACCCCGCGGTTGATTTTTTTTTTTATCGAGGTTTACTCCTCGCCCGCCATAACCACCCCGAGGTCCCCTCCGGCCTACGCTAACCTACATACCGCCCCCCCCCCTCGATCCTAACCCTACCCTACCTATCTCATGCCCTACGGCCCGCCAAACCCCTGAACTTGCCTACTCACTACGTAGGTAGGCAAGCTAGTGGTTACCTATCCAGCACCCCCCCTCCATCCCCCCCGCCCTACCTATAGGTATATCCTAACCCTACCAATCCTACCTACCTACACCAACCCTACGCCCGCCTAACCCCTGGTCTTGCCTACTTACACGGTAAGTAGGCAAGCCAGGGGTTTCCTAATCCTACTCCCCCCCACACCTACGTAGCCTACATGGAGGATCCCTCAGGGCGGCCTCTGGTGGAAATCACCTCCTCCCCTCCTTCTGCCGCGCCCGGCGCCGCGACGCCGTCTGGCCTCTGGTACCTCGGGATCCCTCTCTCTGGCTCTCTTAGCGTCTTCCTTCTGGAGCATAACCGACTTACAGAATGAGACCACTGCACTCCACGACTCCTCGTTGCTCACCATAGCCCGCACGACAGACGGGAGCGAGAGATCCCCACCGATGGTGGACACCAGCTCACTCCGTTCGGCGGCCCATGCCGGGCATAATTCCAGGGTATGTTGAGCCGTGTCCTGGTCGTCACCACAGTGGTGACATTCCGGCGTCGGTTCCTTTCTCACTACATTGTGCAAGAATCGGCCGAAACACCCATGGCCAGAAAGTACTTGCACAAGCCTATATGTAAGCGCGCCATGGCGCCTATCTATCCATTGCAGGAAAACTGGACGAATCGCCTCTATGGTCCTGACTCCTGCACTAGGCAAAGCTAGCGCGTTCTGCCAGACCTGAAGGGACTCCTGCTCTAGAGTTGCTCTTCGCGCTTCTTTCTCCTTTGGAAGAATTCTGTCCCCGCGCGCAATCCTGTCATGGACCCAGTAGTACAACTCCGCCTGCGAGTGTGCCACCAATTTCCACGGGATTGATCCCGATAGTAGGCATGCAGCCTCTTGGGATATGGTCTTATATCCGCGGATAATCCGATTCGCCATTATACGCTGCAGGTTTCGTAGAATTGCACTATTGTGAGGCAAAAGGTCCCTGTACCAGACAGGGGTACCATATAGGGCCATCGAACGGATGACATTTAGGTATAGCAGGCGGCACTCGGCGCCAGCCCCGCCTAGATTTGGCAACAATCTCGCGAGCGCTGAAGCGCTTTTCATCACCCGTGGAGCCAGTTGGTTGAAATGGTCTTGAAATTTCCAACGGCTGTCTAGAATTAGACCAAGATATTTCATCCTTGAAACTAAATTTACACGCACTCCATTAACATTTATGTGAGCATCTGATGACATTGCTCCACGTGGACCATAGAAACAAATTGCCTCTGTCTTGTGTAGCGCAACCGCGAGCCCGAGTTTTGCAATTCTTTCCACTACCAGAGTTGCGTTCACAGACGCTAGCGTGGTTGCCTCCCGGATAGTTTTCCCTCGTGCCGTTACGAGCGTGTCGTCGGCGTAACAAGTTAGGCTCGCTCCATGTTCAAGGGCTCCCCGGAGGACCCAGTCATAACCTAGGTTCCATAATACTGGGCCAAGGACTGACCCTTGCGGTACTCCACACGTGACCTGCCTGATGATGATACGGCCGTCTTGACCGATACACGTGATCCGACGACCTTCCAGGTATGATCCTATAAGGCGTCGTAGGTAAAGGGGTACCCTATGGTATTTCAGCGCTTCTCTGATGCACTCCCAGGGGAGGCTGTTGAAAGCGTTAGCGATATCTAATGATACCGCCAACAGCACACTCCTCTGGGAGTGTGCTTCTTCGGCAAGCGCTCTAATGCGCAAAATTGCGCCGATCGTCGACCGACCCTCTCGGAACCCAAACTGCGTCGGCGAGAGATCAGGTCCTTTCCCTGATAGGTGTTTCACCAATCGGTTAACTATAATTCGCTCCAGCAGCTTGCTAACTTCATCAAGCAATACAATTGGGCGATATGCAGATGGGGAGTCGGACGAGCGTCCAGGCTTCTGCAAGAGCACTAGACGACCGGTCTTCCACTGTGTAGGGAAGTGTCCCGTTTCCAGACTCGCATTAAATAGGCGTCTCAGTCTCCCGCCTATGGCCTTCATTGCCAGGACCCACACGCGAGCTGGGATCCCATCAGGCCCCGGTGCGGTGGTTTTTCCTTTTAGCCGACCAACGGCAGCATCCATCTCGGCATCAGTAATACGTGGTACCTGACTGTCCACTTCTGCGACTACGGAACTCGCCACGAAAGGGGGCTGGTGCGCTATACGATGCGGGAATAACTCTGAGATGATACTTTCGAGTGTACGCGGTTCGATGTGTTCGGTTACTGGCGGAGCCCATGGCCGTAATGAGCTCATCACCACGCGGTAAGGACGTCCCCACGGGTTGCTGTCCAGTGTCCTCAGGAGTCCTGCTCTGGCTTGGTCTTTGGCTTTTCTGATAGAAGATCTAAGTATCTTTTTAGCCTCTTTGTACTGCTCTAGTAATTGCGCTTCTATGGTCTGGTCCCGTCCCAGCCGCCATCTGCGATGTCTGGCCAGAAGCCGTTTCGCAGTTAAGCAGGTGGCCCTCAGCTGCGCGATCTCGTTAGTCCACCAGAAAACTCGGCGTTTTGGTGGGTTGAACCGGACTCTAGGCATCGATGCGTCTGCTATACGAGTCATGGCCCTCCGAAACCATTCTGCTTCCTCAGTGACGTTCACGGTCCCAGCTGGTGCGGGCATCCAGGACTCCACTAGGGAAGCCTCAACTGCCAGATCCGGATTAAGCCTGCTCAGTGCCCATCGAGATGTCGAGTTATGTGCGTGCGTAGCAGCCACTGATGGGGATCGATTAATATTGAACCTGATGTAAACATGGTCCGAAAGAGATTCCGCGTCGTCTATGACCTTCCAGTTCTCTATCCGTCGGGCGACTTCTGGTGAGGCGAACGTCAGGTCAACGATCGATCCTCCACGTTGACGGACACATGTATTAGCTGAGCCTACATTTACTAAACATAGGCCGGCTTCTAGCGCCCATTCCTCCAAGGCCCTGCCACGCACGTCTGTGACAGGGGATCCCCACACCGATGATTTGGCATTGAAATCCCCCGCCACCAGCATGGAGCAAGGGAGTCTTTGTTGGACAAACGTGCCCACGCGATCTAGGAACGCCTCGAATTCCATGAAGGGTCTGTTAGGCGAGAAGTAGACACCCACTACAATAAGTTCCCGCCATTTTGCTGCGACAAATCCGTCATCCCTCGCAATCGCATTTAGCGCAGGTGAGGCTCTACCAACTGACGCTACGATGGCCGCTGTGTGTGTGATGTCACTAACCCAGTTGCTTCCTGCCGGCACAAAGTAGGGTTCCGCAACTATGGCCAATAGTATGGTCCATTCCGCCATGGTTTGCAGGAGCAAATCCTGCGCTGCAGCCGAGTGATTTAGGTTGATCTGCAATACCTTGTAAGACATGATCAGGAACTTGTCATCACTTCTCCCTCTACCCTACTGTGAGAGGTACTGGGTATTGCCTCACTTGTAGCGTTATTCCGCCGATCAGGTTTACCCTTGCCGCCCTGCTTAGCGTTCGCAGTGCAAGACTTGCTTCCTAAGCTGTGGTCTGCTGGTCGATTCCCGTCGGCACATACGGAGCAGTGTGCAGGAGATGTACAGCTGGCTGCTTTATGCCCCACGCTGCTACACCTGAAGCACTGCTCGCTTCTGTCTACCTCTGCCGAGCACTGCCACATTACATGCCCTACATCGTGGCATCGATAACACCTTATCGTTCTGGGCGGAAGCAATCTCACTTGAACTGCAAACCAACCCACTACAAGCTTGCCTTCCTGGATGATCTTCTTTGCAGCGGCGACGGGACACCGCATCCACATACTGCCAGATCCGCGAGCATTGCGACGTATGTCGCCCACCTTGATCTGGTTGATAGGGCATCCCCCCTTCATAGCCACAATTGCGGTTACTTCTTCCTTCTTGACTGAGTCATCTAGACCCGTCAGTCGTAATTCCGCACACTTGTTTGGCCTAGTCACTTGTACAGCGTCTACCCCAATAGCTTCCGCGAATACATCCCTAAGCTTTTCAGCCAGCCTGTCCGCTTTCTCCCCACTGGTGGTCCCGGGGACTTCTAATTTGCGTGCCCCACTGGCGGTCTTACGAATCCTTAAGTACGGGATTCCTAGACTAGCCACGTCCACTTTCTCCTTCGCTACAGAGACTACACGTCCATAGTCAATGCCTTTGTCTTTCGCTTCTGATTGGAGTTTCAGCACTACTGCTGATGAACGCGGGGTGACGAGCTTTTCCGTTTTTGCAGGAGCGGTCAATGCTGAGCGCTTTTTAGTACCACGCTTCGCCGACTTCACCCAACCTGCCTCTGCGTTCGGTAAGACTAGAGAAGTCGCTGGCTGTGCTGGTGTTGCCTCAGCTTCACGAGCCGCCAGTGTTTTCTTTATCCTCTTCCTTTTTTTCTTCGGTTTCTTGTTCTTCTCCCCAGCTATAATAGAAGGCGCAAGGGATTCAGTAGGTGCAAGGGGTCCAAAGCGAGCGCTCAACATATTATCCATATGGACTTTCAAAGCATGCGCCATCTCCTCCAGCTTCTTGTCTAGATCCTTTGCTGGGGCTCTGGGAGGGCGCGAAAGCGGCGGCCGAGACTTGTCTCTTTGCGACTGCTCTGGGTGCGAGATATCAGCTGCCGGAGCCACAATCTGAGCAGTAGGTCTAGCAACCAGTGTCACGCTGCGGATCCGTTCCAGCTCCACCCTCAGCTCCACCACTTCCTTACGGAGCTGTGCTAGCTCAACATCCTTTTGCGCATCCTTCTCCTCCATGTTCTTATAGGCCGTTTGCAACTTCTCCATCTCTTGAGTAGGAGTTCGGTTGCACACTTCATTAATTGCATCAACAATGGATGCAGTCGCCTCATTCAAGGCCCTCACACAGATGCCCTGGAGGCGCCCGGACTTTCTAGTGACGCATCGAATCACCTCGACGTCATCGAGCACCCTCTTGTGGAGGTCCACTGTCGGCTTCTCTGCGGTGTCGTTTGGAGTCGCATTCTTCTTTGCTGCACGCTTATGGCGCGCTCGCGAAGCCAACGCATCGATTTCCTTCAATGCACTCCCTCGGGGCTCTTCCTTCTCTATTTCCTCAAGGTTTGTCTTCGCTGCTGCCACGCCAGATTGCTCTCCTGTCGTAACAGGACGGCCTCTCTGCTTCTCAGGTTCGGGCTCTTTGGCCTTATCCGAAGAAGACCCACCAACCTCTGTCCTCTCGGCCTCAGATGTCGCTAGTGCAACCGCGGGCAACGGTGCCGGTAGATTGTCACTGTCATCACTGTCCTGAGCTGAGTGATAATCGAGGACGGGCTCCTCGGCAATCATCTCTGCGGACAGTTCGGAAATCCTTGTACATATAGCCGTGGTCGTCGTGAGTTTGGCAGCATCAGCAATCCGTGATCCTGCTCTGGTCCATAGGTTTATTCTCAGCAAAGTTGTGCCCCCCCCAGAAACGGTGGGGCAGCCCGAGCCCGAGGGCTCGGGGAGGGATTCTCTGCTGCCGGAGGCAGCGGTACCCTCCTGGGGTATGACTCTTTTAGGCTTTGCTTTCATGATGACGTCTCCTTCCCTCGTCGAGTTCGCAGTACGCCTGCCGGAATTGGTTAAACCACCAACCCGCCAGCCGCTATCCGGTACTAGGCCGTTGGGGTCCAGATGGACCCTCCTCCGCCCTAGCCCAGTACTGAGTGCGCTGCTCACACGCCACACCCAGGAATATTTATCGGCTCTCCAGCCTAGAGCCGTAGTGTTCCGCGCCAACAGGGCCACCTCTAGTAGGATGTGGCTCTTCACCACGCACTACGGTCTTGGAGGGCAGGCTAAGGCTCCACCAGGGAGCTGTATTGCGCCTGTTGTTCCCCCCCTGCGGTTCCGAGGTACCCCATGTACCCCATCCCCACTTCGACCCTACCAGAGGCCTCCCTAGGTAATCTCCAGGCGATAGATGCGGGGGCGTCTATTGCCGCAAAGGAATACCCGTGAAGGAGAAGCACGGCTTGCCGCAGCTTCAATATGTGGCAGGAGAGAGAGGAATAGCCTCTCTCTCGAGAAGAGGGTCCCCGTCCCGTCCATCTACGGAGGATCCAAGCGCGTGGCCAGGGTAGCGGAGCATGCTGATCGTGAGACCGCACCCTGGTCCAAAATCGCGCAAGAAGGCAGAGTGGTTTTTAGCCGGTAGGAGTCCGGCATAACCCTCGCGCTGTCCCCCGACAGCACGGGGGTATCCAATGTAGGATTTTCCACTCTTAAATAAAAAAAAAGGCAAGACGTAGCGGAAGTTCTCAAAAGGAAAAAATACCCCGATTTTAAAACATTTTTCATTGTTGCTCCGCTCCTATTGGTCTTAACGTGATGATATGTAGCCTCATAAATAACGTACCTTTATATTGGTAAAAGAATTTTCAAAATCGGTTTAGTCGTTCCTGAGATTACCCCCTACAACGTCACAAACTCACAAACTTTACCTCTTTATAATATTACTATATAGGTTATAGCCCCTGCCCGCGACTTCGTCCGCGTAGTAATAGTTACTACTCTGGGCTAACGCTGATACATAGCAGAAGCTCTAAAAAAAAATCTCGAATTTGAAACATTTTTCATCTGTGCTCCGCTCCTATTTGCGCTAGCGTGATGATATATAGCCTATAACCATTCTCGATAAATGAGCTATATAACACTTGAAGAATTATTCAAATCGGACCAGTAGTTCCTGAGATTACCCCTTACAACGCCACAACGTCACAACGTCACAAACCCACAAAATCACAACGTCACAAACTTTACCTCTTTATAATATTAGTATAGATAATATAGGTTATAGCCCCTGCCCGCGACTTCGTCTGCGTAGTAATAGTTACTACTCTGGGCTAACGCTGATACATACCAGAAGCTCTAAAAAAAAACATCTCGATTTTTAAACATTTTTCATCTGTGCTCCGCTGCTATTGGCGCTAGCGTGATGATATATAGCCTATAACCATTCTCGATGAATGAGCTATATAACACTGAAAGAATTATTCAAATCGGACCAGTAGTTCCTGAGATTACCCCTTACAACGCCACGACGTCACAAACTCACAACGTCACAAACTTTACCTCTTTATAATATTAGTATAGATTATAATAATACCGTTTGTTAAGTCTTAGTACTGTGTAGTCTGGTGAAGCTGTAAAGACCTGTCCAGGTGACAGCGTAGACAGTTCGAAAAAAAAAAACTTAGTACTGTTGTAGTCCGCCGAAGCTGTTAAGGCCTTGCTAGGCCAATAGCGTAGTCAGTTCGAGAAGGAAAAAATAAAAAATCTTAGTACTGTAGTAGTCCAGTGAAGTTGAGAACTGTGAAGGCCTTGCGAGGCAAATAGCGTAGTCAGTTCAAAAAAAAAACTTAGCACTGTCATATAAACTTGTGTGTATTTACGTGTTTGTTTGTGTATTGTAATTACGTGTATAATCTACGTATTTACTTACACTATTACGTGTATAAAAACTTGAAATTATAAAATCTTTCTTCTAGTAACGCTGAGTTGATATTTATGTTGCCAGATAAAGAAATGGCTAATTTTTGAGACAGTTAAGAGATGGCGCTGATTCTCTATTTGTGTACGGTGTAGTGTGCACAGACTATTAGTTATGCTATTAGTCGTACATGGTAGCATAGCAAAGAGTATAGTATTCTATTTCCTTTTTACGGATAGTACTCTCAGTATATAGTATCTTATCTATGGATAGTACTCTTTGGTATTATAGGAATAGCATAGATAAGAATAGTATACTGGAGAACATGGTAGTGTTTTCACGTCAGACAATGTATAACTAACTATATACAGTTAAAATTTTTCAGTTAGTTATTATTTTACTACTGCCCTAAATAATATATGTATATTTCTTGTGGAAAACATGCTTGTAGAGGTAAGAATGCTAGCTTATGGTATACATTTACATTTACATTGTCATTCAAAGCAATACTTTCGATGTCTTATACGGTCATGTCTATAATTAGTACAAAAGTATATTTTAACTATAAAGGTATTAGTAATACTTCTTACATACATTTTAGCCAATTCAGTGTTACTCCACTATATGTTATAGTTCCTTTTATGTTAATTCTCGGTACTTTATGGTGCCAGAGTCTTATAAGAAAGTAATAATTGATGTAAAATTATAATTGTGAGTCATTTTTATATTTGAATTTGGAATGTGAGATGTGTGGGACAAATGATTTTTCTAATAGAAATACTTGCTATTCTGAGATTGTTTTATTGTTAAGCAAGCACTGTAGTTCAAGCTATCTACCAAGTATGAAAATAAAATTCCTTTTCCTATTTTATTTTTTTCCAGATGACTGACATCATACCTATAACGTTAACTCAAACCAACTTGGGGCAAAGACATTGTCAACTAAATACCTTTGTGAAACTAGCATATGACAACAAAATTACCTTTGAGAGTATTGAACATCTTATAGAAAAATCTCCTGTTGATAGACTTTTTAAAATAGATTATGCATCTAAACTCAGAAATGTTGATTATATTCTTAAAAATATTAAAGATGAAGATATGTTGTATGTAAGCAGAGCTCTCAAGTCTAAATGGCTTGTAGAGACAGAATATCAGGAAATTATTTGTCCTAGTTACCTTGAAGATGTCCTTTATCCAGATATGGTACCTACGGGTGTTAGTAAAATGAGAAACTGGTTATATTTACATTTAAGGCATCCGGAAAGGTGCGAAAAGTTTTACAGATTTTATAATAGAAAAAACTTTGCCTATGCAATAAAATTCTTAAGCCATTGTAGCAACAGTTTCATTTTGGATGAGACACCAAAGATTATTGAGAAATTAACACCTCACTACTTCAAAATACTTTGTGAATCATGCCCATCTGTTGCTAAAATATATTTTGATAGTGTGCCTATAAATGATAAAGTAAAATCCAATTTCTTGGATAACCATTCTGCTTATTATAATAGTTTAAAAGTTGTGTTAAAACCAAAACCAGACATTTTTTTTGATATCATTGAAAAATATTTTGAAATACAATTTGGCCCATCCTTGACTAAATATATACTGAAAAATCATAAAGATAAATTTGAGAATAAAGTGGAGCTTTATTGTTCATCACTATTAAACATGGAATCCATGGCTCGTTGCCTAAGCCCAGATGAATGTAAAGAAGTAGTATTGAAACTGGCACAAGCAAAGTACCTAGAATATTGGTTCTCGTACAAAGCCATAGAACCTTTGATAAAACGTCTGAGGGCTGATGAAAGACCAGCTTTTAAGAAACGCGTGTTTGTCGATAAGGATATAGGAGAATTAGTGCAAAAATGGCCTTACAACATACCCTCATTACCAACACGAGAATATCTCGATGTCCACATATTTGTAGATCCTAAACCAAGTATATTTGAATGTTATAACCTTAGGCAGGATGATTACGCAGATGATGTTAGGTGTGGTTTTACGAAAGCATGTTTTCTTTCAAGATGTGAAAGAGTTAAGACATATTTAGATAAACTTTTTGATGAATTCCGTTTTATAGGGTTTACAAAAACATTGTTTGAATTAAGCCGGAGAATTAAAGCCGAAAGTTCACTACAAAATCGAGAACATATTTTACTAGTACTAGTAAGTAAGTGTGGTGGACATCTGGAAAACTTGACTTCATTGTTGAAATTGTTAGCCCAGCATTCAAATGAACCTGTTCACTTGAGAGCTGCCGTAGTTCGAAGTCTCGTGAAGCGGGCAGCTGTGTGGCGTTTGCCTCAAGATAATTGGGAAACATTGATGCAATTCGCAAGAGGATTAGGTTTAGATGGTAAAACACCAGAAGCTAACTGTTGTGAAGGTTTACATGCTGTTGTTCTTAGAAATTTGTTAGGAGCAGCTTCCTGCGACCAACCAGTTAGAGATGCATTTTTCCGTAAATTTTCTAACTTTAAGGAATATCCTATAAATTCGGATGAAAAAAATATTATAGCTATACGGTTGCCAGCATTCATATTAACAGTCGCAGAAGCCGAATCAAAACATGATAAAAAAGCACACTATCTATCATTACTTCTTGATACCCTACAAACATATAAAATCAATGTTGAAAAAACCACTTTAATTCCTGCTGTAATATCACTCGCAAAATGTGATATGTCTGCAGTCGAGAGTTTGCTTCAAAGACTTTTTGACCAGAAAATTTCTCGCCAAATATTGTTTCACGAGAACTTCCAGCTGATTCAAAATGACGCATCTTATGTGAATGTACTGCGACATAATATTTCAGTTATAGATGTTGGCAAATTTGTCGATTTGATAGAAAAAGGCGATCAGCGCATGGAACAGTTTTTACGTAAAATCGCAATTTATTTTACTGAAAAGTTCGGACTCGTAGATAATTGTTTAACTGAGATCAAGAGGAGAATACTCGAGAAACCTGATGTTAAATCAACTATAGCCAGATCCCTGTGCTCATTGCAGGGAGCGGATTTAACATTTATTCGTGCAATTAAATCAGATACTAAACAAGGAGCACAAATATCTGCCGCTATGAGAGCAAACATGCATGTCGGAAGACCCAAGTTAGATATAACTGGAACAGACTTGAATGTTATCGGAGCTAAAGGTTGTGCGAACAAAGTTTTCGTGTGTGCCGAACCAAAAGTCGATGAGTTCGTTAAAGAATTGTTAAGATGGAAGCGTACCGTAAGAATAGCCATCGTATTAGCAGAAAGAACAGGTAAAGAAGCTGATGCATTCGCTACTGCAGTTAATCTGAGACCAACAAATACTTTGAAAGCGGCAATTAAGTATTTTCGACGTAGAGGGGATTCTTTCGATCCGCGAGTCTGGGAAGTTATAAAAGATACATTGCAAAATATTGATTACACATCGACTCAACGCAAGCGTTTTCGTGATCTCGTTTGTAATGTCGATTATATTCCTATAATGATCAGAGCTGAGTATTGTGCTATTTTGTACCCGGTGTTTAAGAATAGATTTCCCAAAGAAACCCTCAAGATACTTTATCACTTAGAAGATTGTGTTCAGGATGTAAAGGATGGATTTATACAAGAAATGATTTTGGAATTTCTTACCGAACTTAACACTGCTGACAAGAGAGAGATTGATGATGCAACTTCTTTGTACTTTCGAATTCTTGTGAAATATCTGTTTTTTTCGAAGACGGAATCCATACAAAGTGCTAGACTTACAGTTATAGGTGATCCATTTTTAAACTGTCTGGAGAAGCTCTTAAAAACCCATGAGGGTGATTTTATGAATATCTTCGAGGGAATTATTCGTTCTTTACAATTAAATAAAGTGTTCTTTGATGTTTTTTATGTTTCACCTTTGCCAGTTGTTGAAAAAATGTTGTCATGGATGCACATACATTTGCCAATTGACATTCATTTTAATATATATGTTTATGTTCACTTGACGATGTTGTATTTTAGAGCTGTTAGGCACAGTGTAGCTCAGAAACCGGATATATTTACTGATGAAAAGCGTAAGATGAAGGAGGGAGTGGAGGTGGTTGGCCATCTTTTTGGTATTTATATAGCGCGGGAAGTAAAACAACAGATGTCGAACTATTTTGAATCCGTTATAGAGATTTATCGAAATGGTTTGATTCAGTATTTTGATAAATATTACAATTATGGAGAATCTAAAACAAGATTTATCGTTGCTGTTATTAAGGGTATTTTGGATGGCGCTGTAGGAAGTGAAAGGAAAATTGCTGTTTATCTTCTAAGTAACACACTTTACCTTGTTCAAGGCGAAACGAAACTGGAGATTATAGAGAAGATGAAAAGTATTGAAAATGTTGAGTTACATTTTGTTATGTTTGATGAGTTATATGATTAAAATTCATTTTGAAATATTTAAAAATATACATATGTAGTCTGGTAGGTACATAATATATTGATCAAGTCTAAAACTTATTAACAAACTCCTTTAAGGTCTATACACTCGTTTTTTTATTGTAATTTTTGTATAACTTGCCACTAGATGGGGTTATATTGTATTTTATTGTTATATTGCCACTTAACTCGCAGTCGCGTGGGATTGTTAATATTTTATACAGAATCGTGATATATTAACTAACTTATATTATACATATTTTATTGCATTTATAGTATTTTAATGCACATAGAATCTCTCATTATTCTTGTTAAAAGGCTTACATGTAATAAAGATTGACTTTATATTGTCTTATGAGCAGAAATAAAAGATTTAATCTCTTTATACAGTATTTTATTACCTGCGAATATAACAATTTCTCTGGATTTATGGAAATTTCGCATGTGCACGAAAAATTATAATCAATTTTGTTTTAACCATTTATTCAGAGGTAACTTAGATCAAACAGTTATATAACTAACAAAATATAGTATAGTATAAATACAGTCATCAAAACTCGCACATCGATAATTATTCAAAATGTAACTAAACCTGTGAACATACCAAAAGACTTCATTATGATACGGAGAGTTGCGATGACTATACACATGAGAACACTATTGTCAAAGTCATTAGCACTAGATCTGTACTCTAGTTTACCTTAAAATGGTACTCCATTTAATTACTATTAAAGACGATTCCAATCTATATGTGGGTATCGATTTCTGCCAACAGCATTTGTGCAACACATAAGTGTACATTTTAGTAAATATAATTCATTGAATATGTAAAAGTCAGATCTCATTGAATAAGTTATCTATGATAGGGTTTGCAATATCATCCATATGCGAGAGCTGGCAACACACAACTTATGTATACAACGTATAGTATAAATATTTATAAAATAAGATCAATCCTAAGGTATTTAGAACATTTTTTTTCTTTTAGTGCCTATTGATTTTTATTTAGTGGTACTATCCAATAACTTCTTTTACAATGGACAAGTGATTAAAAATGAAAACTGTTCTAATTTAAGAATGAGCGGATGAATTGAAACGTTTGGTCTGAACATTCATTCATATCCAGTTAATATTAACTTAATTATATTTGATGGAAAGAAAATATCTTGTTACACGTTTGCTCAATAAATGCTCAAAATGTTAACATTAATTACATTCCGTAGAATATAAATATTTTTTTACATGTTTGCTCAATAAGTGCTCAAAATATTAACTTTAATTACATTCTGTGAAATCGAAATATTCTGTTATATGTTTGCGTAATTTGTTATCTTCAACTATAATCAATAACAATAACAATTTTCATCAGATTATTTACCGAAATAACTCATGTTCGTACCTACTTTAAAGCAGTAAGTTGTTTGCATTTTAGGGACGGTAAGAACCTGGGAATATTAACAACGGTATATCATTAAAAATAAAAAAAGTAAACTTAAAAGACCATTCAAGCTATTACTATGTTACACAATCCCGTTAAGACATTACTTTAATTTGACATGGCGTCTCATGTTTGTATGATCTATGCGTGATGTCAAATTAAGTTCACGTTTGGTAATTTTTTCTATATAAAATTATTCATTCTGGAAACTCTAGTACAGAAAATGACATAAGATCTTTATGTTCTTAAATATCATAGAGTATAGTTTTTTTTTGTAAAATAATCGAATGTCGAATGTCAAAATCGTAAAAAATACCGAAACATTTCAACAAAATACATAACAACCCTCGGGATTGATCTGTACAAGCTTTTATTTCTCTTTGTTCAAAGCTTCTATGAATTCTTCTAATTTCTCTTGGACTTGTCTTACTCTTTCTGAAATAAAAAAAAAGTTACAACTTAGAATTCTTTAGTTTAAACACGAATCGTTAGTTAAGGACTTCGTACCAGCAGTTGGATTTAAAAGAAGTATAGAAATGACAAAAAGAATACATTGTTAAAATTACTCACTTAATTCTTCTGCTAACTCTACTCTTCTGCCAGATAATAATTTCTTCTTAAGTTCAGGATCGGCCGCCATCTTGAAAAGAGAAAATATCATTTTACCTACCAATTTATACGACTGTTATGCTTCGTAGTTACATGGTAAATATGTAAGCGTTAGCAGGTTCCATTCCCAATATTATTAAATTATTACCGAGTTATTAAATTAAACATATTAAAATTAATCAGTTACATTCATCATTTCAACAAACTGTATGGGAATAGAACCCATACTCTACTGATCTAAACCGTTTGCATAGTACAAGCCATGCTTAGAAATTGTTATCGAATGGTTCTGAGATTTCCTCTCAAATGTAATAACTCAACATTTATTTGTTCGTTTATCACTTGAGCATCACTTACGAAGAGTTACATATATAATATATTCCGTAAGTATAAGTATAGTATAGGTAAGGCCGCGAAAATTGTCACTTTTGCCTGGAGCAAATAATATCAAAATGTTTAACATCAATTTCAATAAAAATTCAAACATTATAACTCTTCTGACGGTCGGAATTTGCGCATTAATTAATTCGCTAGATTTTACAAATCATAAACTGTACAAGTTCGTATAATAAAATATATAATGAAATGCTGTTCAGAACTCACAACTTTAGGCAAAAATATAGCATCGTTCATTGCCATAAAAACGTTATAACTAAGATTTCCTTTATTTTTTTAAAGTTTGACAAATATAACATTAAAAACACATCAATATAAGATAATTAACTCCAATTATAAGTAATCATGTTGCGAAATTAAAATCAAAAACACTTTATTCAATTTAGGCCCTAAGAAGGCACTTATGAACGTCAACACTACCACCAGTTCGGAAAACAACACAGTCATCGAGAAGAACCGGGAAGAAACTCGATCTGGTTTATCTTTTTAACAAATATATAGAATATATTAGGTAAATGTCACAAACGTTTTTAATGGATGCACAGAGATGAGTTAATTCCAGACATCACCATCGTTCACATATTGATCCACTCTACAATAGCCTTTTGACACCAAAACCCGCTTGACATGGCGCTTAAATTCACAATCCGGCAAATCGGTAATATCCTTTGGGACTTTGTGGTAAAGTCTAACACTATTTCCCAAAAAACTGTTACTGGTTTTACTAAGTCTAAAACGTGGGACAACCAGTTTGTTACAGTTTTTAGTGTTTCGATTGTGCCGGTTTTTTACGAAATCTAGCTTTTCAAGGTTCTTACGGACATACATTAAATTGTCAAGAATGTATTGGGAGGGCAGAGTTAAGATACCGTACTCCTTGAACTTGGTCTTTAAGGATTCGCGAGGTCTCATATTGTAAATTGCTCGAACTGCCCGTTTTTGTATTAAAATATGATGTCTACCTCAGCTGCTGTCTCTTACAACAGAATGCCATAAGACATTAGGCTATGGAAGTAGGCGAAGTAGACTAACCTAGCAGTGGCAATATCAGTTAGCTGGCGAATCTTACGTACGGCAAATGCAGCAGAACTTAATTTGCTTGCCAATTGTTTAATATGAGGACCCCATTGTAATTTTGAATCTAGTGTGATACCCAAGAATACAGTATTATCAACTAACCCTACATAATTCCCTTCGATTTTGATGCTACTATCACCTTGTGGGACAGTAGGCAAAATAAATCTCATACATTTTGTTTTACCTGTATTTAATACTAAGTTATTTAATACAAACCAATGAGAAATATCTTTTAAAGTATTATTTACATGCCCAACCTCTGAATCTGTCCTTTTTACTTTAAATATAATCGAAGTATCGTCTGCAAAAAGCACCATGTCAGCACAGTTATTGACCATTAACGACAGATCATTTATGTATATTAAGAACAAGAACGGTCCCAGAATAGAGCCCTGTGGGACACCAATTCGCGCAAAGGATCCTGCAGAGGTTACCCCTTGTATGCTAACTTTCTGACAACGATCTTTTAAATAAGAGACTAGAAGGTCGAGAGAAGATCCACAAATACCATAATGTTTTAATTTTAGAATAAGCGTACTATGGTCAACGCAATCAAAGGCCTTAGACAGATCGCAGAACACACCAATTGCATCATGCGAATCCTCCCAGGCCCTCAATATATAACTTATAAGTGTTGCACGTGTGTCAGTCAGTAGTAGATTTCAATTTGAAAGTATTGAAATACTCGCTGACGGGGCCACTCGTTGCTGTGGCTCAGTTATTACATGTTGGTTTATTCAAAATTAAAACGTAGCGCCATCTATGAGATATCTATAACAGTCGGTCCTACAGTTTTCTGTCAACAAACTCATTTAAATACACACTGGATTTTTATATATTTACAGAACAGATTTTTTTTTTTTTTTCAAAATATACCTTATTTTTTGCTTTTGTGTTACGAATTTCATACATTTTTGTATGAAGTAAGCTTTAAAAAAATTGGGTTACTTTTGTGTTACATTGGTTGTTATTATCACATAAAAAGTTAATATGTAATATTTGTGTTAAAAGTGAGAATTTTCGCGGCTTTACCCATCAATCAAAATTACATAAGAACTAATCAAGTGATCGAATCCCATCTTAGTATAATGTAGGGATGGCGATTTTTAAATCGATCGAAATCGCGGTCCGTGGAATCGTTTCATGGCGAAATCGGTCATGTAATTTTTTGCTCTTTTCATGAGCTTTTTTTAAATTATAAATTACTAGCGGGCTCGGTGGACGTTGTCCCGCCCTGGTGATAAAAAATACCTTGTCTAGTTATATACCTAAACCTTCCTCATGAATCACTTTGTCTATTGGTGACAACCAAATGAAAATGTGATGAGTAGTTTTTAAGTTCATCACGAACAGACAGACATGGCAGAGGATTTTGTTTTATAATATCTAGTGATTGTATGATTTATTTTTATCCAAATAGAAAAAAAATCGAATCATGATTTTATATTGTCCGAAATCGATTTACTGGATTGATGCGATGATTAATATCGATTTTTCCATGTCTAAAAATCGATATCATTTCGCCATGTATGAAGGTAGAAGTATGTATACCTCGTCTAAGACTTCCCGGAGATGTCGGTCCAGCCTCGCAGCCTCCCTGTTCCCGATCTGCTGCCGGAGAGCGTTGGCCGTCGTGCTGAGGGTCTGCTGGACCCTCCAGAACATCACCACCTCGCAGCATTCCTTCTGACATAATACACATCCTTACTTAACGTCATAAATGTGAATATCAGTTTGTTTGTTACGCTTCATACGCTTCTCACCTACTCAATCAATCATCACTACATGTTGCATACAAGTTGTCCGGGATAGAGGAAAGTATAATTTATTTATCTAGAGATATATCAAATATATAGACACGAGCGAAGGCATAAGCAAATGGTAGGCTATTTATAAATCCAAACGTTCTAGAATGATTTCGAAAAATCCATTGAATAATGTACTAATTCAAAAATTTGTATGAATCCTACAGTTTGGTTACAGAATTTAAGTATCGAGTTGGGAATTGTATTTGAGAGGGAATTTCTCATCTCTCTTTATAGTGTTGCCATAATTAAAAGTATGCAAATTATTATTAAAGGGAATTATAGTCAAGCACTGATTTATTAAACGAAATCACTTCACTTAATTATGAAAAGTCTTTTAATATTTTGAAAAATGAAAAATATGAGTTATGATTTTCTTGAAGGGATTTTATCATGAACGCAGTATTTTAGCAATGTTGCATGTTTTTAAAATTAATTGAAATGTGTTTTATTACTTTTTTTATACTTGCAACATTTTTTTTTACAAAGTACAGATTCTTTGTTCAACGTCGTGGGATTTATATTTGCGTTACAAAAGCGGAGCGGGCAATGTTGGTTAAAAGTCTAGATAAAATTGGGCTCCGCCTAAATCACTCAAAAATTGAGTAAAACCTTGAGATAAAATATTTTTTAAACAGTAAATGCATACATATGAGTATGTGGTTACAGTAGTAAAAGGAAATCGCATATGTTGCAATAGAAAAATGTTAGTATTTTGATTAATTTTTACGAGAATGAAATAATACACTATGGAGGTGGTGAATATTAGTTTTCGGAATTCAGTTTTTTAAATATTATATTAACAATGTTAATAAAACACAACGTATAATAAATGTTTAAAAGTGCGCGATAGTCACTGCGATCCAACAGAAAATAATGTGTTATAGATTTCAATGTTTCTCTCTCTATCTCTCTTTGTATATATCTCGAGTACAAAAAAATATACTATTTCATTCTCTCACAGCCTAAAACCTGTATATATTTAATGCTATCCTCTTTTTCGTTACACATTTGCGTTTCATAAAATTCAATTCACACCATCCCAAAAAAAGTTTTACTTCAAAATGATTTTTTTATGAAAGTTGGGCAAAGTTGTTCTGTTTGACAAGAAAAAAATAACTTTTATAAAGGTACAGAGACAATAGATAAAACATAAACCACAGATTATTTTAATGGCGATATAACTTTAATATAACTTACTCCGGTGCCATTCTGTTGACTGTAAAGGTAAAAACTTTTCCTGCAGTCCCGAGCCCGAGTCTGTGCTTTTTGTAAGAAATTCCTGAAACACAGAAATTATCACCACTTTCATTTTATTTCCCAATAGCATTCCCTGATACAATCCTTATTTCCAGGCTTGTTTATCTTCAGAGTTATTTAGGAAAATTTCATTTTTTTTTCATAGTCTTATATCATTAACATATGATAGATAGATCATAAACATGTGAATGTTTATTTAGACAAGTTATAGTTTTTTTTAATATTATATTTGACAACTAATCTTCCACATTATTATAATCATTGTCGAGTATGTAATTATATTACAAGTATCTTGAGATAATTGCAAATGTTCTAACAAGATGGTGGTCCCCTTGTTAGAACTTTCCAGGGAGTCTTTGTGACATCTCAGAATCCATGCTCCGTACTATTATTTCCCATCCACTTCACTTGTACATAATAACCAAGTTATATTACATAAATTGCCACAAATATTACAAAATATAGAGTCGAATAACACAAAACTGTGAATCAAATATAAAAGTCACTTAAAAGTCACTACATGCCAGACTTAAGATCCCACTAAAAACTTCTTTTAATAAGTTATTGCCCAGAAAAATATTTGATCATCATGTTAAGGACACATTTACACATTGCAAAGTAGAAAATGTAGTTATGAATTGATTAAAGAATATAGCTTTTTGGTGTAAAGTGTAAACGAAATGCTGACATAGTGCTAAACCAACTTTAGCAAGTCCTTTATACTTAACATCGACAAGTGTCACTTGTACTTTCTGAGTATAGTATAAATATTCCTTTACTTATTTACGTGCTTGCATATATTTTCACTAATACCCTTGCTTGCTTTATATATAATAGAGGCAGGCTGTACTGGCTGTTTTGACACATTGCAACACTGACATTAAATGTCAATTTATTTTCGACAACTACAGTATGCTATCTTGTTTTGTATTAAGTATTGACTTGAGTTTGCCGGAGATGGTAGTTGAACTGGCCATCGATTCTATATATAATCATATATAGCATATAAATATATAGTTTGAAATTTTGAAAAATATAAGTGTTCAGTTGTGTTGCAAATAAGTACACTAATAATTATAATCAATTATGGATTCTGTTAAAGGGTCCTGTCTACTTGTAAAGAAAAAGTAGAAAGATTTGTTTGCGGGACCATATTATATAGTTGGATATCGTAGTGGTTAGATAGATATATAGTATATATTTTAGTCATAGATATATATCATTTACAAATTTGTACTAAAATAATTTTGTTGCGTAAAATTTTTGGTCTAACTGTACGTCACTTTTGACAACGAAGAACAGCAATTTGCTCCCGCAAACGTAGTTATTAATTTATACGAAACTTCATGAGCGTACGAATGTCAAAATGGCCATCATAGCGTGCCCCTATTATAGTAATGCATGAGTTTTTAAACTGATATTGTTTAACACGTCCTAAGCCAAGCCATTTCTGCCTGCTATGGCCTTCAGGCCATTTGATATTTTAACAAAAAATACACTTATATTATACTTTTGTTTTCGAACTGTCTACGTTATTGGTCTGACGGGCCTTCATAGTTTCACCGGACTACAACACGTATTATCATACAATATTATGTTACAATATCATGCATAACATGACATAATTAATTCTTTCGTTTTCGATACTTATCAAATCGTGTAACATCGGTGGTACACGTGACCTACAGATCAAATTTAACGTATACCACCGGTGGTACACGTGGCTTAAAGATGAAGTTTAACGTATACCACCGGTGGTACATGTGGCTTAAAGATGAAGTTTAACGTATACCACCGGTGGTACATGTGGCTTAAAGATGAAGTTTAACGTATACCACCGGTGGTACATGTGGCTTAAAGATGAAGTTTAACGTATACCACCGGTGGTACACGTGGCTTAAAGATGAAGTTTAACGTACACCACCGGTGGTACACGTGGCTTAAAGATGAAGTTTAACGTATACCACCGGTGGTACATGTGGCTTAAAGATGAAGTTTAACGTATACCACCGGTGGTACATGTGGCTTAAAGATGAAGTTTAACGTATACCACCGGTGGTACATGTGGCTTAAAGATGAAGTTTAACGTATACCACCGGTGGTACATGTGGCTTAAAGATGAAGTTTAACGTATACCACCGGTGGTACATGTGGCTTAAAGATGAAGTTTAACGTATACCACCGGTGGTACATGTGGCTTAAAGATGAAGTTTAACGTATACCACCGGTGGTACATGTGGCTTAAAGATGAAGTTTAACGTATACCACCGGTGGTACATGTGGCTTAAAGATGAAGTTTAACGTATACCACCGGTGGTACATGTGGCTTAAAGATGAAGTTTAACGTATACCACCGGTGGTACATGTGGCTTAAAGATGAAGTTTAACGTACACCACCGGTGGTACACGTGGCTTAAAGATGAAGTTTAACGTATACCACCGGTGGTACATGTGGCTTAAAGATGAAGTTTAACGTATACCACCGGTGGTACATGTGGCTTAAAGATGAAGTTTAACGTATACCACCGGTGGTACATGTGGCTTAAAGATGAAGTTTAACGTATACCACCGGTGGTACATGTGGCTTAAAGATGAAGTTTAACGTGTACCACCGGTGGTACACGTGGCTTAAAGATGAAGTTTAACGTGTACCACCGGTGGTACACGTGGCTTTAAGATGAAGTTTAACGTACACCACCGGTGGTACACGTGGCTTAAAGATGAAGTTTAACGTGTACCACCGGTGGTACACGTGGCTTAAAGATGAAGTTTAACGTGTACCACCGGCGGTGCACGTGGTACGGAACGTGTTAAGTAGAGAAATAGAGTAATGTGTCTACTGACTTGAGGTAAACAGGTTTCCAGGTCTCGCGTATGTAGTCGTTGTCGACTTCGATCCCGCGGCGGCGCAGGTTGTCCCGCACCGCGACCACCTCGTCGTAAGTGAGCGCCGGCCTCCCCGACCCCAACCGCTCCAGCTCCGCGCGCACTTCTCCTCGTCGGTTCTGCTCCTCCGTGCTGGAGCGCCAGTACAGCCACCGCTCCTTCAGGCCCGGCCCTGACAACCACACCCCCGCACTATACCAGGTGAATGTTTCAAGGGTGACACCCTTCAATCCTGTGGTACTTCATGGTCTCATTTAACATATAAAATAATAATATCAAAACAAATACTAATAAATCACAAAGAGAATTTCGTTAAAGTTTGTTCTGAAACTTTTAAAAGTATGGGAACGGTACTATTAAACGCATAAAAAATCATGCCTAGATTCAATGAACAATTTTATGGGGGAGCTTTTCAAGGTTAATCATTATGTAACTGCTTATCGTGAGATTACCGTACGGTCGAACAAAGGGAAGCGAAGCGCGGGTCGAGATGCGGAACGCGGGCCAGGCCAGAAAAAAATATTTAAATTTTGACATTACTTTTAAACTATAAGAAAAATTGTTTCGCATATAACTTTTTCTCCAGCTTACGTTCATTAAAATTAAATACTTCTAAACCCAGGGATGTACAACCCCGTACGAGATACTGAGTTGCAGGTCAGTCCACGTTTTTTTCCCCCATGCGTTATTATTTTTTTTACTATATCTACCTGATGAGATCTATTCACACGGTCTCATCAGGCATTTCTCCATAATTTGACCAAAATGAACTACATTAAGACCCCTGATAATGGACCCTAATTTGTACACTTTTATAGACAGTACACCACATTCATATATACTATTTCTACCAGTGGTAATAGTTGACTATACATAATTTACAATGGTTTAGTCCACTTTAGCAATTACCGCAAGTTTTGCCAATAAAAAAAGAGATTATGTGAAGAGTTACCAGTTAATTCCTGGAGGTCTTTCTGCGTGAGGTCCAATCTTTCTTTAAGCGCGGTCTCCATGAGTTCTACGGCGTGGTCCCAGTCGCCGCGCGCGCGCACCATGCGGTCCTGCAGCGCGTTCAGCTGCAGCACGCGGAGCACCTACAAACAGCATCACTTATTAGCAATTCCACCTTAATGAAACAGACTGTTCCTGATTTATTAGCAACCCTACCCACCTAAACCAAATTAAACATTGCTGTATTAGCAACTTCACTTTATCAGAATATGACGATCCCAACTTATTATCAACTTCATTATACTAAAACAGACCAATCTTGAGTTATTAGCATTATCACCTCACAAAAACAGACCATTTTTGATGAATTAGCAAACTTACTTTAATAAAGTAGACCAAATATTAGTCATTAGCAACCTCAACTCAGTAAATGAGAACAACCTTGATTTATTAGCAATTCTACCTCACTAAAACAGACCAACAGACTTATTAACAATTCTACTTAACTAAATTAGTTTACTAGAGTTTAACACACTATCTTAGACCCTTAATAAGTTCACGTCGATAGCGTAGAGCTGTTGAGAAGTGAAGCTGTGGTACTAACATCCTGAGCTCGTTCCTCCCAGTGGTGCCGCCGCAGCGCCTCCTCGACGGCTTGCTTCTTGACGGGCTCGTAGACCGGGTCGGAGTCCGAGGCCCGCGACATCAGCTCCGCGAACTCCTCGCGCAGCGCCTCCCGCCCCGCGCGCACCGACACGCCCGCCAGCTCGCCCTCCGCCCACTCGCGCAGCTTTATGTCCACGGACGTGTTGAACTTGTCTACACACACCGGACACACATATTTTCTATCATATCACCTCGGTTCAGTCACGGTACGATCCGAAAACAACGGTGCCCACCCAAGAGATCAATCCCATTGTCGTTTTCATACCAATCTACAAAACTCTGGGCGATTATATATAATACTGATCCAGATATGTGGCAAATTAAAAATCATCACCTGTGTATAGTGACCGCAAATCAGGTACAGACCCTAACCACCCTGTTTAATTACTCGATATTCATTCACTAATCCCAGTATGCACCACTCCTAAGCATGCCACAACAGGATTTTTTTTTTTGAACTTACTACACATTTGCCCTGTCAGGCTTTAACAACTACACCGGACTACAACTACAGTGAGTGTTACACTTCAAGACTCCCGACTCGATATGCTACGCTCTATATAAATATCTAATAAAAAAAAATACAATTATGGCAAAAATTAGTTATTACATAGTACACTACACAAGTTTAATTCCAGAGCAGTGAAATATATTTGAATGTTGTAGTCTATAGTATTTCTAGATTACATTATACCGTCAATTGATAGTTTACTAATAACAAAAAAAATACAATTTCTTGATACTTTAATGTCATATGATTTTTTTTTGGTTATTTAATGCACAAACTAAAATTACAAAAGATTTTGGTACGGTATAAAATTGTAATTAAAAAGAGAAAAACATGGAAGTATTAAAAAAACTATGAAAATGTATGGGGTGCTCTACTATGAATTAGTACGTAATCGATAGTTCTTACTAAAATCAATATCATAAGGGTCGAGCCACACTGTAGCAACTCCGCCCTCTTTCTGTCTCACTCTCACTTGACGTGGCACCGACAAGGCTGAACAGTTAAACTACATTACATTACTGAACATAAGTAATTGTTTCATTTTAAATATAATAATATATCAAATCGTGTACCACCGGTGGTACACATGGCCTAAAGGTTGTGTTTAACGTGTACCATTGGTGCTATACATAGTGCGGAACATGTTAACATGACATAGGTGGTTATTTGAGTTAATATAGGAAGAGCAGATCTGTGTGAGTGTGGGCACTGACCGACATCTTCCTGTGCGTTGGCGGCGGAGGGCAGGTAGATGCGTGTGTGTGAGTGTGAGCACTGACCGACATCGTCCTGTGCGTTGGCGGCGGAGGGCAGGTAGATGCGTGTGTGAGTGTGAGCACTGACCGACGTCGTCCTGTGCGTTGGCGGCGGAGGGCAGGTAGATGCGTGTGTGTGAGTGTGAGCACTGACCGACATCGTCCTGTGCGTTGGCGGCGGAGGGCAGGTAGATGCGTGTGTGTGAGTGTGGGCACTGACCGACATCGTCCTGTGCGTTGGCGGCGGAGGGCAGGTAGATGCGTGTGTGTGAGTGTGGGCACTGACCGACATCGTCCTGTGCGTTGGCGGCGGAGGGCAGGTAGATGCGTGTGTGTGAGTGTGGGCACTGACCGACATCGTCCTGTGCGTTGGCGGCGGAGGGCAGGTAGATGCGTGTGTGTGAGTGTGGGCACTGACCGACATCGTCCTGTGCGTTGGCGGCGGAGGGCAGGTAGATGCGTGTGTGTGAGTGTGAGCACTGACCGACATCGTCCTGTGCGTTGGCGGCGGAGGGCAGGTAGATGCGTGTGTGTGAGTGTGGGCACTGACCGCCATCGTCCTGTGCGTTGGCGGCGGAGGGCAGGTAGATGCGTGTGTGTGAGTGTGGGCACTGACCGACATCGTCCTGTGCGTTGGCGGCGGAGGGCAGGTAGATGCGTGTGTGTGAGTGTGGGCACTGACCGACATCGTCCTGTGCGTTGGCGGCGGAGGGCAGGTAGATGCCCTGGAAGACGCGGGGCGCGGCGGCCGCCCACAGCGCGGAGTGCAGGCGCTGCTCCCAGGCGTGCGCGCTCACCGCCGACAGCTCCGCCGACTGGTCCAGCAGCTCGGCGCGAGCGCGCTCGAACAGCTCGTCACGGTCCAGCTCGCGTTGCCTGACCAGTAATACGAACATTCGATTATTTCGAATCAGAGGTAGTACAAATTGTTTTTGACACATTATATGGATATTAAAATCGAAGATGATCGGTCACTCGCCCACCGAAACCGGTGCGGAATTATAAACTATAATCGGTAAAACCCGCCTCACCACCACAACAAAAATAGCTGTCTTCGTCCTTCGGTAATCTATAGTTCCGGTAATTATTCCTTTAATAAGTATTTATGCGTTTCAACCCTCTCGGCTGTACACTTTCAAACCCAATTACTCACCAGCACTTTGAGCTATGTACACGTTCCAGGTTACTTTTCCTTTTTTTTAATGTAGGGAAATCCCTTATGGATGATACCCACCCTCCCGGAGGAGAGTATGGGTTATGTCCGATTCACACGGACTAAAACCCCACGGTGTACATCCGCCGCTATTGTTAGTGCAATACAAGATCTCTATAGACTACGCCGTGCCCATCCAGTGGTTCGCCTGGCGTCAGAAAATGGCACCGCTGGGCCTCATCTTTGTAAAGAGACGACCGTGTACACGCCGGCCGTCTTCCTCGTTCCTCGGACTTGTGCAATGGGCTCCCCGACCCAACTTCTCCAGGCCCGGCTATGATGGTGGAAGGAGGCAAACATAACAACCTCTCCCTGACTCCCTGCACGCCATCCAGCGCAGGTACCAACCTACGCAAACGTGTCCAGTCAGCATCTGTACCAGTCTCTTCCGGTGTCTTCCGCGTAGCCACATTGATGGCATCCTGGCAACGGCTCTCGGTCTATGCGACACAGGTAGCTCCCGAAGCAACCGTGCCCCGAGAGCACCTGTGTCAGCTGGACGCTCAGGGTGCCATATCGCCTGGACAGCCATTCAGCCAGGGCAGGCCGAATGGCTTCGACAAGTGCCACACCGGAGCTCGGTCGCCTGCGGTCGTTGGGTCCACTGCTGGACCATTAGGACCTGGAGGAGCTGGGATCTTAGCGCCTCGATCTCCCGAGGCACGAGTCTACGTCCCAGCTCCAGCGCCTCCACGCATGGTAGAGTAACGCGAGGGTTCTCGCCTCCAGGTCCCATGGTGGGGATCCGGCTAACAGGGAGACGGCTTCATAGGACACCGTGCAGTACCCACGAATGGCCCGAACAGCCAACATCCTCTGTGGATTTCGCAATTGGGCGGCATTGTTGGTCGTCAAGCCTTACGCCCACACGGGGGCTCCATACAGGGCCATGGACTGCTCGATCCAGGTTCGGCCCCCTTCCTCAAGACGCCGGTTGACTCGGGAGGCAACGATCCTCTCGAGCGCCTTCCCGGCGTCGTCTAGCAACACGAGGGCTCGGTACGCGGACGCGCAGTCCGGGGTGCAGCTTTCCTTCGCCATTAGGCAAAGCCGCCCCATTCTCCATGGCTTCGAGAACAGTCCGACCGCTGGACAGCGGTCAAATAGTTCCCAAAGCCACCCTCCGAGATGATCAGCACCCGGTCCGGGACCCATCAGGGCCGTGTGCCTACCGTCCGGTGCGGAGGGGGTCAATCGCCTTCCCCATCTCCTCCTCTATATTCGAGAGAGGTTCTATCTTTTCTAACACCCGAGCAGGAGGCATGGGAGGAGCCGGTTACTATTCTACACCAACCGGTAAAAGAGGTGGTCAAGATTACTAAGTGAGCCTTTATTAACCTTTTAATTATAAAGGTACATATTTTTGCATTCATTTTATAGGGTACTGTCAGCAAGTTATACAGTCCACTGACTAGGTGAAATACCCCGGCCAAAGTGGTTGTGGTGATTACCACTCTAATCACTAAGGTGAATTACACTTGATATATGGTGCTAGGATATATCAAAACAAATCTGACTACCAAAAATGACTAGATCTAGTCGTATCCATCTCGTTTCCTGTTGGTTAGTATACGTAAAGACATAATCTCACCTCGGGAACGTGTTCTTCCACTCCGTCTCCAAGTTGAAGCGCATCGCTTTGAAGGCGTCCGCCTGCTGTTCTACAGAAGCCCTCACCATCCTCCAGAAGCAGTCTGCCACCGCTAGCGAAAGGTTCCTGGTTGTCACCTGTGATGGAGTCACCAGTCCGTCCCTGCAACATTGTGTCAACTATTGTCAAAGACCATATTAACTTCTCTGCGAAAGGCTCCAACAGAACTGTGGGAATCTCCATTTATTAAAGGTCTCTTCAACAAATCTCTATTGTACTTTCAGAAGAACATCAGCTATTGTCAAAGACCATATTAACTTTTTTGCGAAAGACTTAAAAACAACTGTGGAAGTCTACATTCGTTAAGATCCCTTAAACCAATACCAATGGTACTTTCAAATGGATATAAACTATACTTCTGCTAGAAGCAGTAGTGGCTACCAGGAGTTGAGGATCTCTCGACAGTTGCAGTAAACATATTAGAAAAGCCAGTCGATACAAATCGCTAAGTATGATTTTTAACCATGTGCATGAGGATGGCAAATTTCTTAATACAACAGGTTGATATAATAATGAAAACTTAGAAAGAAAAATATACAAGACACTTCTTTCATGGTATTAGAGTGTAGACAAATCCACAACAGAATATAAAGTGAAATAAGAAATAGTGTTGACAATACCATAAACTAAATTAGTACTTAATACAATTGTTTTATTAATTCCAAACAGTTTTATCAATTAAGTTTTGTTTTAAAAACTCTTTCATCTATACAGAGCTACGTTACCAGCAAGTAACATGACCTATATTTTATTTCCAAAATCACGAGTAATGCGAGTGAAGCCGAGAGCAAGATCTAGTGATCAATATAAAGAAGTGACATACTTGAAAAGTTTCGAAGATCTGAAGAACCTTTCCTCGTATTCTGTGATGTTTTGTATGGAGTCGTCCTTCCTGCTCCGTCCTGTCACCACGGCATAATATCCAAGTGCTTTCATTGGGAACAGTTTCCCTTCCAGGATACGACGGATCTGTGTATTTATATTCAATAGACTATAATATTTTTTTTTAATATTTGCCCTTGAATTAGCTTGATGACGTTTAGCAGACCTGATGACCAATAAGTGAAGTTCTCATATAAAAGTAAGCAATATTTGTGACTCAAAGTATTACTGATAAACTATTTACTGTCGTGATTAGGCTCGAAGGACCGAAAATTCTGGCTTATCGACAAACTTCAAGGATACCAAAATCTAGCAAAGAATTAATGAATACCGATTGATGACGAATGATGTTGAAAATTGTACCGGATTTATCTCCAGCAAGACCTCAATCACAATATACATGATGCAATATACGTTATTTTATAGAATTAATAGATTTTGATCCATTTATATTTATACTATTAAACTCATTTGATTTGATGCAAATAATAATTGTAATTTACTCAAATTAAAGGTATAAGGATTCAATTTATTACAAGCCTATGTTATCCAACGTACTTATGCTGAATACTCACCCGATTAGGATTAGCAAGATTTTCTTCAGCAAGATCCACTTTCGTCAGGACAAATATCGTCCGCTTCCCCTGAGGGTCACAGGAAGCCACCAGATCTGTAACGTTACTTCGCTCAGCGTCCACCGATCCGTCCTGTAAATAGAAGGTTTACCCTTCAATCCTTGGTTGAGTTGAGTGTCACCTTTGAGAAAGTTTTGCAAGTTAATGGTGTAGGAGTTTCAACGCACTACTAGAACATTCCAGACTAACACGGATAGCGTAATAATAACACTTGGAGAGCGTAAAATAGACTGTTTATTAAAATGATCATAAAAGGTATTTATACAGACATGCGACATTTCATTTATTTGTTCAATTGTTTGAACGATATTCTATCTACAATATTTACAAAAGTTTCAGCCAGTCTACCAGAGAGGATGACATTCTCGGTAGCTACAATGGAGTCTGTGCAATGTTTGCTTTGATGGTACCACACCGTCACGATAACTCTTGTCATTATGCTACTCCCATACCTGCGTGTATTGCCACGAAGTTTTGTCTATAGCCAACTTAATTGCAGATGTGGGAAGACAGAATCGCCGCGAGGTTTTGTCTATGATCAAACTTAATACAGATGTGGGAAGACATTTCTAGCTTTCACAATCTTTAAAGTCATTTCAACTCAGAAATTAAAAGTATGATTCATTTATTCTTAAAAATGGATTTAGCTTTTTTGAAATGTAATGACTCAAATATAAAGTGCCCACAGACCTGTATGCAGAGTATGATCGCATTGGGATTGTCCATGTATTGTTTGGTCATCTGTTTGATCGCTTCCCTCGTGTCCGAAGCCATGTCCACAGTTTGTGTCTGTTAAGTAAAAAATACTGAAATCATATATTAAACAATATCACAATTCGCTTATAATGAGTACTTGTACACGTAAGTCGTGTTGATCTAGTGGCTTCACCGGTGGAATATCATTTCAATGTCTGCAGGTTCGAACCTCAGCATGTACCAACGAATTATTCGGAATTGGCGTAAATTTACTAATGTTAAATTGATAACACTATCGACTGAGGATGAAGGAAAACATCGCGAGGAAACCTGAACCTGGGAAATGTTCTTGTAGTACTACTATATGTGGGAAAACATAGTACTGTGGACTTTTAAAAGTGAGATATCTATCTATATACCTTCGTTTGGGAAGAGGCCCTGATGACCCTGCAGTGGGTCTCCTATAGGCTGATGATGATGATAATGTACAAACATAGTAATAAGACCTTTAAGTAAAATAGGCTCTAATATGCACTAGTTTTTGCCCACGTCTTCACTCGAGTTAACATCAACCTATATCTAGGAATAAATACTCATCATTACATAGTATAAAACAAAGTCCCCTACCGCGTCTGTCTGTCTGTCTGTTCGCGATAAACTCAAAAACGACTGAACGGATTTTCATGCGGTTTCCACCAGTGGATAAAGTAATTCACGAGGAAGGTTTAGATATATAATTTGTCAAGGATTATTTTGTAATCAGGGCGGAACAACGTCTGCCGGGCCCGCTAGTTTTATGTATAAAGGGTACCTTATATACTTTCTGTACCCCTGACAATGGCGCATATAACATTATATGATGATCGGTTGAGTAGTTAAAGCGTAGCAGATAAACAGATATTCACATTTATAAAAAAAATGTAACTTTGCGTGTATCAGTGTGTACACGCAGGGATGTGAAACTTTTTTCTTTATACTACGACGGTAGTAAACATGCATGCGGACCGCCTGATGTAAAGTGGTCACCGTAGCCTATGGACGCTTGTAACATCAGAAATGTCACATGCGCGTTGCCGACCCTTAAATAACCTATTTATTTTCCCCTTGAAGCATAACTTCTTCGACTTATATGTAATAAATTATATATTTAGTAACTGACTCATCCACGCGTTGCTGTGGTTCAGTTATTGAAAAATAAATTAAAAATTAAAATGTGGAACCATCTATGAAATATCTATAACAGTCGGTCCTACTTTTATCTGTCAACAAACTAATTTAAAGTGCGGTCTGTTTGAGACTGATCAAAATTACAATTAATAACAATAATCAACATTGAAAATCATTTAATCTCCGATTTGATTTAATTCCGATTCGGCTTTCTTTATCACCGCACTCCATTTTAATATCGCAAAATATTGTACAATGTATTGGCGCCAAAATGAGAAAACTCAATGAATAATCATATAAAAATGACAGATTCGAAATTCAAATGTAATATTTTGTTTATTTTTAATTGTAACAGTATTTATGGCCAGACTAAGTCTATACTACTAGATCCGGATGGGCACTTGTACATACTTACACGTACACACAAATACATACTTCACGTTTAATGCGTAACGAACGTTTTTCCTAATGTGCCATAAAAGGTTTCAATTAAAAATAATGAATTCTGACAAGTTCGAAGAATCAATATCAAATTGAACTAAGCAAAAGGCCTTATGAGTATTACAAAAGAGTATGCTTACGGATATAACACCCGGAAGGTCAACAAGCACCATCCGGTGTATCCCTGGACCCTTCACCGACATGGATATGACGTCAGTGGAAACTGTTCTACCACCGCGGACACTGTTCCTCATACGCAGTTCCACTTCTCTACGAGAGATGATCATGTATTATGTAGTATACACTCATATTTCAGTAAATAATAATTTTTTTGTTTCTTATAATTTGACACGATATTAGAGAAAGATTAAAGGTAATTTTACAAATTATACCAGAATTTTCAGAGAGGACATCTACATATCCATTTGATATAACAATTGTAACTCGTTAATATTATAAATTCAGGTTTCCGGGCCATTTTTAATCTCAACCGTTTTTAAAAATACTAATTTTATTAAGGTCACAACAATGTACCAGAATATCAGTAGCTGAAATCGAAACAAAAGCTAGCAACACTGGTAATTGTAAAATACAATGAATTTTTATAATGTAATGGTAAACTCACTTCCTTAAATCAGCCAGATCCGACTCCTTATTAAGGTCGAACTCTCTTGACGAATCTCTAAACTGAGCCACGTGGTATGGACCCTCCGACAGAGTCACCTTTACTGGTGCCCTACAATATACCAAAAAAAAACTGTATATTTTAAAATGGAGACGAAAAAACTTGAGCGGTACATGGTACAATTGGACTTTAACTACCAGACACAGTGACTCGTTTAGTGGTGTTGCATTCTAGCATGAATTGAAACAATAGACAAAACTTGGAAACAACCAAATCAAAGCATAGTTACGATCCCGTTTATTTTATGTAACGGCAGTTTTCGGGGTGGGATAAATTCCAACTATCCCCCTCATTTGTATACGGGCTTGCCAAGATATATAGATTATAGCCCCTGCCCGCGACTTCGTCCGCGTAGTAATAGTTACTACTCTGGGCTAACGCTGACACACAGCAGAAGCTCTCAAAAAGAAAAACACATCTCAATTTTCAAACATTTTTCATCTGTGCTCCGCTCCTATTGGCCTTAGCGTGATGATATATAGCCTATAACCATTCTCGATGAATGAGCTACATAACACTGAAAGAATTATTTAAATCGGACCAGTAGTTCCTGAGATTACCCCCTACAACGCCACAACGTTATAAACTCACAAACTTTACCTCTTTATAATATTAGTATAGAAGTATAGATTAGTTGTGTCGTTACATTACAAAATGTGCTAAATTTAATTTTAATCCTTCACATAACATGTATAGTTTATTAAGATTTTCAGTTTTTATTTTTATGCACCGAGATCGAAGTTCAAATTATACCTTCTATAAGGTTTTAAATTGTTTGAATGACCTACATAATTTACATGTACAAAATTAAAACATCTCGCAAAATAACGTAAAATATTAAGGACATCTAAACTTGGATGTAGCTTTTTTGAAATGTAAGGACTCAGTTATTTCTTATAACGTGTATTTTGGTTTCAAAGTAAGCCAGGTATTCTTCGTTCCGATGAGCCTGTGTTTGGGTAACTTTAATGAGTATCGGTATCAAATACCTTGTGCACATTTCACCAGCACCCCGGGGGAAGATCCTGGCCTGCGCTATCATCTCCAAGACCGAGGTCTTCCCGGCGGACTGATCGCCGACGACCACCACGCGCGGCAGCCGGTCCGTCTCTCCAGCATCCCAGCCCGACAACTCGTCTAGTACCGCTGAGTACATATCTATTAGGGATCTCTGTGGAATGACCATAACAAATAGTTTATTCTTTTTTTTAAATTTACATTGGAAAACTAATCTTCTAATAGATTATTACTGCCATTGTCAAGTAGGTAATAACATTACAAGTTTATTGCGATCATTTCAATGGTCTAACAAGATGGTGGCCGTATTTCCAGTCTTTACATGGAGTTTTTGTAGCATGTCACAATCCATGCTCCATTCTATTATTTTCCATCCTATTTGTGCTCAATAACCGAACTATACTACGTAAAACACCAAATATTACAAAATATAAAGCAAAATAACAGAAATCATGAATAAAATATAATATCCTCTATATGACATTCCAAGATCCCACAGAAAACTCCTAGAATGGTGTCTATATATCTACCCTATAGATTAGTGCAGCGGTTCTCAAACACCGTATCGCGACACATTTGTGTGCCGCAAGCACTTGTCAAGTGTGTCGAGAAATTCACAAACACTCACTTTGTACTATAATTATTTTTTTTTATGTAGGTATGAAAGGTGTTGTGAATTTCTAAAGGATATTTTAATATGTCATGGGGTAAAAACGTTGAGAACCGCTGCATTAGTGTACATTTTAACATCTGCTACGTAAAAAGGATAAGAATATAGAAGTACTTGGCTAGAGAAAAAAAGAGGGAATTACGTTATACACCTATACACCGAGAGAGACAGATGAACGTGGTAAAGTAATACAAAAAGTGTAATTAGATTCTCTTCAGTGATGAGTTTATCAAAGATATCATAAACTTTGAAATTAAATTATGTGAAAGGCCCAGCAATGTAAACTACAATAATATTCAGTATTCAGTATAACTAACAATGTTCTTCTGGAATAATCTTTTTCCCATTGATGACATCGGAATATGTCACACCCGTTAATATTTTGCTTTCATCAAACTAAATGATTTTGAGTGTAAACTATCTGGCTAATCTGCCATTTTACTATTAAGCATAAACTGATACCACAGATAGTTTTCATCAGTTCAATGGTACGTCCATATGGTTTGCTACTAACCCTCTAAAGCCAGGATTGCCTGTAAAAGTTAGATACCTTGATTTTCCGTGTGGTGGGCTGTCTGCCTTGCCTCAGCAGCATGTTCTGCTGCCTCAGCTCCCTGTTCTCCTGCTCCAGGCGTTGCAGCTCTCTCTGGTACCGCGCTTGTAAAGCCAATACCTCCTCTTGCAGGGCGTGGACTCTTTTTTCTGACGTACAGTGTAATCTCTTTATAACGAATTTCAAGGGATCTAGCATATTTTTAGTTATAAAGAGTTTTCGTTATGCGAAGAGAATATAGTTGTTAATGTAAACCAATCAAATTAAACTAATTTCTACCTTATAAAGACTTTTTTATTATATTGAAGGACTCATAAAGAGTTTATACTGTATATCATAACTATATACAGTGGTGGTCGTATAATTAGAAACACTACCAACGGTCCTTCACATTATGTACTTCACCACAATCGTTTTTATTTTGAAATTAAACAATAAATAGGACAACAATATGTTCAACGATTTATCATTTATTAGAAAAACAACATAAATCCCACTACACAAGTGCAATTTCAATATTACATTACGGACAAACGTTTAAATCAGTTTTTAAGGTGTGAACAATAATGGTCAACTATTTAGAAACAACAACAAAAAAAGGATTGTGTGGTTTTATGAAACCACGGTAAAAGTGAAACTTGTTTTCACAGTATAGACATTTAACTAATAATAGTCTATACATTACACGGTCAGCTGCTGCGAACTATAGGCGCCGCCATATTGGCCCTGGCTGCTCTGCCGAGCGCCTTTCACTTTATCCCTAATCCGCGGCCGACCATCATGCGACATGCAACACACAGACGAAAAAGTTTGAGACGATGTAATGAAAGTTTCACTTTAATTCACTTTAAAAAGTATAAAAAACAATATTTTTTAAGTATTAGTAATTAGTATTGTTATTTGCGAAATAGCTACTATCCACAACCTACCAATAGTTATAATTAATATTTAGTTGCTTATCCCTTATTTTCAATAATAGCACTGCAAGATGTGACATTGATTCAATCAATTTCATACATTTTTCTAGAGGGATTGAATTCCATGCTTCAATAAATGCTTCATATAGTTTGTTTTGACTGGTGTTATATTTGTTTGAGACTTTCTTTTTAACAATATACCAGACATTTTTTATCGGGATTAAATCCGGACTATTTGCTGGCCAGTCTAAAAGGGATATATGCTGTTCGCTAAGGAAACATTTGACGCGATTGGCCGTGTGTTTAGGGTCATTGTCATGCTGGCATGCATAAGATCCAGGTTACACGCAAATGATCGTCCGAGTAGGGAATCATTGTGTGCTCTAACATCCGGAAAAACACTCTCAAACTTGAATGTTACCGCCACCATGCTTGACTATACTCATTGTGTATTTATAATTAAAAGTATTGTTTACAGGACGTCTAACATAGCGCTTTCCATCGGAATTTACCATATTTATATTTGTTTCATCTGAAAATAACACTTTTTTCCATTCTCCTACCGTCCAATTAACATATTATTTAGCGAATAATAATCGCTTCTCTCGGTGTTGCTGTTTGTTGATACCCTTCTTAAAGAAATCAACTGGACGGGAGGCAACAAATTCTTCAAAGGCATTTTGTACTATCTCTCGGGTATTGGATTTTTTTCCCGCCAAGGAGTTATCCAAATTCTGGAAAAAGTAGTAGTCTGTAGGCGCAACGTCTGGTGAGTAGGGCGGATGACGGAGAACTTCCAACCCCAGTTCTTGCAACTTGGAGACCGTCTGCTGTGCAGTATGAGGTCGCGCGTTGTCGTGCAGGAGCAGCGGAGACGAGCGATTGACCAATGCTGGTTGGAGATGTGCCAGCTTCTCCATCATTGTGTTCAGTTCTTCACAGTACACATCTGCAGTAATGCTCACCCCGTTTGGTAAGAAGCTGTGATGAATCACACCGGCGCTAGACCACCAGTGACCATCACTTTTCTAGGGGTAAGTTTTCGTTTAGGGCATTGTTTAGGTGCTGAACCAGGATCCAACCAACTTGCTGAGCGCTTGCGGTTATCAAACAGAATCCATTTTTCATCGCAGGTAACAATGCGGTTCAAAATTCCTTCATTTGTGTGTCTGTTGAGCAGTGCAAGGCACGTCTGGATGCGTACTTCGCGCTGGCGATCATTGAGTTCGTGGGGCACCCATTTGTCAAGCATTTTTACCTTGCCAATCTGAAGCAAATGGACTAATATTGTTTTGACGCTAACGTCGAAAGCTGCTGCTAATTCAGCCGTAGATTATGTATCATCAGCTTCCACAATCGCCTTTAATTTGTCATTGTCGACCAAAGTCTTCGGACGACCGCGAGGTTAATTTTTCAGGTCGAAATTCCCAGAACGGAAGCGAGCAAACCAATAACAGGTGGTGCGTTGGTTTGTAGTGTTAGCTCCGTAAACGTCGTTGATGTTGCGTGCCGCTTGTGCCGCGTTACTTCCACGACGGTACTCATATTCCATAATTACTCGAATTTTTAACGTATCCATGATGACAAAAAAGATTGAAATACGATGAAAATGTAACACTAATCAATAAACAAATGACTACTTTTGGAAAAAGAATTCCATGTTTTTAAAATAAAATTAATTTGAAATTAGAATTCTTAGCCAAACAAAATTATTTTGATTTGAAATGGCCAGTACTGCAGAACGGCAATTTCATAGGTAAAGACCTATTAATAGAAAAGGCCAAGAAAGAAACGTTATCCTCCAATTTAAAAAAAAAGAACGAGCTATGGATGCTTATTTAAAATGTTCCTAATTAGGCGTTCAAGCGGCCAGTAACAGAAAATAAACTCCTACATGTGTAAGATTCATTTTGTAATTAAAAGTAAGATATGTTTTATATTTTATGCATTTAATGAGTTTTTTATTTGAGTGGCTATATTATTGCATGATTATTAATTATTGAATATGTATATTTTTTACGAACATTTGTACGATGAAGTTATACTTTCTTTATTCATAACAAGTGTTTCTAATTATATGACCACCACTGTACATGTCATCTAGATGCATGTTGTACTGAACAGGCTTTTATTATATTTGCGTAGAATCCTATGTTTAAAAAAACAGTAATCCTTATAACAGCAGCTATCTGCCAGTGAAACATCAAATTAGGTGCAACCGTTTCAGAGATTAATCAAAACATACAGACAAACAAAGATTTTGTGAATTAGCTTTTCGTTATGAGTATCAAATATACTACCATATCCACATAGTAAAACACTGTTATTTTAAGGTTACAGACACTTCAATTTTATTTTTTTGTATATAACAGTTAGAATTAACAGTATATAACAGTTACAATTAGTTAACATATCACAGTTTGAATGTGGGCAATGAGAAGTGGAATCCCTTTCACACCTATCGATAGTGGCATAATGCTTGCTGTTTCGCATGTTGCAATAACACTGGGCGACTTTTGTCATTGTCAATAATAATTGTGAACAAGTGAAACTCAATAATTCAATAATTCGATATTCATAGTGTAGGAATATTATAATATACAATTGTTGTAGATTTTTATTCCTTTTTTGTCAAAGAATGAATATGTCGATTAGATTCTCGAAATTATTAATTTCTATAACTTTAACTTAACTCACCATAACTTGATGATTCTTCACCAGATCGGCTAGGTGATGAGGGTGCCGGTTTGCTTTGTAAGTTGTTTACTATTTTCGGTGATGATTCTGAAATTTAAAATAACCTTGTTTAACTTCAAAATAACTGTTTACAAAATGCAACATTTTTTTTATTTTGTTTTTTGGCAAAGCGTCGGCCGTATGTCTGATGAAAAATCAAGGTTACCTATATTCTGTGCGTTGTTGACAGCGGCAGCAGCGACCGCGTCCTCGTAACGCTGCGACAACCACTCGCGCAGCTCCGTAGCGCGTGCGAGCCCCGCCTCCCGCAGCCGCGGATCTGCGTGCACCGACACCGTCAGAGGGACACCTAGCGGTATACTAACGTATGGGTACACAACCTCACCGCACACTTTACTATATACCAACTTCTAATAACAATTCTCTAATAATTAGTAGGTTCATCCATCGGGTCGTGGATGCTCTGACACGAGAAATTGTGGATTACAATTTAAAAATGACAATAAAACATAATAATGAAGATAAAGTAAATAATCTCAATGAAAATATGTAATATAATGTAATGTAAAATAACGTAACATAGCAATCATAAAATATCTAATAGTTAAGTAAAATAATAATAGGTGCAGACAAAGAATCTGCAGATCAAAATAATCAATTCTCAATGGACTCTCAATTGGTGAATAGCAACCACTCACAATTATCTCATACTGACTGCTCACAATTGCCTTACAGCAACCAAGCTTTTAATAGCAGTATACTTCAGTATGGGTACACAATGCCAATGCACACATTACTAAATGGCAATGTCAAATATCATTTACTCATTCACTAAGCTTATAGAGACCACTCTTTAATATGACTTGAATAAAGCTCTGAGAATTTCACATGTGTAATTACTAGGATTGGAATTATTTTAATAGAAATGCAAGGATCAATAAATATGAAGAGAATATGGATTGTGCTTAAAAATTTACAATAGAGCACTAAAAATGAAGGAAGATAGCCAATTGACATAAAACTAAATTATTAAGATGCAAATTACAGGTAACAAAACTCATCTCTTTATGTAGAAGAAATAATTTAACTGGAATTACCAATTTGAAGTTGATCTCCTATCTTTTCTTTAGCGGAAATCAGGGTTGTAGTGAAACGGTCCCACTGTTCATTGTCAGGTAGGAGCTCATTCAACCAACCCATATCTGGTAATCCATCCTTCCATTCTGCATATTTCTAAATAGAAAATATAAATTTATAATGAGAATATGACGATAGTATCAATTCCTAAAATACAGTGAATTCATACAATACAATAAAAGAATTCTTTATACAAAATTCCTAATTGAAATATATAGATAGTTACATCACTTACAAGATCTCTATGTTAATTCTATGTAATGGTCCGTGAAGTCCAATCAAGATACAGGGTTTTAAGAAAATACTTCTCACAAGTAATTTTCAAGTCCCTCTGTACAAAATATGCACCAAATAGAAATAACAGAAATACATGTTACGGAATTAAATAAATTTGCATTATACTAAGCTGGCACCAAAAAAAGTAACATTAGACAATTGGTATTGATTTTCTAAGAATAAGGCTGTTAATAAATAGCCAGTAATAGCTCTGTAACATAAACTAGATCAGAGGTACCCAAAGTTTGCACTGTGGCATCTAGAAGTACTGTGAAAAGAAACAAGAGCCTGCGAGAAACAGTCTTTGTTACTCCAGAAGTAAACGGTTATAGTTTTGAGTGAACAAAAAGACAACATTTTTATGAACTACAAAATTCTACTGTAAGCCAGCCTTGAATTGATTCAATTTATTGTACAAACACTTGGACAAGTGCATATTCGGTGATTAAATACTACACATTTATTATAGGTATAATAGGTATTATAGGTATAAGTCACTATAGTCACTTAGTCAATAGAAAAAGTTTGGGAATGCTTCAGCTATTCTATACCTAATATAGTTAATAGATTTGTAATGTGTACACTGTATGACTTGTGATATATCCCTAGCTGATATATGTTCAAGATATAATTTAATTTAAGACATATTTTCACAAAATAAGTATGATTTTATTCTAAACTAGCTTCTGCCCGTGACTTCGTTCGCATGGAATAGTTGCTTTGGGCTAACATTAAAACACAGTGGATACTCTCAAGAGGAAAAAAAAACCCCAATTATGAAACATTCTTCATTGGTGCTCCGCTCCTATTGGTCTTAGCATGATGATATATGGCCTATAACCTTCCTCAATAAGTGAGCTACATAGCACTGAAATAATTTTTCAAATCGGATCAGCAGTTCCTGAGATTACCCCCTACAATGTCAGAAACTCCTTTATAATATATTATATTATATTAGTACAGATAATAAATCTGTTAAACAATTTACACATAAATACCTCCCAAATTGTGTGAAACAAACATAGAGGTGATTTTCATTACCAAAGCCAATTTACTACATAGCCAAAGCAAAAAAAGTGCAGTGGACATACAAGAGCATTGCAATAAGGAGTTATTTTGAACTTGGACAACCTGAATAATCTACAGATAGCTTAATATGTCTAATTCTTAAGTTAACTGTTTGGTAATTGAGTTAGTTATAGAGTGTATAAGAGCTATATTGACTGACATAGGCTTCAAAACATGAGCTATGGTAGATATTGTAATTTTGAACACTCACTGACAATTTTTCAACAATTGCTTATCGGTGTGTCTTGACAACCACCATTGAGTCTTAAAATGTTATACAATCAGTAAAAGCTTCACTTTACATCACCTGAGTTTAAAAATAGATAAAAAATATACAAGGATACATTTATTTATTTTTCACCTTATTCAAGGTCATCCCTCCTCCAACAGCTCCACCAAGTAGTAGGTATCGTATCTTCAGCACACCTCTCACAGCCCTAGCCACTAACATACCATACCTCCTCCTTTGAATATGGCTAGTATCAATTGGTTTATGTAGAAGTAAACTGCGGCCTGTCCATATAGAGAATGCAACAGCTCTTTTGTCTATAACTGGCCATGATGAACGTTTTAGTGACGACCTGTGAGTATTACATTAAATTAATAAGACTACTGAGCTAACTAATATAATTTATAGATAATATGAACATTGGAAGTGAGACACATTAACTAAGTTATTAACAAATAAATTTTAACTTCAACTAAGTATTAATAAACATATAAACAAAGTGATCCTGTAATAGTGCATTTCATTTAGAATTTTTGCATAATTGATAAAAACAGACTAGAAACCGATAATTTAATTGTAATATAAATGTTTGAATTATATTGGGTAAGTAACAAAGTTGACAAGAAATAAATAAGGTAGGTCGACTCACCTGATACGATTATGCAGTATTCTCGACATAGTTTATGTAATTTCTTCAATTTGCGGTATATTTCATTACCGTGAATTAAAAAAAGTAATAAATAATTTCATAACCTCAACCGGTAGTAAAATATAATCACGTAATATATAAAGTATGGTGTCGGTATGTATATAGAAATTAATCAAATGTATATTACACAATCAACTTGTAAATCATGTCAAATAACAGAAAACTACTTCATATTTTTAACATTTGACAAGTTACAAATGTTACAATCAATGGACTTTGTTGAACATTTTTCATTTTCGATACGTTTTGTTTTTGCTTCAATCCTTGAAAGATAGTTGTAATTTTATATAAGGTACTCTGTGGTCGTAATACAAGAAATATGTATTATTTTGTAATATTTTTATTAGAGGTAGAATTGTAACTGAAAATTGTACATAATACTCTAGTAATAACGCTTCTTTTCAATAATCGAAGCCTTATTTAAATACTGTTTGTATTAATATCAGTATGTCATAAAATATATAGAAGTAACTACATTCTGTTATAAACGGCAACACCGAGAAACCCAGTAATACCAATTACAACTTCGTCGCTAGAGTAAATGATACTTAGATTTTAAAAGTTATATTTTACTTTTATTTAGTGAATAAAATTTTTGAATGAATTTTATAGAGCCTTATAAAATAGATTTAATGTTCTACAATCGAATTATATTTGTTTATTTATCCTATGACTTTATGTAAGAATATTATATAAGCACAAAATTTAATATTATGTTGTTAAATTTCTTATGGCACACCACCGAATGTAGATTATGTTTCTTGTACCGAGACTTTTCAAGAAATTATATTAATTTAGCAGTAAAGAGCACGGAACGAAGAATACATTCTTTACTTTCGTGATTAAAGATGATGAGAATTCAGAATCTCGATCTTCTTGTACAATTAACAATTTTAGCGAAGATGATGACATGATTGTTATTTCCACTATATAATAGATGTTATTAATTAAAAATTTGAGTAAATAGCATTTCTAAATATTATATGTATTATTTTATATACCTACTTAGTTCCTTTTGTTATTTTTTTTCGACCTGACTACCCTATTAGCCTGACAGGTCTTTACAACTTTGCTGGACTACTAAGATGAGCGTTTAACCGCTAAGGCACTCAGCATATCCGTTTTTGACGTGATAACGTCTTATAAATCGATGAACGCTGGCTGCACGCACGAAAAAGCATGACTCATTGTCACGATCGGTCTGAGGCAAAAGTGCAAGCGAGAGCGTGAAACTAGCGATAGAGAGGTGCAATCGGGGTAAGCGTTCGGCTTGTGACGCATCTATTTCTTATCCACTCCAGCGGCCGATGAGTGTTTTCTTATGATGTTATCACATAAAATTATCGAACGTAAACTGACTTTACAAACAACCAATTTTTTTTATGCGAAATCTAATGTCTGCTAAACACCTGCACCATGTCGAGCGACATTTATTTTAGTGTAGTTAGCAACACTGGCAACTCCAGTCCTCCAAATGTCAAAAATGATCAATTTTTGGTAAAACGCTAATTTATTGTGGAAATAAAGTTCATACCGAGTGTATTTAGTGATAATTTTTGATAAAGTCGCTTATTAAATAAATTTTGTTTGAGTTCAGTAAGAAACATCAAGTGTGAACAGTTAGAATGACCTCGATTCATTAATAAATTCTCGACTACCAAGTAAGTAAAAATATTATTAATATTATTACAGCTGTCTTGTTTAATTCTGTTTACGATTCGCTAATTATTTATTCATCGAGGAAGTGGTGATATCATGAACCGTTCTTTGAACTTTTATGCATATGCATTGTCATGTTTTTTTTGACTTAGTTCGATTTATTTTTAGCCTTGTAGTACGCGCATGTCTGTGGCTGAGTTTGTTTGTTTGTTCTGAATTACTGATAGTCTGGTTTATGATTGTATTCAAGGATAGTATCGAAGTGGTGCGTTATAAATGTATTCTTTTCCTTGTAACCATAAGTTTTACTTTAAATATAAATTGAAATATATCTTGATTTATTTTATTCTACTTCTACAAGTAATAAACAAAATTTAACATTTTAGACAGACACTGCTGTTTCAAATTATACACATTTATATGAATTTACTATTTTTTCCTGTGAATTAGGCTTTTATAATTCGCACTTTGGGTAAGAGTACCCGTTATTGACACTAAGAGACATAATTAAGTTTTTTACATTTACAAATAATATGAAAATTTAAACTTGGACACAATAAATTCATTGAATTGCTGCAACTGACATAATAATTTTGATGTGATGAATTTACCTACTCATATATACCTATTATTGATATGTAGAAAAACTAATTCATTAATGTTTCCTTATATATTAATTCAGTTCAACATATTAAACACACAGAATATTTATAATATTATTATATTTATATTATTAATAATATTAAAATTATTTTGAAAGATGCAAAATTTATATCTATAACAAATAATTGTAATTTATTTACATTTACCATGATGACAAAAATGATTACAACTTAATCTTAAAATAATTGCATTACATTACCTGTAATTTATAACAAGTCAAAAACTTTTTATGAATGATACATGTAGGGTTGTATTTTTAAACAAAACATTAGTTCTATAATTTGCCATGGATGGCAAAACCAATTAGAATTTTTTTTCTGAGTTAACAATGCAAAGCTAAGACATACTATAAACATACAAACAGACATAATATAAATAAAAAAGAAAATAATTAATCGTACACTGCTCAACAATTGGACTTTTACTCATCATGCATTACTTGTATTATAAAATAATTTTTTTTTGAGAGTGATTTTTAATTTAATTTTATATTATGGAATTATACATCTAAAAATATCTTAAATTGAATGCAATGCCATATGTCTGGCATATCATCTAAAGATAAGCACGTTTTAATTTCTTACATATTATTACAAAACAGTAGGTTATTTGTGAAGGTATTTTGACCAATATAGTATTAAACTATATCCGATTAAATACTTTACTTGTGTTATATGTTTAATAACGATAATAATTGCCCTTTACAGCATATAATTACAATGTATACTTTAAAAAAAATCACAAACTTATAATTAAACGAAATAAAAAAAGAAGAATTGTATGAAGAGTCTTACATAGCTTCTATGACTAGAATGAGCTGTAAGTATCACTTCCCTAAGAAACAGATTTATAACCTATTGAGTGTAGATGCTTATGACACCAAATTAGTAAATGACACCCGTCTCTGAGATGATCATTAGTTTTTTTTTTATAATACACTATGCGACGTATGAACTCAGTCACACCTGATGTAAAGTGAGGACGAGGCCTAGGATGTAACGCGTTCACGCAGTAAATACTCATTTAATCTTTTTCTGAAGATTATTTAGTTACTTATTAAAATAAATACTCCATATTATATTAAACAACACTTGATTAATAAAGTAGTAGTCATTCTATAAATAACATGTAGATAAAACTAGAATAACAAGTATGTATGTTACTGAAATTAACAAAGCTTGTGATGAAAAATGTTAATTTAACAATTATCCTTATACAGGTCAAAACTCTGGTTAACGGTCAGACTGTGTTAATTAACATATCATGTTGTGCAAACAGATATGAGAGCTGCCAATGAACCTTTGATCATAAGATGTAGAGTAATGTACTTTTATACTCACTATCTCTTAGTAAACTATATTTTCAAGACTATATTATTAGTGACTATCTTTTGCCCGCGACTTTGTCCACGTGGAGTAGTTACTTTGGGTTAACACTAACACACATTGGAAACTCTCAAACGGAAAAAAAAACACTTTGACACATTCTTCATTGGTGCTCCACTCATAATGGTCTTATCGTGATGATATATAGCTTATAGCCTTTCTTAATAAATGAGCTATCTACATAAATAATTGTTCAAGTCTGACTACTAGTTACTGAGATTAGTGCCTTCAACCAAACAAACAAACCCTCCAGCTTTATAACATTAGTACAGATTACTATTTTTCTCTCGTACTTACCTGAGCCATCATTCAAATTACAATAACTTTTGATAGAGCGGGCCGATTTTAATGAAACAAAGACTAAGTTACGCATATGTACAGACACATTAGATTTACATTCTTATTATATGTATAGATTTTCTGATGTTAGTGATTTCTTCTCATGGTAATAGTCTTATTCTCTCATCAACTTTTGATGTGAATTAATAAAAGTCCCTTTTTATTTTATAATTGTTATTTTGTTGTATCATCTTTTTGCTAATTTTTGAAATGATGGTGGCTTATTTGATATCTCTTCTAACACCGCATCCATGAACTTAGGTAAGAATCCTAGCAAATGGGTCAGAGCTTTGAGTGAAGGAAAATATTGTGTGCAAGCACCAGTTGGTGTGTTCCGGCAGCGGTACTTGAGAGCTTCAATGAACAAAATTCAAGGGGCGCTTTTCAAGCTTAATCATTACGTAACTGCTTATCATGGGAACATCTCATGGTCGAACAACTGGAACCGGGGCGCGAGCCGAGGTGCGGGACCCTGGCCAGACTGGGCGGCACGGTGTGCTTCATTCGTTTCCGTATTTATTACACCAGTTCGTTTTTGCGTAAATCACTTGATGTTGAGTGTATATCAGTTTTGCATTTCTCGAGATAATTAGGTCAAATATTAAGCACCTATTTTTTTAATTGATTTAGAACGAGAATCGACTAATGATTATCCTGTAAAAATATTGCTGGTGACTAACCAGTCGAGCTGTATAGATATATCAATTTTATTTACATGTTTCGAGTATACAACAACTCTTATGCTTGCCTATGTTATATAACTATACTATGTTAGTAGGTGGTAGAGCCACGTTGTAGGTGGTAGAGCCACGTTGAAACTATTACTGGTTTCAGCATGAATGGGTCGGCTCGTCCGGGGTAGTACCACCCTCTCACAGAAAACCGACGTGAAGTAACAGTGCTTGCATTGTTGCGTTTCGTTTGGTCAGTGAGAGCGCCGGATACCCACCTCCTCACCCCTTCCCCGTTCTTCCCCTCCCCATCCCCCACTTCCCCACTCCCCTCTCCCCCAAACACAGGTTGGCAACGCACTTGCGACTCCCTTGGTGTTGCAAGTGTCTATGGACGGTGGTGATCACTTACCATCAGGTGACCCACATGTTCATTTGCCTCCTATAACATAAAAAAAAAAAAAAAAAAATATATATAAACATTTGCTAAAATATTAGGTCTTTACCTATGAAATTGCCGTTTTGTATGAAAAATTTTAACGAATTTTTTTCATGTATTTTTTATTTGTATTAATCGAAGTAATCACCCATGCAATCAATGCATCTTTGCCAACGCAGTGGCAGTTTATTCATGCCCTTCTTAAAGAAATCAGCTGGACGGGAGGCAACAAATTCTTCAAAGGCATTTTGTACTGCCTCTCGAGTATTGAATTTTTTTCCCCCCAAGGAGTTATCCAAATTCTAGAAAAAGTAGTAGTCTGTAGGCGCAAGGTCTGGTGAGTAGGGCGGATGACGGAGAACTTCCAACCCCAGTTCTTGCAACTTGGAGACCGTCTGCTGTGCAGTATGAGGTCGCGCGTTGTCGTGCAGGAGCAGCGGAGACGAGCGATTGACCAATGCTGGTTGGAGATGTGCCAGCTTCTCCATCATTGTGTTCAGTTCTTCACAGTACACATCTGCAGAAATGCTCACTCCGTTTGGTAAGAAGCTGTGATGAATCACACCGGCGCTAGACCACCAAACATTGACCATCACTTTTCTAGGGGTAAGTTTTCGTTTAGGGCATTGTTTAGGTGCTGAACCAGGATCCAACCAACTTGCTGAGCGCTTGCGGTTATCAAACAGAATCCATTTTTCATCGCATGTAACAATGCGGTTCAAAATTCCTTCATTTGTGTGTCTGTTGAGCAGTGCAAGGCACGTCTCGACGCGTACTTCGCGCTGGCGATCATTGAGTTCGTGGGGCAGCATTTTTACCTTGCCAAATTTGACGCAAATGGACCAATATTGTTTTGACGCTAACGTCGAAAGCTGCTGCTAATTCAGCCGTGGATCGTGTATCATCAGCTTCCACAATCGCCTTTAATTCGTCATTGTCGACCAAAGTTTTCGGACGACCGCGAGGTTCATTTTTCAGGTCGAAATTCCCAGAACGGAAGCGAGCAAACCAATAGCAGGTGGTGCGTTGGTTTGTAGTGTTAGCTCCGTAAACGTCGTTGATGTTGCGTGCCGCTTGTGCCGCGTTGCTGCCACGACGGTACTCATATTCCATAATTACTCGAATTTTTAACGTATCCATAATGACAAAAAAGATTGAAATGCGATGAAAATGTAACACTAATCAATAAATAAATGACTACTTTTGGAAAAAGAATTCCATATTTTTAAAATAAAATTAATTTGAAATTAGAATTCTTAGCCAAACAAAAATTATTTTGATTTGAAATGGCCAGTGCAGCAGAACGGCAATTTCATAGGTAAAGACCTATTACTATTTTGAGACAGAAATTTAATTGCATGTTAATATAACCTATTTAAATATCCAGGGTTCTTGATTACAAGCATAACTGGTGTATAGTAGTGAGAAACTAGTCTTATACTACTACTAGTCTTATAATCAAATTTTGCACCATCCTAAAATGTGTCATGCTTCAGTACTGCTTATTTCTTTATTGAAATATCAATCAAAATGGTACACTGTGGTGGTGTAAAATAAATCTGATGATCTGCGAGCAAAAGCTATTGGTAGATAAATGAGATTGATGAATGCATTTTCAGTTATTTCTAAGTAAGACTTCTAAATATACAATTAGCAAACACAATGTACAATACAAACTTGTAATAACCAATCACACAATAATTGTCCTGTGTGGGATTTGAACCCATAACAATCAGCACAGTGGTAGCAGTTCACTTCAATGACCGTTTATATCACAATTTGTGCAGTAATGTAGATTTAACTTAAAAAAAATTAAGTTATTACAAATAAAACAGGTGACAAGCAGAGAGAAGTATTAGAAGATCATTATATCCTTAAACCAACATTGTGTTGTTATCGTCTTTATATTTGTATTTCTAAAAACTTCAGAAAATCAATTTATTAGTTATATTAACATAATAGATTGCTTATGCTCATCTTAAATAGTGTACCTTTCAAATAGAGAAAGAATTGATTGGTGCGAAGGTTCTGAGTTTACTTTCCTCATATAAACAAACAGACAAAATTCTCCCTCACTCTTTATAATATTTCTTTTCGTTATATTATAATAGTTGCTGGGAATTTATTTTTTGAATGGATTTGAATTACAACTAAGAAGCTATTGGTTAAATCTTCATTGGCATTAGGTACAGCAGTTACTGCACCTTCATTACATAGTATAAAACAAAGTCCCCCACCGCGTCTGTCTGTCTGTCTGTTCGCGATAAACTCAAAAACTACTGAACGGATTTTCATGCGGTTTTCACCAGTGGATACAGTGATTCATGGGGAAGATTTTAGTATATAATTTGTCACGAGTTTTTTTTATAATCAGGGCGGGACAGCGTCTGCCGGGCCCGCTAGTCTACAATAAATTTAACATCCCCTGTTCTTTCAAAATGGTCGTTATCCTTGAGACTATAACTATCGGCACGATGTAGGAAGAATTTAAACTTCAGTGAATGGCGGAACAATGTTTCCACATTTTACGAAGGTAACAATAAATATTTCATACGTTTCCATTCAAAATTAGTATTGCTTGTGCATGTGGTGATTAGTAAATAAGTTTTGTGTGTTTTTTTTCATATTAACATTTCCAAACTTTCACGTTTGTTGCGAGCATTGTGTATAAAAGCAGTTATAATGCGCGTGAAATTACGATTTGCGGCCTTTCGACGCTTCGGTATTGACGGTCAACTCTTTAAGGTCAAAGGAAAGTATGAAAAGACATGCAAAGCTATAATACTCCGCACGATTTAAAAAAATATCGATGACTAAGTTAGGTCATAGATTCGGAGCCAGGATATCTTTTGGGAGATAAAGTAATTAAATCACAGTATACCAGGGGTGCTCAAGCTTGAACTGGTGGCGATCCACCTCAATATCTCAATTAGGATCGATTGAATCTGAAAGGCTGCTAGTATGTGTGATGCAGGATTGTCGTCTACGTAGGCAATTTCAACTAAAAACGATAAAGGAAAGTGATGAGGCGGTTATTCTGGCCTAATTGTAGATCAAAAAAATTGTAGTTGTTTATTCATTAATTTTTTTTAAATTACCTATCTACTGAAACAAAATCTGTGATTAGTTGTATTCGGCAAATTCTCTCGAGATCTACTCAAAAAGCACTCGCGATTAACCGTTTGAGTACCCCTGGGTAAAATGATTATAGTTTGTTTTCAACTCTTTGAAAGGGGTGAATCTTGCGGTCCTGGATTGTTTTATTGTTATCAATACATATTATAAAACAAAGTCCTCTGCCACATCTGTCTGTCTGTCTATTCGCGATAAACTCAAAAACTACTGAACGGATTTTCATGCGGTTCGCACTAGTAGATAAAATAATTCATGAGGAAGGTTTAGGTTAGGTTAGTCAAGGTTTTTTATTATCAGGGTAGGGCAATGTCCGGCCTGCCTCATGGCAAAAGCAGGCCGCCCTCCGGACTGCGCGTCCGCGTATCGGCCCCTCGTCTTGCTGGACGACGCCGGAAAGGTGCTGGAGAGGATTATCTCCTCCCGGGTCGTCCAGCACCTAGAGGGCGTGGGGCCGAATCTGGCGGACGCGCAGTATGGCTTCCGGACAGGGCGTTCGACAGTGGACGCCCTGTGCCTCCTGAAGTCGCTGTCGGCAGAGGCGACCTCCCAGGGGGAGAGGGTTTTGGCGGTGTCACTCGACATCGCCAACGCCTTCAACACCCTGCCGCACGGGGTCATAAGGGAGGCGCTCCGATATTTCGGAGTGCCCCCGTACCTGCGGCGGGTGTTGGAGGCGTACCTCGAGGGTAGGGAGGTCGCCTACGTCGACGGCGACGGCCGTATGGTCAAGCGGACCACAAGGCGGGGGGTTCCACAGGGGTCGGCCTTGGGGCCGCTCCTGTGGAACATGGGCTACGACTGGGTGCTCCGCGGCGTGCTCCCATATGGGGCACGCCTCATATGTTATGCGGATGACACCCTAGTCGTAGCCCGGGGGGGGGAGTGGAGGGAGGTGGAGCGCCTGGCCACGATGGCCACAACCCTCGTGGTCAGGCGCATTAGGAGGTTGGGCCTCAGGGTGGCCCTCGAGAAGACCGAGGCCCTGCTCTTTCATGGGCCTCGGCGGGGGCCACCTCCTGGGGCCCACATTGTGGTGGAGGGCGCCCGGATCAAGGTGGGGACCCAGATGAAATATCTGGGCCTCACCCTGGACGGGCGCTGGCGGTTCGAGCCCCACTTTGCGGGGCTCGGACCGCGAATTGCTGGGGCGGCGGCGGCACTCGGCCGGTTACTCCCCAACATAGGGGGGCCGGGCGCCGGGTGCCGCCGACTCTACATGGGAGTCGTACGGGCGATGGCCGCCTACGGGGCACCGGTCTGGGCCGACGCCCTCGGTGCCACCAACGTGCGTGCGCTTCGCAATGCGCAGCGCACGATGGCACTGAGGGCGATCCGGGCGTATCGGACCGTGTCCTCAGCGGCGGCCTTCACGCTCGCCGGCTCCCTACCCTGGGAGCTGGAGGCAGGAGTTCTCGCCGCCGTGTACCAATTCACGGCGGCGAGAAAACGAAGGGGGGAGCCTCCGGCTTCCAGGGAGGTAGAGGCGGAGAGACGGCGTCTCAGAGGAGACGCCGTCGAAAGGTGGCAGCAGGACCTGGCGGACGAGCGGTTCGGGCGGTTTACCGTAGACGCCGTCCGCCCGGTCCTGCGGGAATGGATTGGAAGGGAGTGGGGCTCCCTGACGTTCCGACTGGTGCAGGTACTCACCGGACACGGTTGTTTCGGGTGGTACCTGCACCGGATCGCACGCAGGGAGCCGACCGCCGCCTGTCACGAGTGCGGCGCTGTGGAAGATACCGCGCAGCACACTCTGTCTGAGTGTGCTGCGTGGGGGGAGCAGCGCCGCATTCTGGCGGCGGCGGTAGGACCAGACTTATCGCTGCCGAGCGTGGTCTCGGCCATGCTCGGCAGCGAACAGGCGTGGCGAGCGATGTCCTCCTTCTGCGAGGACGTCATCTCGCAGAAGGAGGAGGCGGAGAGGGCCCGCGAGGCAGATCCTCAAAGTGGCCCTCTCCGCCAAAGGAGGACAGGCGGGAGGAGGCGGCGCTTCGCCCAACTCCTCCCGCCACCGTAGCCGGACCTGAGGGGGTGGGCCGGGGGGCCCATCTCCTCATTGCACAGGTCCGGCGGACGAGGGGGGGCAGCCGGTGTGTACCCGGTCTGTCCCTCTATAGGTAGGAGCCCGGCGGTCACCTTCCGCCGGGCGGACCGTGGGGGCGGCTCTACAAGGTTGATTAGCTTGAACGATCCCTTGCCGCCCCCACACAACGGTCTGTCGGTACACCGTGGGGTTTAAAAAAAAAATGGCAATGTCCGGCGGGCTTACTAGTATATATAAACAGATTGATTCAATGATTACTCATTCTTAATTCATCATTTTAAAACGGTATTCCCACCTTTCAGAGAAACCTCGCACGTTGTCTATATACATATATATCTGAGATTATTTAGGTTCTCCAGATTATGCTATTGCCAATAATAGGATAAACATTCTCAACCCACATCACGACCTAGACTTAGACAAACTGTGGGCGTGTCAAAGTACATTTACATTGTTCAGTAGCACTCTTGATTTAATCTATACTATCTATACTTCTATACTAATATTATATAGTGGTAAAGTTTGTGACGTTGTGAGTTTGTGACGTTGTGGTGTTGTGGCGTTGTAGAGGGTAATCTCCGGAACTACTGGTCCGATTTGAATAATTCTTTAAGTGTTATATAGCTCATTCATCGAGAATGGTTATAGGATATATACCATCACGCTAAGGCCAATAGGAGCGGAGCACAGATGAAAAATGTTTCAAAATCCAGATGTTTTTTTTTTGAGAGCTTCTGCTGTGTGTCAGCGTTAGCCCAGAGTAGTAACTATTACTACGCGGACGAAGTCGTGGGCAGGGGCTATAATCTATATATTAATATTATAAAGACGTAAAGTTTGTGAGTTTGTGACGTTGTAGGGGGTAATCTCGGAAACTACTACACCGATTTTGAAAATTCTTTTACCAATATAAAGCCACGTTATTTATGAGTGTCATAGGCTACATATCATCACGCTAAGATCAATAGGAGCGGAGCAACAATGAAAAATGATTTAAAATCGGGGTATTTTTTCCTTTTGAGAGCTTCCGCTGCGTTTTAGCCCAAAATAACTATTCCACGCGTGCGAAGTCGTGGGCAGAAGCTATTAACTAATTTAAAAGTAACTAAGTAGATAAATATTATCTATAATCTATACTAATATTATAAAGAGGTAAAGTTTGTGAGGTTGTAGGGGGTAATATCCGGGGAGTCGGAGAAAAATGGTCGAACGAAAACGTTTCTTACAAACGCTGCCTTAATTATGAGATATATATGATTGAGTTCTAGAGAAAAGTTGTAGCTTGATAATGCCCATTACCGCCCAACGAAGTGGGCACGGGTCGGCTAGTATTAGAAATAAGTTTTCACACAATTTTTAGAACTTTCAAATGGAAACTTTGAGTGTTTTCATGATAATTGAAACTTTAAACAGTCACAGTAATAATAATACCAGCCTGTAAGAGTCACAGTGCAAAGGTCTCTCGTTAAAATAAGGTACGAGTATAATTATCACACCAGCGTATTGTGGGTTTCAAGCAGAAAAAATCCAAAGTTCTCTATTTTGTCACTTACCATATTACTAGAAGAACATTTCACAGGTTCACGTTTCCTCCCGATTTTTTCCTACACTGTCAGTCGATAGTGTTTCAAATTTAAAATCTTGAATGTTCGCTAATTTCGAAAAATTCATTGGTACATGTTGGCGTTTGTATCTGCAAACATCGAATCGATATACCGCCGCGGCGCCGGTTGAACCATTCTACCGCATGATTTAACCTAACAGGGCTGATGTTACTCGCGTCCGCAGGAAGTGTATCTCTCACTCTCCTGCACGTGCTGTCTGGGTGCTGCTAAATAGTAACAAATTTTTGTCCGCTGCATTGTTCCACATAAATTGAATCTCGCAGCGATATATACAGTAATCAATCAATCGACGCTAATAAAAGGTGAATACTCTATTTAGCCATACGATTAAATAAGAAATTCAACTTTAAGGAATATTACCATCTATATCTTCTATACATATAATAAGAATGTAAACTACCGTGTCTGTACTTTTTAGGTTAAAAAAATGTTGCAGGTGTCTTGAAATAGGTAATAAAACACATTTCAGTCATTTTTAGAAATATCTGTTTGTCTGTCTGTTTGTTTCAACACACATCGCTGTTAAAGTACTGCGTTCACGTTATCAAAAGTTATTGTAATTTTAACTTCGATCAACAATAACCTTGATCGAAGAATTTTAATGAAGACTTGACTTAAGTACGCGAGAAAAGTTTATTAGTCACTGTTTTTTTACTTTAGGTTCCACGCGGATAGAGTCGCGCACACAGTTAATTCATATGTTTAAAGTTTGTTGGGTGAAACCGATGGCAAATTAATTCGCTAGTTTATCGTTTCCACAGTGTTTTACGCTTTCCAATTAAGTGTAATAATTAAGGCCATTCTGTCGAACAAAAAAAAAATCGGAATCCCCGTCATAATGAACTGACGTGTCAGTTATAAATACGATAAGTGTTCTCGACATACCCGACCCACGTGTGTATTTAACTTTGATCGCAACCGCAAGCATATAAAGGCGTGTATAAATTCCTCTTTTGCGTCGTATATTTCTTAAAATACATTGTTTACCACAACTTTATGAACTGCTCGAATTCCTGTTTGTTCAAATTAGGAATTTTAGTTTTTCATTTCGCTGGTAAAAGTTGCTATGTAAAAATACCACGAGTACGTAAAAGCAGTTATAAATATGGATAGTAAAATATTAATTGCTCAGATAAGAATACGGTAATTAACTTTCATGCACATTTAGATTATAATGTAACGGATTTTGCAGACGCGATAAAGTAATAAATATCAAATGAAAGTAAAAAGCAGTATGGTTTAATATATTTGCGATTCCTGATGGACGATATTATGTGTGACGTGTGTTAATATGAACGTAATGTCGTAAACGTATTAAGTCGTGAAAAACAATTATTTGTTCATTCAGTATATAGGTTTATTGGTAATTCCACGTATTCCCGTTAGGAGGTGATAGGAGTGACTATTTGTGATAATTTTAACTCCATTTGCACATGCAAAAGTGAACCATATATAAGTGACTATGGTTTTTAGCTGTTTTCAAAATAACTCAAGAATGCAACATTAAAAATTTATTAAAAAAAAAGTATCAATTTAAATCTCATCTCTTCTTCTGATTTCGACGATTCAACAATGGTTATTTATCAATATTGAAACGAAAATTATCGGTCCGAATTTAAAAATAGACGAAAAACGATATTATTTTAATATTTTTTCCATTCAAATGTCTTAGAAACAAATTAAAAACCTCATGAAACTTGGCTTGTAGATAATTTTAACAATAATTGTTTTCTTAGCTTTCCAACAATGCATAACAACTAGGAACTTATTTTCAAAAAACTGAAAAAAAAGTGATCACAATTCAAGTGAAAACAATAGGCGGAAATTCGTATTCGAAATAAACTTAAGGTCGTTCTTTAAAAATTCTATAAAATGAATTACAAACAATGGCTTACACATAAAATCAAATAAAACAAAAAATACAAATTTAAAATAAAATTTATAGTTTAGTAGTAATAACAATTAACAATAAGTAACAATTAAGACATTTTGTAATTTAGCGTAATTAAAGATCTTGCTGGAAGTGACTTCCCTTATTGCGTTAAACGTATTAAACTTTACCTTAATTTATCGTAATAACGTCTGACCACAATCTCACCTGATGTTTAAGGAAAGTATGAGATGGTAAACACGCTAAACCCTAGAGGACTGTCTCTTAAATGCAGCTGTTGGAACAACAAATAATGTGTACTGGATGACAAATTGAATGTTGCATGTTATCTAGACGGTCGGATATTTGGGAAACCCCTACCACTATAGTACTGTTTCATTGCACGATTCGAACCTACCTCAGTTTTTATAATTTTATCGTTTAGTATCTAGTGATACAATGGGTTGTGAGTTTAATATTTTTTATATTAAGAGAGCAGATTCAAATGCTACCTCGGAGAGTAAATCGTGAGAGACATTTAGAGCATCTAAAATGTGATGTCACTAAATATAGGTGGCTAAATGTACCAGGACATAAACGAACATATGACTAAAGCACTACAAGCCTGAAATGTAACAGACCTTGGATGATGTCATCTAGTTATTACAGTTTACCGTTTGCGTACCATTATACTGTTCTTAAAATATTCGTTTTTTTACAAATCTTCCATGGTAGTTTTCGCGCGTGTCTTCGCTCGCTTTAGTGTACATTTGACCAATCGCTCAGGAACAATACTTCTTCTTCTGACAAGGTGTATGTAATGTTGTTACGCTTTCTTGCAGTAACTATTCAGTCGATCATCCTGGAATATTGAGCACATGTTATTAGGAGCACGGAAATGGACATAGGGTACCCTTCATTCAGTTAAAAATACTATTGTGGGCTATAGCTCAGATCTACTATAACCCGAGCGAGGCTGTGAGCAAGAACTAGTTTATATTTTTGGTAAGGATACTTACAATATAAGCAAACATGGCAGACAAGAAATTAGCCAGACCATGTATCAATATTGTAATGAAGTGACAAATATATTAATGTTATTTATTTAAGTTGCACCAATGTAGGTACTTAATGTAGAAAGAAGTCCACGAAATGTTTGTGTTTCCAAATCCAATTAGTGAGTTATAGCAGATAATTGATTAGTCTGGAGTTAGTTTGGCTTTTTATTTAATTAAGCTAAAACAAATGACAGTTTGTGTTTTTTATATTATACTAAGGCTAATTGATGCTCGCCATTTCATTGTCGAGAACACACTGTCGTTTTTTCACAGGATATATTGAATTAATCTGGCTTAATTGTGGGCTGTCTTGTTTTTTCTTATTATTACTAAATTCCGAACAAGCCATTTATCGAGTTTGATTTTGTCTACTTTATGGGGTTTACCATTTGACCACAATTCTTATTATTCAGCGAAAATGTAGGTTAAGATGGTAAGTGTGCCAAACGTATTGGTTTATTTTTCGAGATAGCCTAGAAAAATCTCTAGCACCACGTTACTGTTTCATCAGATTAGCGTACAGTACAGTGATACAGGAATTAGTTCCTAGCGCGGGCATCTACATTTTACTTTTATGCCGTGTAACGTCATTTTGTTAAAGAAAGACTTTTTCTTAATCACCATATTTCCCTTTACTGACACTTCGAACTTCGATGAAATGATGTCCCGACAAGTCCGCTACTTGACAGTAAACGCTCCATAAAAATCGGTCGTCCAATCCAATATTAGAGATGACACCTAAAAGAAAGAGTGGCTAGTTAAGTATATAGATATTTCTATAGAAAAGGGACAGAACGCTTAGTAATCAATATATCTTTAGGACGATGCGTGACGTTTGCATGTAAAAAATGCATTATATTTGGACATCTTATTTAGATCTTGTATGCGCTCTTTTGTTTAAACAGTGCAAAGTAAATATAGGTATATGAGATCACTTACGGATTTTAAAGGAATATCTATTTTACACTGTTATTAATCATAATTTTTGGGAAAATCTTATACATCTGATAATAAATTACGCATCGGTCACCAAACAAATGATGCTCATGCATTGATTATAATTTAAAACTCACATATCGAACAGTCATGTGTATTACAAAGAAATTATTTCTTTATTGCCCTTATAAATTCCTACAAACGATGAAGTATTCTTATGTATATATTCTTAGACATATATGATTTATTTGAACAAAAAAAAAACAAAATGACACGCCTCAAAAGAACTCTGAATATGAACCTGGTTAACGACATAATAATTTGAAACTTTGATTTGTTTGTTAGATATTTCCTTAATACTAAATTTGAAGCGATCGTACGATGGTCGGATGTTGCGAGTTCTGTATTATATTAATAGATGTATGTATATATTTACAATAGTGGTGTGATGGATTCAACATACCAATGTAATTGTTTACTGATTTGGCTACGCAAGTTTGAAGATGACATCTCTATGTTGATCTATTTTTCGTTTTCTCGTGTTAGTGCCTGCATAATTTTAGTGGACCAGACGATTTCAATTCTTTAAAGGAAATCAGTATATCTTGTACGGTTTGATTACTTTTTAACAATTTATAAAAGTACTACGACTCTCTTAGAGTCAGCGACATTAGAAGAACATTTCTTATACAAATCTTCTCATCAGGGTGCCATATAAGTCATGAAATTTATATATACCTATATCTATACTAATATTGTAAAGCTCAGGAAGTACTGGTGTGATTTGAAAAATTCTGTCAGTGTTAGAAATCGAAGAAGGTTATAATATCACGCTAAAACCAATAGGAGTGGAGCACCAAAGAAAAATGTTTCACAATCGGGGAATTTTCGTTTCGAGAGCTTCCGCTGCGTGTTAGTGTTAGCCCAAAAGTAACTATTCAACTCGTACAAATTCGTGGGCAGAAGCTAGTATAACATAATTTATAAAATAAATACCTAAGTAAAGTTATATTGCATAAAACGATTGAATGTAAACAAGGATCGGCTTCCGTTCGAGTGGCGCTCGCACTGTGTCCGCGATAATGCGCCTGCGCAGATAATCGTACAGCAAACAGACAGACGCGGGCAGCAGCCGGTATTATTACCGTATCATTGATAACATTGTTTTATTATTGTCTCGTATTCATGTCGTTCAATAATTTAAAGTTGTTTTTCATTTGTATTAGTGAGTAGTAAGCGACCGCGATGCCGTTCACGTTTAATTAAGATAGTTTTATTTATCGTAAAACATAATCTGGCATGACCATGTGGCAAGCTGTGATAAAGTAGATGGATTTATAAGATTCTGACAAGGGAGTCCGAGGGGTTCGAAGGAAGCAGGAAGTTCACAGCTCGGTAAACAATTTTGCACATATTTCTCTCGATTTTTTTTTATTATTTTTTTTGTACGATAGAAAGTTACACGTTTCATCTTAGTAAATATATAAATCATTACATAGTATAAAACAAAGTCCCCTACCGCGTCTGTCTGTCTGTCTGGTTCACGATAAATTCAAAAACTACCGAACGGATTGTCACGCGGTTTTCACCGGTGGATAGAGTGATTAATGAGGAACGTTTTAGTATATAATTTGTCAAGGATTTTTTCATAATCAGAGCGGGACAACGTCTGCCGGGCCCGCTAGTAATTAATATTAATTACATTCGTGACTCAATGTTGATTGGGGTCTTGAAAATATGATATAGCATGTCGGGGGGTATCTAAAAAGGTGAAATTTTGTGTGAGGTAATTTATGAACAGCCTCTTACACATAGAAACACTATAATCTTAAAACTTTAAAAAATTGTATTGCGATTGAATTTCGACCACTGTACGACTAATAGTATGCTACCACTATTAGTTACTTATTTATTTTCTTCTAATTATTACAGATAAGTCCGTCATGGCGTCCGTGTGGAAACGTTTGCAGCGTGTTAATAAGCGCGCCGCCAAGTTCCAGTACACGGCCTCTTATCACCGCATCGATCTCGAAACATCGCCCAAATGGTATGCCACTATTGTTTTTCCCAATCTACATAATATACTACTAGCCTTTGCTTCCGACTTTGTAATAGAAGATAAACGTGGTGAAAGGTTTTATGTTTTCTCTTATTTTTCCTCCTCATTTGGGCTTAGCTTGTTTACCGCCTAAGATCACATCGTCATTTAACATCAGATGAAATTATCGTCAAACGATAAAACTTATAAAGTGTATTAAAAAATATCATCATTAGAAGCACTACCGGTTCAGGGATGTTTGAAGTGGGGCAAACGGTGTGGAACGCATGCGCCGAAGAGGAAAAGTAAACTGACAATATTGTTTACAATGTACCTAACTTTGTGGGCAAAATATATTTTTATATTCTTTTTTTCGGTTTGTATATAAAATATGTGGACAAGATAATAAAAAAATTATTGAAATAGTATACACGTACTTATTCTCGTAAATACCAGAATTTGTAGAACGTTCTATATGTTTGTAGGAAACCGAACAAGCTGAGCATCGTATGGACGCGTCGTTCCAGGCGTGTCATCACGGAACCTCTGGAATGGGAACCATCGTTAAAAGACCCTCTCAAGTAAGCGTCACGTCTACTTTATTAGTTTTTTGAAGTGACTTTACTAGCGACGCATAGTATAGGGGCCTGTGTACATGTAATATTGATATTTTATAGCTCATTATACGTTTGATTGATTAATATACTTTATGAAAATGTCTATAATTATTGCTCCGAGTGCCAACAGATATGAAAACCACACAAATGTTAATTAAATTTCAATAAACAAATTCTGAAATTGAAATATTGTCATTCACACTATAATTAATTTAAAAATTCAAAAGAGAACACAGTTATTTCGTTGTTTTGAGTTTTTACTTTTGTCGGCAGTCCTTATGACTGCCTCGACTTTTTTAATGGGATAAACAGAACAGTAACATTCTGTAGTACGAATTAATGTGGTTCACTTCCTTTATAGTTAGTTAAAAGTAACTTCATTCAAAGAACCAGCCACCCGTGAGTGACCCCGTCATTTGACCGTTGCATTATAGATTTTTATGTATTAGCGGTTGTAATATTGTTTTCAATGGATTTATAGATTTAATTATAAATGTTTACTTGGTTTGCATAAAAGTTGTACTTAAAATCTGGAAATGTCAAGTGAAGTCCTCGTTTTCAAGACAATTATGTAGATGTTGTTAACCTCGTTAAAAAAAACTCACTACTACGACAACTACTCTTTTTTTTATTTATCGTATCATTCATTATGTTATATGTATTATACTATTTTGCAAGACCCATATTTGTTATCTTTACTACTTTAAAAAAATAATGTTTATAGATATATTACTTTCATAGATTTTTTTTAATAATGCGAATTATCCATCACCTCTCTTAAATCAGATAAAGTATTTTATACTCTGTTATCAATATCACGTCTTTAGTTATAAAATGGGTTACAAGTTTTACTTTTTTATTCTATTCTGGAAGATGTAATTCTAATGACGTTAAAACTCAATAAATCGGCAACTATAGTTATTTGAAACTAATTTAAGAAAAGTGAAATATTATTTTTAACTTAGAGATACACCCTGGCTAATCCCAACAAACGCATACTTTTACTTATACTAGAGTATGGAGCGTAGAGGTGAGGATAACTGTCTCATATGGGGAACAGGTTGAAACATTGTTAAAAATTAAATAATAGTTCCAAAACCCTCTAAAAAGATGCTAGCTAAGACATAGGATGGGGTTAGATCGAAATAATTTTGTAAATAAAACTTAAAATAACTGTTTTTAAAAAAAGTGGGGATTGATAGAATTTTTGTGAAATTTGAATAATACGTTTAATGATTCTCGAGTATTTACTGTTATGAAACTTTTTAAATAATTGATCAATAATTAATCATGTTGGTACTGTGGCGCTGCCCTAAATTATCACATACTAGCGGGCACGGTGGACGTTGTTCCGCCTTGATAATAAGAAAAATCTTGACAAAACATATACCTAAACCTTCGTAATGAATCACTTTATCTACTGGTGAAAACCGCATGAAAATTCGTTGAGTAATTTTTTAATATATCGCGAACAGACAGGCAGATAGACCACTATGGTTCTCTTTACAACTACACTCCATATACTAGGGTCGTAATCTCGTTACAAATGCGGCAATAAAACATGTGAACAGAGCCGTGTGTATACTATACCGGTCTCACTTGTTTTTATGGGTGTTGTGGTCGGGTGTAGTGCTGTATAGCGCTCCTATTGATGTCTATTGTATATACAATTTTACCAGATGTTAAATGACGGTGTGATCTAAGTGAATTGACACGCTAAGCCTAGAGCGGGGGCTAACTTTCAAGTGCAGCTGCCGGAACACACAGTTGCTCTGGCTGTACATATAGTGTACGTGATTTGCGAGTTTTGCAACTTGAGGGTGGTAGCTAGCCAGGCGGATTTGGAAAATACTCTACCACCAAGCTATAGTCTTGTCATGATGTTTTCCTTCAACAAAAGCTCCGATTAAGTTGCAAGGATTCGAATACGCTATCAGCTAAGCCTATGGAAAAAGTTTATCTACTTGCTTACAGATTGCTTCTAACAAAAACAAACTAACCGTACAGTAGTCGCATATGATGTGTAACGTCTCACATGTTATTTACTATGAAATTGAGATGAAATAAATATATGTGAAGTCAATTTATTCGTCATATTATTGCTCGAATATATTTTACGCATGAAAATACACTCATCAAAAAAGTCTAAGCAACATGTACTAATTTAAATTTTAGGATGGTTCTTCACATTATAACGTTGTATTTTATTTTTAAAATAATACCTTTAGGGTTCTATGATGTAAAAATAACAGCTGTTGTCTTTATAAGTTCTTGTAATAACAGAAATGAACAATATTAGAATATACTGTAGAAACTAAGATACATAAGAAACTAAACTTTTTTCTTACAAAATGAAATTTCTAAAGAAAATGTATTTATTGTGAAAGAATAGAACAATTTAATACAAAGTATGGGCTCCTCTGCTATTCAGAACTTGGCGGCAACGATTATTCATTGACAAAAATATTACACAAAAAAAACATGTAATTTCATCATTTCATAAGAGAGTTTGTTTTGAAAATTGACAGGGGTTCAGTGGTTTACCCGGTACCGGTGAACGAGACTGTCGCTGTAACGCTGTTCAAAGACTCACGCACTAACGAGTTAGAAGATAAGGACTGGAACTTTGTACTGGAAGACGTGAGTCCTACATATATTCTATTGTGTTTAATGTGTGTCTATAAAATTATGCTTTTAGAAAAACGAGTAATAAAAAGATAAAGATGTGGATACATTTTATTTTTAATCGACTTAAAAAGGGAAGAGTTTCTCTATATGGTTCCATTTTTTTAAATATTTATTGTCTCACAACTTATTCACTTACAGATCGATTTGAAAAAAAATATTTTTTTTATTGAATACTGTGCCCGCAACTTCATCCACGTGGAAAGATATATAAGAAAACTGATTAATAAAATCATCTGAATGTATCAAGTCCACCTTACCTACTTTTCTCTCGTATTTAAGTCGCGTCGTCATTAAAATTACAATAACTTTTGATAGAGTGAACCGATTTTAATAAAATCAAGACTAAATGTTACTCGAAGATATGCTTTATGATTGTTATACGGTGAGGTTTTATCGTGAACGCAGTACTTTAGCAGTGAAGCGTGTTCAAACAAACAGACGGATATTTGTAAAAGTGATTGAAATGTATTTTATTACTTATTCCAAGATACTTGCAACAATTTTTTTTCACAAAAATCTTGAAACCACAGACACGTTAGATTTACATCCTTGTTAAATTTATAGATGCAATAAAATAATTATACTTCATAATTATTGTTTTTGTATTGTTTGGAAATAAAAAAATAGTCAAGGAATAAAAAAAATAAATGTAATTAGTAGATAAATGATGTGGTCTAAGACAGTAAACGCGTTAAACCTGGAGGGGATGGGCTCTCGAGTGCGTGTACCAGAATACAGCAACAGTTGGTTGGCGACAGATTTTCAACTCGAGGATGGTAGTGAGGTATAATATAGAAGTGTGTATGTGTAGTGTTGGCTTGTGATGGCACCACGTGTGTAGGTGTCGACTAGCGGCAAGCGGCGGCGGCTGGCGGTGTGCTCGCTCAACATGCGGCGCTACGCGAGCCTCGAGCCGTCGCAGCGCTCGCTGGCGCTGACGCTCGACGCGACCACGCACAAGATCGTCTCCGCCAGCATCGCCCTCACGCTGCACTGTGTGCTGCTGCGTGAGGGACAGGCCACGTGCGTACTCACACTCGTACTCACACTCGTACTCACACTCGTACTCACACCCGTACTCACACCCGTACTCATACTCGTACTCCCACTACCCATCACAATAGTACCCACGTCTGTATATACATGAAGATAAAACAGTTTCTCTCAACAGAGACGAAGACATGCAGTCGTTGGCGAGTCTCCTCTCAGTCAACAATAACTCTGACATCGCAGTTCTGGAGGATTTGGACGAAGACGACTACACACTATCCGATAATTCCACCAGAGAGGTAAGCTCTCGTTATTTAGGGACTGGTACCCCAGTTTATCCTATAAGAATTGTAAATATCTTGAAGTATTCATGTTTTTTCAGTTATGGTAAACTAACTTTTGGCCTTGGCTTTTCTCGCGTTAATATAGATTTGAAGTATCCTTTGGGATACTGTTAATCTGGATGAAAGATACTATATATCCTTTTCGATACTGCTGACCACGTTTATGAATAATGTCATCGACGATCTGTTGAGTAGTTAAGCCATGAAAACGTAATAAATAAACAAACTCACATTCCTATGTATGATATTAATTTTTATTATTGTCTATTATAATCTCTCTTTTTTATTTACTTTATTTCAATATTGCCTTCGTCACTCTCAGAATTATATATTGACATCTATGAAACCGCTTAAGCTCTAAAAGTCTGCGAAAAGAATAGACATATATATATGATAAGACATACATTGAAAATGAGTCATTATAATTTTGTCTTTTTTTTATACATGTAGGTCAATTTTTCCACATGCTTTGCTATATTCCTAAATTTCTTGAAATTCTCAAAATTCACAAGGTATTACGATATTAGTTTGTCATATATTGATTTATAATCTTACATTATTTAATAATATTTCGATTATTATAGACTGATGAAGTCTATTGCAAATAACAACACGGCACATGAATTGAAGTCTCTATAAAGTTCTAAAAATGGGTCCACCATCTTATTAGTATATTGAAGTCGTCACAAGACATTTTGTAAACATTACCTATTTGAAATGACAGTATTCAGAGTAAACATTAACATGAAGTAACATTTTTCTATTACAGATGTTCGATCTCCGCCAACAAATGGAGGAGATGACCCATAGTCTTACGAACAGCGATATAGCTGCCACACCCAACAGCGTTCAGAGTCTCAACTTCGACAACTCGAGGACTCCAACGGGTACAGTCTCTCCGGACCTCACTCCCACCACACCGACCAACCCTCCACCGAGGGACATAGACCCTGACCGTGACCCTCAGCCCAGGGTGGAACCTACCGTCCCTACCGTTCCTAAATCCAGACCTGAGGTGCTGAGCAACTTGACGAGGCTCGTGAAAACCGAACCGAAGACTTCAACACCGAAAGTCTCGCAGAATGTTCCGGAAATGAAGGTAGAAGGGTTGAAACCTATAGTGCTCAAGCCGGTGACGTTCGCAAAGTGGGACCTCAAACCGTTAGAGCTGAAGACGAATCTGAATAATATAAGTTTGGACAGAAATGAGAATGAGAGAGAACAGGATAGCGATAAGACCCCAACAGCGGATATGGACAGGCCGTTCTCAGGGAGGTTCGACAAGGAAAGGACTCCGGTCAGTGTTTATAATTTTTATTAAAATGATTACTTAGATGTCCCAATCTTATTAACACTAATCTTTTTAATGGAGGTTTCAAAGAACACTGTACAATGTAACCGAATGTGGAAGTGGATCAATATGTAAATGATAGTGAGTTACATAATGACACACTAAGTACGATGAAGCATTTTAAATTTTGAAATATATTGATACAGGTTTTAGATTCCAGTTAAATCAAATTGCACAATTTTTTGGATTATTGAAGTGAACAAGGTTAATGGTGTCTTTCTGTTTCCATCACATGAGTAAATGACTAATGATGAAAAGTAATGCCACCTGATGATATTCTTGGTTCACCAGTGTTTGGACTTTTGCTCAAATGTCTATATTTTGGTGGCTCAAAATAGAATAACGCGGTTTGCGGCAAGAGTTGAATGGTAGAAATCGTAAGGAAAAAAGGCTTATGTTCTTATATATACATGTTTTTGATTGTTGAGTATTGTTTTAATTCCTTCGTGTGGCTCCATACGCGTAGGTATTTATAATTTGCTAATACTTGAATACGAAATTCATAATTTGCAACAGCGCCATCTTTCTCGGCACTCTAAACCGAAAAATAAGTTGATACATATGCCAAAAGTGACAAACAAAATGAAATAGTGCCATCTATCCACGTAAGGGGCAAACATTTGTATAATCGAAATACTGAACGCCTGGCTATCTTATTAAACCGTGTTTGTTATTTTATTTAGCACTAGCTGACCCGTGCAACTTCGTCTGCACCAAATCGGTTATTACCAGTTTCAATTGTATTTTTAAACGCAAATAATCTTAAAAAACCTAAAACCCTATTGCAGCGTTATCCAGCACTTCCAATCGTGAATCCAATCTATTCAGGGACTCACTCAAACATATACCCAGTTGGTATGTGAGAAATCTTTTAAAATAAGCCTAGAATCTGTTCGCAGCATTACCTAAAGTAGTGTCATCAAAGTGAAGATCAAAACTAACTTACATATATTGCCGATAAATGTCTTCCCGGTACCCCTTGTATCTTCATCACGTAACATACTGTAAAAGTTGAACTTTATCTACATTAAATTTCCATTTTGTTTTAGTTGTTTGTTTTATAAGAATTTGTAAAGTATACGTGAAATCTGCATTCAATTTTAATTTGGTCACATTTATTTTACTTTTGACATACAAACCACCTTTTTTACTGAGATACTGAACTTGGGATAATATACCTTTCTAACAGTGAAAGAATTTTTGAAATCGGACCAGTAGTAGGTACCAAGCATTCCTCGAAAACAAAACTTTACCACTCATTATAATAGTAGTATAAATACAACATAGTAACTGCAAACAGTAGTCCGGTGAAGCTGTTAAAACCTTGCTAGATCAATAACGTGGTCAGTTCGAGAAAAAAAAAAAACTGCATACACCTCAACTGATTTATTTTAATCTTAGATTCACAAACCTGAACCCAACTACTTCAAGACTCAACAACATTTAGAAAACTAATTTTATCAAATATCGAAACAACACACGTACTGATAGAACTCTAGTTGAGATTCATCTTCTACAATGCAATGTAACTATTATCTAGGTTTATGTTTTAGGAAAAAATCTTGTCACCTTTGTTTAGCAAACATTTTTTATACAATAAAATAAATCTAACAACATATAAGTGACAGTTTCGCTTACACATATTTTTTTCATATAAGGTTGATAATTACGTCTAGAAACGTCATATAGCCGTAGCTCAGTTATAACGTACTGGACTTTATATGGTCCGCCGGAGCCGGCGGTTCGAATCCCGACGATCTTTTTTTTGGTATTTTTTTTAAAGTAGCTTAGGGAAATATAGCTTATCTTTTTAGCTAATCTGTCTGCTATATATAGCACAATGAAAATTTACCAAAATCCGTCAAAAATTTCATTAACTACAAATTTTTGACTTTCGTCCGTTATCCTGGAGAATCCCTTGCGTTTTATGAGATAAAAAGTATTCTAGATGTAACCTTGCAATATTAGTTATCACTGTGCCAAATTTCGTCAAAATTGGTTCAGTACTTTCAGAGTGGTACTTGTTCAAAGGGACAGACAAACAGGCAGATCCTGGAGAATCCCTTGCGTTTTATGAGATAAAAAGTATCCTAGATGTAATCTCGTAATATTAGTTATCACTGTGCCAAGTTTCGTCAAAATCGGTTCAGTACTTTCAGAGTGATGCGTGTTCACATAGACAGAAAGACAGACAGACAGACAGACAGACAGACAGACAGACAGACAAAAATTGTAAAAAGATTATTTTTGGCTTCTATATCGATAACAAAGTCTACCCCGATAAAAATTTTCAAAAAATATTTAATGTACAGATTTGACCTTGCTACAGTTTTATTATAGTATAGATTTTTTAATATTCATGTATTTATTCATTTATTTCATGAAAATTTTAGATTTGTTTCCTTAATTTACATTGTTTGCATTGATAAAATGAGAGGAGCGAGGCGCAAGGAGAGGGTATAACATTTTTTCTTACGTGACGAAAATCTAAATCTCCATAACGAATTACACTCCGTGTTGTAGAGAACTCATAAGAAGCTTTATAATGGAGGGTTACTGATGGCACAATTTTTGTTTCTTTAGGTCCATCCATATAAAAGGAATGTTTGTTGTACAGGTCCAGGACCTCTTAGAGTGGTGTCAGTCCGTGACCCGCGAGTACAAAGCGTGTCGGGTCACAAACCTCACCACCAGCTTCAGATCTGGTCTAGCCTTCTGCGCCATCATACACCGGTTCCGGCCTGATCTCATGTGAGTTACACAATACCGATCATAGTTTCATTCACTTCAGGCACTGTGTAAATGACTAACATTGTACACTGATACAGTAACATACACACATACACACACACACTAACACTAACACTGTAAAATGCATGTAAATATTCATGAAGGTAAATGGAAACCATTCTGGGATACATTTCATCAGTTGAGAAATCTCAACTAACGTGGTGATTGATCATATAAGAGTAATGAACTATACTGCAGTAAGAGAGAAATCGAAAAAGAGCTCTGTATACAATACATTAATTCAGATAATAAAATTGACAAGAAACTTCTGACAGTAGAATTGACTCGGTAGCCATTTTGAATTATTCTAGCTGAACATTATTAGTGTGCTGTGAAACTTTATTTTGGAACCAAAAACAGATACATTTTTTTTGTTTTCATTATATTGAAAGAGGGAGCGAGAAAGACATAAAATATGAAATGTTAAAGAGTAAAGAGTGTAGATAAAGAACAAAACAATAAAAGTTATATTATGTCTCAGTTGTATAATGTACAGATACTCCTTTAATGAGCGTAACTTTGAACTCAATTAAAGTGATTTCGATTGAGCAAAACATCTTTCTGATGCTTATCCCGCTGGCTACTATCCAAGTTTTAAAAATCTGTCCCCAAATATCTGTCTGTTTCTGCAGCTGTTCTCGAAAAACAAGGTTCATTCTAGGTTTTGTCGTTATGTGAAACAAAGCGCCATCTATTGGCGAGTTGACTGCAACTTTCTATAAATGTTGTTTATTGATCATTCGGTGCTTATTCGTCCTTTTCTTCTTTGTAATTTGTAGTTAATAATTATAAGGAATTAAGATAATTGTTTCAGTGATTACTCCGGTCTACAGCCAGATAATGCTGAGAAGAATCTACGTATCGCTCTGGAAGCGAGCGGGAAGCTGGGCATCTCTCAGGTGCTCACGGCTGCCGATGTGTGCTCGCGACCGACGCCGGATCGACTTGCGGTGAGCCAGATTCGATTCCCGACTGACTCTTTATTTTGTTATTCAGCCTACATCAAAGCGTACAGTTATAGAGAATCGAGTCATCCCCACAGGTCTTTCACATTTCATATCTGAGTCGGCTACGCGTTGCTGTGGCTCTGTTATTACATGTTGAATTAAAATTATGATAAAGTATTATCTGTTAAAGGGTTATGGCTCTGCCTAAAAACTGTCGGGGTAAACAACCGAAAATCTAATTAAAATCGGATAGTGATTAAGAAAGTATTTAGAAGATAAAGTCACAGTTACAATTCAAAATAAAATTTTCAATTTTACAAACTAAAACGTGGCATAGATGACCTATGAGATATCTATAACAGTCGGTCCTACAGTTGTTTGCCAACAAATTCATTGAAAGTGATATTTTGTTTGAGAGTGATATAACTTATAATTTATAACAATAATCAACATTGACAAACATTTCATTTGTAATTTAAAAATATTGAAGCAATTAATCGAAATATAAATTATCCTATCTCTCAAGTTGCATCAAATCATACATAAATGCCAACGTTAATGAAGATCGGTTGAGTAGTTTCATCATGAACAAACATCATGACATTGGATTTTATATATTTAAATGTAAAATTTTATCAGGTATTTGTTTGAAGCGCCATCTATATCTCTGTGCCGTGATTATAACGCTGTAAATGTGATTATATAAGCTATGACGTCAAATGTTATGGTAGACTATAGATTTGACTAGCGCCAGTTTGATTGGACTTTGAAGTTTCACCAGACTTCTTTGTCACAAAGTTTATTAAATTTTTTCATGTGTATATATGATATGTTTTAGATAGCTTCTTTAAGCATCGTACAACGCCATCTTTCGACGGCAAGAACACAACAACTAAATGATGTCACTTAACGCTATTGTTTTTGTAACTTAGTGAATATATTTATTCTAAATTAAATTTAAATTATTGTGATCGATATATTATTATTATTGCAGATAATGACATATTTGTTCCAACTGCGTGCGCATTTCACTGGCAGCGAGTTGCAAGTCGAACAGCTTGGTAAGTGAAAGTATCAGGATAATACAGTAAAAAAAACACTCCCTAAACTGATAAATCCAAAGATTGAAAAAAAAAATAAAAAATAACAATTCTAAACTAGTATGTATGTAGGTTATAAATCCAAGAGCTGAAATAATTATTATGTTGTTGTGAATTGCATTATTAGAAGCCTTCACTTCCACAAAAGTTGCAAAATTCTTTAACTTTCTTTGAATTTTTTTGTTTCTATATTTGCCAACTTTATGTGGTCCTTCGAGCCAGATTTAGAGATATTTCCTGTAGTGGTTTCATTACTTCTTTATTGGGTTCCACTATATACCAATTGACATGTATTCTACAAACCTTTTTTCAAGTGTTTCATTATGCCCGACATAATAAAACAACATGTGGTTACGAACGGCCAAATTTGAACTTCCTTCTCGGTGTATAAAAACCGGAAACCTTAAAGAAATGAAATGTGTCTCACTACATATTATAAAACAAAGTCCTCTGCCACATCTGTCTGTCTGTTCGTGATAATCTTGAAAACGATTAAACTGGTTTTCGTGCGGTTCTTATTTAGATAAAATGATTCATGAGTAAGGTTTAGGTATATAATTTGCCAAGGTTTTTTTATTATCACAGCGGATAACGTCCGCCGGACTAGCTAGTGTAGGTCATTTTGAAATGTAATGAGTGAAATAACGGGATATTGAGAATGATGGTAGGAGTCGGGTGAGAAGTGATATGTGGTCGGGCAGCAGGTAACGACGAGACCGAGTCCTCGTACCTGGTGGGGCGCCACGACACCGACGTGGCGCTCTCCCGGGACCTCTTCAGCCGGGAGATCAGCGTCAGGCGCTCCAGGAACACCTACGACAGGCCTCGACCTCTGTGAGTTCTTATATTCACCATCCCTCTCTCATTCAATCGTATAATTTTCATTAAGACTGGAATCCTTTTTCATCTTTTTCGAATCAAATTGTATCATAAATATTCAATTTAGGCCCCAATGAAGCGATTATGAACGTTACAACTGCCATCGGTTCGTACAAACAACTCATAGAGGAACCGGCAAGGAACTAGATCTGGTTTTTTCTTTTTAACATATCTTAATAATAGGTCTTTACCTATGAAATTGCCGTTCTGCAGTACTGGCCATTTCAAATCAAAATAATTTTTGTTTGGCTAAGAATTCTAATTTCAAATTAATTTTATTTTATAAACATGGAATTCTTTTTCCAAAAGTAGTCATTTGTTTATTGATTAGTGTTACATTTTCATCGCATTTCAATCTTTTTTGTAATCATGGATACGTTAAAAATTCGAGTAATTATGGAATATGAGTACCGTCGTGGCAGCAACGCGGCACAAGCGGCACGCAACATCAACGACGTGTACGGAGCTAACACTACAAACCAACGCACCACCTGTTATTGGTTTGCTCGCTTCCGTTCTGGGAATTTCGACCTGAAAAATGAACCTCGCGGTCGTCCGAAGGCTTTGGTCGACAATGACGAATTAAAGGCGATTGTGGAAGCTGATGGTACACAATCTACGACTGAATTAGCAGCAGCTTTCGACGTTAGCGTCAAAACAATATTGGTCTATTTGCGTCAAATTGGCAAGGTAAAAAAGCTTGACAAATGGGTGCCCCACGAACTCAATGATCGCCAGCGCGAAGTACGCGTCGAGACGTGCCTTGCACTGCTCAACAGACACACAAATGAAGGAATTTTGAACCGCATTGTTACCTGCGATGAAAAATGGATTCTGTTTGATATCCGCAAGCGCTCAGCAAGTTGATTGGATCCTGGTTCAGCACCTAAACAATGCCCAAAACGAAAACTTACCCCTAGAAAAGTGATGGTCACTGTTTGGTGGTCTAGCGCCGGTGTGATTCATCACAGCTTCTTACCAAACGGGGTGAGCATTACTGCAGATGTGTACTGTGAAGAACTGAACACAATGATGGAGAAGCTGGCACATCTCCAACCAGCATTGGTCAATCGCTCGTCTCCGCTGCTCCTGCACGACAACGCGCGACCTCATACTGCACAGCAGACGGTCTCCAAGTTGCAAGAACTGGGGTTGGAAGTTCTCCGTCACCCGCCCTACTCACCAGATCTTACGTCTACAGACTACTACTTTTTCCAGAATTTGGATAACTCCTTGGCGGGAAAAAAAATTCAATAACTTTTAATAATCAAGATCCAGATTGTTATTATGACAATTTATTTAGTATCATAAGCACTGAATTCAGTAAACATTGCCCAAGAAAGGTTATTAATGTAAAGGAAAAAACTAGTTTTAGTGAATGAGCAACAACAGGCATTAAGAAAAGTAGAGATCGACTGTATGATCTTTATTATAGGAGATCACTAACAAGTAGTGAATCCTTTCATGCTTATGTTAGAAATTATTCTAAAGTTTTTAAACGTGTTTGTATTGCTGCCAAAGCAAAGTTTTTGGGAAATAAAGTTCTCGAATCTAGAAATAAGACCAAAACTGTTTGGCATATTATAAATAAAGAATTAGGTAAAAATAAAATAAATGATAATTCACTTAATCTAAATGTCGACGGAGTACATATTTCCAAAAGTACAAAGGTAGTAACTGTTTTCCAAGATTATTTCACTAATATACCTTTACAAGTAACAAAAGATCTCATCACATCACATCACAACATGCTCAGCCCAGGGTGCAGCAGCTCTTTTAAAAAATATGAGTGCACCTATAGATTCAAAATTTAAATTCTTATCTATTAGCGCAGGTGAAATAATAAGGACCTTCAAGCAATTAACTTTAAAACACACCGAAGACGTATGGGGTATATCGGTAACAGTAGTACAGTCTTTAATTGTTACTATTTCACCACATTTTGCTAATATATTTAACCAGTGTATAGCAAAAGGAACTTTCCCCAATTTAATGAAAATAAGCAAAGTAGTTCCTTTGTTTAAATCAGGCTGCAGAAGTAGTCTTGGAAACTATAGACCTATTTCTGTACTTCCGTCCTTAAGTAAAATTTTTGAAAAGATTATGCTCAACCAATTAGTAGACTATTTCAATATGCAAAAGTTTCTGGATGGTCGACATTTTGGTTTCACGAAATTGAAATCCACTACTGTCGCGGGTGCAACGCTTATAAGTTATATATTGAGGGCCTGGGAGGATTCGCATGATGCAATTGGTTTGTTCTGCGATCTGTCTAAGGCCTTTGATTGCGTTGACCATAGTACGCTTATTCTAAAATTAAAACATTATGGTATTTGTGGATCTTCTCTCGACCTTCCGACCTTCTAGTCTCTTATTTAAAAGATGGTTGTCAGAAAGTTAGCATACAAGGGGTAACCTCTGCAGGATCCTTTGCGCGAATTGGTGTCCCACAGGGCTCTATTCTGGGACCGTTCTTGTTCTTAATATACATAAATGATCTGCCGCTAATGGTCAATAACTGTGCTGACATGGTGCTTTTTGCAGACAATACTTCAATTATATTTAAAGTAAAAAGGACAGATTCAGAGGGTGGGCACGTTAATAATACTTTAAACGAAATTTCTCATTGGTTTGCATTAAATAACTTAGTACTTAATACAGGTAAACAAAATGTGTGAGATTTATTTTGCCTAACGTGCCACAGATTGATAGTAGCATTAAGATCGAAGGGAATTTTGTAGGGTTAGTTGATAATACTGTATTTTTGGGTATCACACTAGATTCAAAATTACAATGGGGTCCTCAAATTAAACAATTGGCAAGCAAATTAAGTTCTGCTGCATTTGCAGTACGTAAGATTCGCCAGCTAACTGATATTGCCACTGCTAGGTTAGTCTACTTCGCCTACTTCCATAGCCTAATGTCTTATGGCATTCCGTTGTGGGGGACAGCAGCTGAGGTAGACACCATATTTTTATTACAAAAACGAGCAGTTCGAGCAATCTACAATATGAGATCTCGCGAATCCCTAAAGACCAAGTTCAAGGAGTACGGTATCTTATCTCTGCCCTCCCAATACGTTCTTGACAATTTAATGTATGTCCGTAAGAACCTAGAAAAGCTAGATCTCGTAAAATACCGGCACAATCTAAATACTAGAAACTGTGACAAACTGGTTGTCCCACGTTTTAGACTTAGTAAAACCAGTAACAGTTTTTTAAAAAGATAAACCAGATCGAGTTTCCTGCCGGTTCTTCTCGATGACTGGGTTGTTTTCCGAACCGGTGGTAGTTTTGACGTTCATAAGTGCCTTCTTAGAGCCTAAATTGAATAAAGTGTTTTTGAATTTGAATTTGAATTTGAATACCCGAGAGGCAGTACAAAATGCCTTTGAAGAATTTGTTGCCTCTCGTCCAGCTGATTTCTTTAAGAAGGGCATCAATAAACTGCCACTGCGTTGGCAAAGATGCATTGATTGCATGGGTGATTACTTCGATTAATACAAATAAAAAATACATGAAAAAAATTCGTTTAAATTTTTTCATACAAAACGGCAATTTCATAGGTAAAGACCTAATATATAAAAATCCAGTGTTTTAGTGTTTACCCACGACAAACCCTAAAACTACTTACGCGATCTTCATGAAACGTTGCCATTTATGTATTATTTGGTGCGACTTGAGAGATAGCTGATTTATATTTCGATTAATGACCTCAATATTTGTTAATTACAAAGTAAACGGTTGTCGATGTTAATTTTTTTATTGTAAGTTTCATCAGTTTTGAACAGATGGCTTGTTAAATTAGTATGTTAACAAAAAACTGTAGGATCGATTGTTATATAAGTTCGATTCGCTATCGAATAATTCGCATATTCGCGCACTTCTAGAATTTATGTATACGAGTATTTGTCCAGTGCTGGAACTTCGATTACAGAGAATTTTGGTAGGTGAAGTTTCAGCATGAATGTGTCTATACTACCACCCGACACACAGAAACACCCACGTGAACGTAACAATGCCTGCATTGTTGCGTTTCGTTCGGCCAAGGCTCACCTCCCTTCCCTTCCCCCCAAACACAGGCTCCCCGGTGTTGCAAGTGTGTATGGACGGTGGTGAGCCGTTCGTTTGGGTCGCACGATGTATGGATGAGGAGGTGAATGTACAGGTCCCAGGGGTCGCAGGGGTCGCAGGAGTCCCGGGAGTCGCAGGAGCGCGCGAGCCCGGAGAAGGCGCCCTCCCCGGCGGCGCTGCGGGACGTGAAGGAGCTGTTCGTGCAGCAGTCGAAGTCGATCCTCGGGAAGATGCTGTCGCCGGCGCGGGACCAGCGGCCCACCGCCAAGTGGTTCGCGGACCCGCTCAAACTCAACGAGGTGACGGATTTTATCATTTCATTTATAACCTATAAAAACATTTTTTTATTTTATTTTCTTGCCTTGCTTATCTATGCACATAATAAAAAAGAAGTGTCTGTAAGTAATATTAAAATAAAAAAATACTGATTCAGTATGAAACTATGCACGCCAATGATAACAAAAATGCAATTTAATAAACTTTTATCGGTCTGTCTCTTTATTCCGGGTAATCTCCGAAACGGCTAAACCGATTTTGACGGGAATTTCACTGGCAGATAGCTGAAATTACGATATCGATATATGAAGTGTTTGAAAAAAATGTTTTTATTATGTATTCACAGACAGTACCGACGCGACCTGAAAAGCTGATGACCCGTAAGGAGTTAACAGACCCGTTCGGTTCTGATGATGAGGAGGAACAGCAGAACAACGGGAACACCGAGACGGGTAACAATTAATTATTTATCTATACACATATAATAATGTCAAAATAACAGCCTTACATTGATATTCAATTCGATATGATTAGATTATCCAAAAACGATTTCTTAATAATTTTCATCCTTTTTAGATCAGCTTTTTTTTCTTGATTTTTTTAACTAACAATTATTGTATGATTTTATTTCTTTCAACATTGAGAAAAATCGAAACACGATTTTACAGTGTCCGAGATACATTTATTGGAACGATGTTTAATATCGATTAAAATCGTAGAGTTTTCTATGTCCAAAGCTGATTAATCAATATCAGATCGCCATTCTTATCGTCAATTATATAAGCCCTGTCATTGCTCTAACATTGTGGTGGTGAAACCCGATTAACGGCAAATTCTTACAAATATTTCTGGCAACACTAACAGATTCATATCGTGTTAATGTTACAGTTAAACCGGAATCGAAACCGTTGACAATCGAACCGGTGACGATGGACCCGCTGACGCAGCCCGAACCGGTGGAGGACAACCGGCAACAATCGATAACCGATAAGCAGAAACCGGTAACGCCCGAGTTACCGAAACCTACACCGGTAAGTCGATTTTCTAATACCGTTTTTCATGGCTTTGGGTTGTGATTTATTTTCCTATGATTTTGTAATGTCGTTTTTTTCGTGTGAATTGTTTTATCTGTATATATAAATATGATGGAAGTGTCTTTTGTTTGTTCCCGTTAAAATTTGAACCGTCTGAATCGATTTTGACGAAAATATTACAGGTAGATAGAATATCTTTCAGAGCGTTACGTAGATCACACTGCATTACGCTTTTCCATAGGGGTTAAGCGATAATAAAATCATTTAACACAATAGACTTGATATAAGTAGTTAGTATTATTTAAAATCAAGATATTTGGTGTGTTGTGTTGTTTTTTTTATGTTACTGTAGCGATTTGTGTGTGCGTGTTATAGAAAAGAATATAGTTTAGAAATGATGCCCTTAGATATATAGATAGATATTCAAATTTCGTGTTTAGTATTAGTAAAAATAAAAATATTAAAAAATACTATTTAGTTTAACTTTGATAGTCAATTTTAAATACATAATAATTTCTTTCCATTGCATCACCGGCATCGCTTTGATTTGTGCGCGTGACCGCCAACGCTTGCTATTGGACCATACATTTTGACGCTTCGTTGTGATTGGTCGCTTGAATTTTGATATTATCGAAAACACGATTCGATTGGACGACAAAACTTCGCGCTCGTTTCCTATTGGTGGAGATAGCATTTGTTGTCTCGTCACGACGAGCTGAAGGAGCGAGCGAGACAGTTGCTGGAGGCGACTAAGAGAGAGGCGAGGGAGAAGGAGAGGATGAGGAATCAGAGTTGTAAGGAAGAGACAAAGGTCGAGGCAGTGAATGGAGTGAGGAACGGTGACGTCAGCCCTAAACAGGTGCGTTTTATATATATATATATATATATATATATATATGCTATATGTTTTACAGTTATTTATACCCCCTTTTCTCTTTGTTTTACATATATTAGGGAAATTATATTATATAGGAATTATTTTCTTTTTTATTCTAGATAAATAATTTAGAATTATATTTAATAAAATTGAAGTCGTCACCAAATTGTGACATATGCAATGTTGTAGAAGATGTGTACCACATTATGACTGAATGCAGACGTGACCATGCCCAAAGAGTAGCACTAGAGAATAAAATGAATGACTCATTAGTATCTGTGGGTTTATGTAATGCCATTCTCGCTTTCCCGACATCCGACGAAGCAAGAATGCTTTACAGGCTGGTTATGTGTGGATTGAAAAGCCGGTAGATTATTGACTGTTTGTGTACAATTTTTATTTTTTTTTATTTTGTTATTAATCACTGGGGTGACATGGTCAATTCGTGACCAAACTCCAATTATAAATAAAGACCAAAAAAAAAAGATTTCATGTATTTAATTTTCTGTCATATTCTAGTTTTTTTTGTCATTATTAAATGGTAAATTTTGTTCTTCTTTTGTTATTCCCCATTGTAAATTCGTCCTTTTCTTTACGTCACAATTGTTATTAATTTCTTATCTACTTTGTGAAATTCTAATGTGAGTGTATTAGGAGTGTTTAGTTTAAAAGATAATTCGATAGTGAATCGAACCGAATAACTCGATTCGACATTCGAATCAAACAATTCGAATAAAACAAATTATCCAAATAATTCAAATAATTTCAATTATGCGAATAATTCTATTTTAATGATTCCAACTAATTAGTTAGATATTTATGACATACTAAGTAATTATCAATATACAATATTAGTTCTATAGATTCGTCTGTTAGTCAAAGGACTTTGGTTAAACTAGTTTGAAAATGTATAACAGATAAGAAAGTTCACTGTTTAACTTAAGTTTTTATGCAAAATAAATAATTGGGAAATGTTGTGTCTGTTTATCGCTGTCGGGATAAACATAAAAACATTCAAATTAATTGAAATAATTTTTTATTAATTACTAAACAGAGAAAATACACTGGAATGAAGTTAGACATGTATTATAGTAACAGTGTTGCCACAGAAAAATTAAAAATTAAACTTTTTTTCAACGTTTACGTTTCAATTCTTCCTTATTTCAAATATATTCGAATTATTCGAATATTCGAGTCGAAATTCGAATCGAATATTATTATTCTATTCGAGCATGATTCGCCTACCCCTAGAGTATATAACTCAGTGAGAGTGAGAACGATCGTTACGAAGTAATTTTTAAAGGATTCTAAAATATATTTAGTATATTCTCCAAGGTATATTTTGACATGTACTAAGGAGCGTTTCTTTAAAAAAATTGATGTCTAGTATTAATTCGTAAGGTGTTTTTTTGTGGGGTCAGGGGAATAATGAGGTTATTTGTTGTAATGTGATAGGCGATGAGTGAGGAGGAGCGACAGGCGATGCTGCGGGAGCGAGCGAGGAAGCTGATCGCCGACGCGAGAGCGGGACTCGTCAGGTGATTATTATATCGATAAAGAAAACATGTAGACAAGTGTGGATACACTTCATAACGAGCTAAATCCTATTTTAATCGTACACATGTTTGATTGTTTTTATCATCTTCATATTTTACGTGTACAAGATTTGAAGATCTCAAAAAAGTAACGTAAAATATTAGGAACGACTAACGATTCATATATCGATAGAAAGTAGGGTACCCCTATCGATACGCGGTAGAATGTTTTCTGTACTACTGGATAACATAAGAGTGAGTCTTTCGGTTTGTCGTATTTCGAGAACGAATCACAGAGATTTGTGATGAGATGTAGTGCATACGAAGTGTCTGTTTTTTGTTTCGTTTCGAAATGAGTCGTAGAGGCTTTGCAGTGAGGCACAGTGCGGTAAGTGAGTGACTGAGTGTCTGTGTGTTGTCAGTCCGACGTCGCCGCTGTCGCCGTCGAGGGGTTCCCGCAACGGGACGGTGGAGATCATCAGCAAGCAGTCGGTGATGGAGGAGATAGCAGCAGCAGCGGCAGCAGGTAAGTAATACTTTCATATATTTCATAGTATCAATTCGAGCAAGCAATAATTTGCCACTATATTCTTTTTTTATATTTATGCAAGCAATAGGTAGTAATATTTCTGTGCGTTACAGGTGGTGGGGAGCAGCTGGACTCGTTGTTTTCCCGCACTGACTCCGTACCCTCAAGTCCTGGATCCAGGAAGAGTTCAGCCAGTCCGGATAGATCAGGTAATATTACTACTATACCCCTCTGTATTTCCTAGGAAAACTTATTTATAATTTTGGTAAATTGATTATTTCTTCTACTTATACATTCTTCATTAAAAAATTGTCAATAATTTAAAAAAATGTATGAATTACAGTCGAATTTTGACCACAAGTCTTAAATGCATATTCAAAAAATAAGGTATGTGAATAATTTGAACTTACGAATTATTCGTTCCGAATCGAATATTAATATTCGAAAGTTTCCGAATAATTCGAATTGTTTTCGAATAATTCGATTTTTTTCTTAATTATTCGTGAATTATTAATAAATTTTGGAGTATTTTCAATTCAGGGTTTCTTATGTTCAATATTCAAATATAAATTTAACAGTCTATAATACAGACTAAAGACTAATATAGACTTTTTGTAACTATATTTCATGGTTTGAATAAAATGTATATAGAGTCTATAATGTATATATATATATATATACATTTTACATTTTACATTACATTTTACATTTTAATTTTACATTTTACATTTTACATTTTATTCAATATTATAATTATATATATATATATATATATATATAATAAGAATATCGATATTCGATTCCGGAACGGATAATTCGTAAGTGCGAATTATTCGCACACCCCTACTAGAAAGTAATAAAAATGAAAAAACGAGTGGAGCAGCGGGCGCAGTGGATGTATAAGTGAGGACGGTTTGCAGATGACCGGCAGAGCGAGGAGTCGCGCCGCTCCCCCCTCCGCTCGTTCAGCGCGCTCGTCGACCGACTCACTCCCGACAAGGAGAACCTCGACGAGGTACCTCTTCACACCCGACCACTGTCCCCCCGCCCCCTGCCCCCTGCCCCCTGCCCCCTGCCCCCTGCCCCCTGCCCCCTGCCCCCTGCCCCCTGCCCCCTGCTCACTCATTTGTATACCCATTTCCCTAATACCACTCGAAAAGCTAGCTCCTGTGAAATATTTTAACTCTTAATGACTCTTCGATAATTCAAGGGATGTCGATCGAAAAAATACTCTTATCTATATATATATCATGTAAAATCATAAAGCAATATCCTCGAGTAACATTTAATCTTGTTTTCATTGAAATCGGTTCACTTTTTAAATTGTAATTTTAATGACAACTCAATGACATATCCGACTATTATGGTGTTAAAAATATTTTTACTAATAATACAAAAAATATCAAACATTCAAGAGATGAGTTAGTAATGTAGTCTAAAGAAAGTGTCTAGAGATGGCGTTAAAATAAGTTTAGTGCTCACATGACAACACAATTAGATTTACCTTCACTCATGCTGTTTGATGCCCCACATCGATTAGTAGGTTATACGTTTTAAGGGCCCCGTGTATATATATAATAGGGGTGTGCGAATAATTCGAACTTACGAATCATTCGTTCCGAATCGAATATTAATATTCGATTCGAAACTCGAATCGAATAATTCGAAAATTCGAATTATTCGAAAGTTCCCGAATAATTCGAAAAATTTCGAATAATTCGAAGAATTTCGAATAATTCGAAAATTTTCGAATTATTCGGGAACTTTCGAATAATTCGAATTTTTTAGGATTTCTTATTTTCAATTAAAATAACTTATAAAAAAATGGATGGTAAAAATATTGATTGCCTTTTTTTTACGGCACTTCAAAAAATTACCTGAAATTCATGCTTCTAGACTAGAATACCCCCTTAATTCGCGAATTATTCGAAAACTTTCGAATTATTCGAAATTTTTACGAATTATTCGAAATATTTCGAATTATTCGGGAACTTTCGAATTATTCGAATTTTTTTCAGGATTTCTTATTTTCAATTAAAATAACTTATAAAAAAATGGATGGTAAAAATATTGATTGCCTTTTTTTTACGGCACTTCAAAAAATTACCTGAAATTCATGCTTCTAGACTAGAATACCCCCTTAATTCGCGAATTATTCGAAAACTTTCGAATTATTCGAAATTTTTACGAATTATTCGAAATATTTCGAATTATTCGAAGAATTTCGAATAATTCGAAAATTCGAATTATTCGATTCGAATTTCGAATCGAATATTGATATTCGATTCGATTCGATTCGAACGATATTCGCACACCCCTAATATATAACTGAAAAAAAAAATCACACACACACTATGTTGTGTATAATTTACTGTTACCTTTAAGAGTGTCTTTATTAGATCTGATTTAACTTTTGCAAATGTGTAATTAATTCTTTTTCGACTAAAATGACACTTGAATTTTTTTACCCTAACTAGATAAAATGATTACATAGTATCGGAAAAAAGTCGCAGTACAAAAGCAATAGCTACTGTCGGTGATGAATTCGTCGTTTAAAATACCTTTTTAAGTTTTGTTCTCGATGAAGGATAATATCGTGATAAAACCCACATTACAATAGTAGGTCTTCGTCCTAAAATTCGCTTGGTTAGCTGAAAGATTAAAATCTGTCACCAAAGTATGTATATTCCGACTACTCCACCTGAGACTCCACTAGATATAATATCGGATAACATATGTTGATTAATAGGACATGACATTTGCATGAATGCATGACGACCAGAAACTAAGTTTAACATCTCCAATTAAAATTATGGACTCGTTGTGTTTTAGAGTCAATAGAGACTTCTAATGAATTGCCATTTTTTTTCGATAGATTTTTGGGTAGTACAGTGTAGTTCTTATGCCAAGTTGTTATTAGAAAAAGGTTTAGATATTAATAATGACGGCTGGGGCGTATGGACTGCCATACTATCGATGGTCTTTTCTAATTTTGGGTGATAAAATGTATTCACTGTGCTGCGTTGTTAAAAAAAAACAAGATTAGAAATGAATAATGGGGGAGGGTGGGTTTGCAAACAGAGTCGGGAGTCGGGTTCGTACCTGGCGAGCGAGCTGGCGGCGCTGGAGCGCGAGCAGCAAGCCATCGACGAGCGCGCGGCCACGCTCGAGATGCATCTCCGCAGGGTCATGGACTCCAATGACGACCACCACGTAACTGCTCTTCACTCTTCACACCTCCTTACACTTCGCACTACAACACTACTGATCACACTTTAACATAACTTCTCACACCTCACACTTCAACACTACTCACACCTCACACTTCAACACTACTCACACCTCACACCTCTCACACTTCAACACTACTCACACCTCACACTTCAACACTACTCACACCTCACACTTCAACACTACTCACACCTCACACTTCAACACTACTCACACCTCACACTTCAACACTACTCACACCTCACACCTCTCACACTTCAACACTACTCACACCTCACACTTCAACACTACTCACACCTCACACTTCAACACTACTCACACCTCACACTTCAACACTACTCACACTTCACACATCAACACTACTCACACCTCACACTTCAACACTACTCACACCTCATACTTCAACACTACTCACACCTCACACTTCAACACTACTCACACATCACACTTCAACACTACTCACACCTCACACTTCAACACTACTCACACCTCACACTTCAACACTACTCACACCTCACACTTCAACACTACTCACACTTCACACATCAACACTACTCACACCTCACACTTCAACACTACTCACACCTCAGACTTCAACACTACTCACACCTCACACTTCAACACTACTCACACCTCATACTTCAACACTACTCACACCTCATACTTCAACACTACTCACACCTCACACTTCAACACTACTCACACTTCACACTTCAACACTACTCACACCTCACACTTCAACACTACTCACACCTCACACTTCAACACTACTCACACCTCACACTTCAACACTACTAAAAAACTGGAAATTAAAAAAAAATGAAACACGTTATATGAATAATTAAAATAGGATTTAGCTAATTTTGCTATGTAACGACACATTCATCGACTTTTTTTTATCCCCGAAATGTCTCAAACTATTTTATTGGGAATTGTCAAAATTCTATACATTATAAAATCAAAATAACGTTCTATCGAATCCAAGATAAATGCTATATATCGATGTTTAAAGACTGATAAAAAATGCTATTTCCTTTGATAACTTGCAGAATATATGGCGTAATATATTTCTACATTGCATTCAAGCTCCACGTCCTGTGGTATTTAATTATTTATCTAAATCTTCTAATAACTTAATTATTATTCTAGAATATTATATATGTAGTCGTTAAAACCATATATTGATGTAATAGTTGTCGATAAATACTTTAATTATTTTAGGTAAAGATCGAAGTAAATCGATGATGTCTCAAAGTAAATATCGATTATTTGTAAATTCATTCATATAAATTTCCAGTTTATCAGTTAAATACATTTCTAGTGTATTCATCGTTTCAACTTAGTAGTGTAGTAACATAGTAAGTTTTACTTTATCGATAGATTTTTATCGATATAATTGCTGTTATTAATTAATATGTTCGATGGTAAAATTAATAAGGTTATTGTTTTATATACTGTCATGTTATCGTCTGTCTCTTTTCCTTCATTCTTCGTTTATTTGCGCAGGAAGAGGACAGACTGCTCTCCCAGTGGTTCAACCTTGTGAATAAGAAGAACGCACTATTACGAAGGCAGATGCAACTAAATATATTGTAAGTCAATTAACAACTATATGATACGCATTCCAAATGAGAAGATAATTGCGTTTGTGCGAAGTTCACTTGTTATCTGACAAAATCGTACCGCCAGTAATCAAAACATTTTATATTTATTTACGCAAAATTGTATTCATTATTGGTATGAAAAATTAACATTGTCTCTACAGGAATTGAATTATATTTAATTATTTTTTATGACATACAACGTAAGAATTATTTTACTAAACTTGCAAGTGCAATGCGTAATGGTTGCTTGACACTTGACAGTTATCTCTTCGTTTGAAATATATAACGTGTAAGTTAATTTTGAGATTTTACCTAAAAGTTAAATCAATATATGTGTTAGAGAATGATACGAGTAAGTTGTCAAAGTTTTTCTTCATTTTTTTTTACGAAATTATAATTTAACTTAATTTATTAATTTAAACTTAATTAATCTTGCTTGTTAAAGAAGAGCATGTAGTTATAAACAGAATTATGGATCGTGATGACTTAATTTTAAATATTCATGAGGATATTTTATCTTTATAGATAAAGTGATACATGTTTGTCGTTATGCGCACGTCATGCAAAAACTACTTGATACATGTTAATCATTTTTTAGTTTTAATTAGAGTTTTAGGAAACTACAATTATAACAAGCGTTACGCGTCCAATGTGTATGGATATCGAACTAACGGTGTGGTGCGCATGCGCAGGAGAGAGAATGTAAACTGATAACATTGTTGAAAAAGAATTTTTGTAAGCAAAGTAATATTTTTGCTTTCAATTGTTTTGAGATAATAAGCAGAGAGAGTCGCTGGTATAGTGTAGTATTAGAATGTGTTGTGTTCGTTGCAGGGAGCAGGAGGAGGACCTGACGCGGCGCTGCGAGCTGCTCGCGCGGGAGCTGCGCCTCTCCCTCGCCGTCGACGAGTGGAGGAAGACGCCCGGACAGAAGCGCAGGGAGCGACTGCTGCTGCAGGTCTGCACCCCCCACACTCCATGTGCCCCCCACTCACTCTATATATCTCGCACTCCATTCCCTCTTACTCTATATGCCTCCGACTCCATTACTCACTCCTTGTATGTGCCTCCCACTCCATCCCTCACTCACTCTCTGTGCATCCCACTCCATCCCCCACTCACTCTCTGTGCCTCCCACTCCATCCCCCACTAACTCTCTGTGCCCCCACTCCACCCCCTACTAACTCTCTGTGCCCCCCACTCCATCCCCCACTAAATCTCTGTGCCTCCCAATCCATCCCTCACTAACTCTCTGTGCACCGAAGTAACATCTCATAAATACGATCTATACATACATTTACTAATACTCGCAACTAATAGTAGTACTGAGTAAAGAAATAGCTGAAGAGCCATTCAAAATGTTTCAGTAGTATCGTGTTCTGAGAGAGTGTATTAACATAGGTTTATAACCCCACAATAACCTGAAGCTTTCGATGAAGAAAAACATAATTAAGACCATTACATGATGATAAAGCTTATTCCAAGTTGAAAATATGTTTCTAAGCATTTTTAGGTGTGTTTCGGCAACTATATTCTAGGACCAGTGTTCTAAGTTAGCTATGTTACACTAAGAAATGTAATGTTGCAAATTATAAATAACTGTAGAAAAAACTTAATATAAAGAAAGGATTTAATATTTCAGGAGCTTGTCGCCGCCGTTAATGAGAGGGATAGACTCGTACAGGAGATGGACGAACAGGAAAGAGCGTAAGTCTACCACAATATAAAGTACTTATATGCGCATCGACTCTACTTAAATTGTGTCGCCTGTAATAATTGTTAAATCTCTATTCGTACAGACGTAGTCAGGGTGTTTATTTATATTTATATAATTTAGATCATAATAACGAATGAATTCTTGTCTGTACGTATATATACTTCTTGATAAAAACTATACTATTGACCGGATGTGTGTATTTATGACTAAAGTATTTAGTACTAATGACCTTATCTTGTTACTATTGACCAGTACTGAGTCACTATTGGTTGGTAGCCGATAGCGAATACCAACAATACTTGATTATTATTGGCTGTCTACCAATTACCTCGTGACTTTAAACTTAGTAAACTGTTTTTAATCTGGTACTTGAGTATTTCCGATATACACGTATGCGTTTGTGAATCATGCAATTTCGATTGTATGATTCACAAATGAATATATGTATGAATAGCTTAGAATAGTTAGCTAGGTCAGACGTGGTTTCTCAGGTAACAGCCCAAGCCGAGGTGTGCCGTGCGCCCTTGAGCATGTTACCTAATAATAAATTCGGCTGAGTGCCTTAAGCGCTCGCCTTAGTAGTCCGGTGAAGTTGCAAAGACCTTGCCAGGTCAATAGGGTAGTCAGTCCGAGAAAAAAAAAATCTGGTACTTGAGATATTATTCACTTTGATTGCACGTCGGAAAGATTAGATAAAGATGACCTCATTACAAGTATAATGGTTATCAATATCAAAACAGAGATTCTCATTTCGCTTGTAATTTTTTATGTTTGTTACCTCAGAATTTTGTTATTTTCTTCTGAAGCGGTTTGGAAAATTATTTTTCTATTCGGGAAAAGATTATTTTCAGGGTGTGTTATTTTAATGTGATTAGCATTGGTCCGTGGATTTCCAAGATATTGGGGTCATCTCAAACCGCACATGTGTAGTATTGCTAGCTTTATGACTCTATATCTACTCTTTGGTCAAAAAAGTTTTGGTGAGAAAAATTACATTTTTTTAAAATACTTTTTATTTTTGGAAAAACAAAAATTAAAACTGGTGTCTCTCTCTTACAGGATAGCCGATGACGATGAAATCGAGCGCAACCTGTCACAGGTCGAATTACAGAGAAAGAACAATTGTATATTACAATAGAGCTGCGTAAATCTGCTTATCGATACATTCGATATATAACTAGGGAGTTCGGACTCGATTATCGACGACTTAATTTTGATACACGACATGCGTTTTTTATTGTAATGTTTGTATTATCCTTATTTAATGACGATTTGGATGTTTGTTGAGAAAAAAATGACGATCTGAATTCGTCTATCAAATTAAGTATGCCTAGATAGTCGAGTTAAACAGGATTGTAAGTTTATGTAAAAAAAACAGCAAAAATATTCTAGTAAATCGGTGGAAATGCTTTAATATAATTGTACTATTTCGTGCAACTTGATTATAATGTTAACCGGACAATATGCGAATTCTCCGAGTATTTTTAAAACTTCATTCGACTCGCGTGTTTGTAAGTACAATACACATATGTTTTTTTTTTAATTATGTAGTTAATTTTTTTAAACGTTGACTAGATCACGCCATTTGTTAAATAAAAGAATCAATTGATAAATACAACGGCGGACATCACGGCGACCATTTGTGATTTTTACTCGCACATTGAAAATGTAGATTTTAAACTTAAGTAATAATCTATGGGAAAAAATATACAATTTTCTATGTGTTACATAATTTTTTATACTTTAACGCGTGTACGAAATGAGACAGTTCAAAATGTACATATTATTTTATTGCTTTTAATTTATACTATACTATACTATACTATTGAATATAATTTAATATATTTAAAAATTAAAAAACGAGCGAAATCTGCCTCGACTTTATATTATATCTGGGTTATAATTCTTTACCAATTTTGAACTTTAAGTTACTATTCAAGTTAATTTATTTGGATTTCTGAGTAACTCGTGTTTTTAAATCGAAACGTGTTGTATTATACGTCTCGTACATGTATTTACAACCGGCAAACACTGCCAATAAGGGGTTAAAGAGGGGAGGTTCTAGGTATAGAAATTCTTGATAGAAAAAAGATATGATAAATTATCGAGATATTTGTCGCATATACCTCATCCCTATGATAGGTTATTCCCCTACAAGTATGTTGTCGTGTAATAAAATTTAAATAACACGAATCTACGAAATTTTTAATCTTTAGAAGTAAATGTGCTTAAAAACGTAATCTGGCCTTATCACCTACGTATCATAATACTCAAAATACTGTCATGTATAAAAAATTATATAATATAATTATAAAGTCAAGTGTTGCCAGTTTTAAAATTATATTTACGATTTGAATTTATTAAATATGTCTTAAAACGCACTAGAAACGTATCTATTGATAACTTCATTATATATATTTTTTTAAATAAAGCCCTTTTTTTGTTTTTAATAAGTGACACGTGCTGCATTTGGGTATGAAAGGATGTAAAGAGGTAATATATTTTTTAAATGGCAATACTATCTATTTATAAAATCTATAAAGTATTTGCCTAAATCAGTCTGAAAGTTGTAGATTAACTATTGTAATGTTGCCAGACGTAATCTATTTTATTTCTGTTCATAAATTGTCGGGTATTTATGATCCCCAGCAGAGTTTCCAGAGGGCCTCGTTTAAAATAATAAAAAAGTTTATATGAAATGTTAAATATTTGATTTTTGAGTTGATATCGTTTTAATTGACGTAATTCAAGGTGCGTATTTTTTTTATTTTGCATTTAGTATCTGGCAACACTACGCTAGAAATAATCATTAGTATTGAAGGATTATAAAGTAGATTTTACATAATAATAATTGAAATAAGTTAGTCTTGTGTGTAAATTATAATATTAAAATTAGAGATATGTGAATCGCGACGAATATGTATCGTAATAAATAATGTGCACATACGTATGCTTAAATATAATTAATATAATGAATAAAAATCGAAAAACTTGCTAAAGTGTATTATTAGGGATATAATTTATTGAAGGCTTTATAATAACAAAATTTTATTCAATTCTATTAAACATATACTTGGTTCAGATACTTCGCTATGGACTCTGCCATTTAAAATTTTAACATCTATTATGAGAAATTAAGTTTTTGAAGTTATACTTCTTTAGGCGCGTTATGAAAAAATGATGAGAGTGAAATTTTAATTTTTGTGACACAAAATTAACAGTATGAAGCTGTCTGCTTAACCGCTCATTAAGTCTCGAAAAAAAAGCTACCAACAAAATAGAAATTGAACCTCGATATTAGTCGCGCATGTTGGTACGCTCGTCGTTTTTTGTTTTTTTTTTTTTTTTTTTGTCGTTTTTTTCTACAAACGTAGATTAAGGCGATAGATAAAATTTTTGAACAGATTGTTATCTTGTTACGCCAAAGAAGTATAACTTCTAACGCGTGTACATAAGTACACACACACTTTTTTTTTTTTTTTTTAAACCGATTTTTGTGTATTTATAATGTAATATATTATAATAACTGAAATAATACGTTTATTACAAATACGTCATGATATAGAGTTTTGACACCGCTCGCACTAACACAATTGTACTGAAGAGTAAATTAGATAGAAGTAAAAAAAAACTTCATAATGACTCCACAGTTATTAGATATTAGATAGAGGTAAACAAAAACTTCATAATGACTCCACAGTTATTACGCGATGCAACATAAGTTACATAGTTACCTAAATTAAAATCACACAAGTATGTTTTGTATTAAATTGACAATTACAGAATAATGTTTTATTTTCTGAAATAACAGTCATTATTTTTTATTGTTTATGTTTATCAGTGACTATTTACAATATAGGTTATGTTGTCTTTGGTATGATAATTGCCATTTACTCAGAATACGTTTACGTAACTCTGTAACTATGGCAAAATGCTTTTAAAAAATATTCTTTTATTACAATATTTAACAAAATTGCTATTATACATTTAGTTACTTAATTATTTTCTTGATAATTTTATGTTGGTAAACACTACCAAAGAGATATTAAGTTTTTTAATTTATATTGATTTGACAGCATTGGTGTTACCAGTGTTGTGACACTCGTTGACATTTATTGAAACTGGCAACACTGCGCGACGAATGTCAACGGGTGTCGCCTGTACATAGCGGTGACGTCATGATACCTTTTTTTATATTTAAACGGTGATAATTAAGTACAATTTGCGATAGAACATTGCTTGAATCATACATTATAGTTTAATATACCAATTTATTAAAGTATGACTTGACCAGGGAAATGAAAGCCCTATAATGATAAATGCTTTTGCATTTCAAATAGGAACAAATGATATGGCTGTGTCAATACATATAGGCCATGTTTGATTTATATTATTTATTTATTGAAAATAAAAAAGGGGATTTTAAATGAAATTAGTATTTCGTATGTATTAGTTAGTTTTAAATAATAAGGTCAATTTTATTCAACAATTAACTCCATGATGTTATTTTATTTTTTTTCAGTTTTTCAGTAATAACATTGTGTACAACTCTACTTTCTGTAGAAGTTTTATGAACTTAAAGAGAATTGATTAATCGCGCTATGATTATATATATATTGATACTTTTATAGATATTGTCAATACATAAAAACGATGTTGTTGCAAGTTATAAAACTAATTCCATACATTTGTGCATTATGTCGAGGGTTTTTTATATTCATGGTCAGGTTTTAACTAAGTGAATTGTACAGTGATAATATTTATTTCTGGATTATTATTATTATTTTTTATACAGAACTAAACTCTTGCCCTTGATCATGTAACAAATAAATTTGATGTTTAAGTTTTGGGTTTTTATTTCCGTGATACTCCTCTATTGTTTTGCTTTTTTGGCGGGATCTTAGTCTGTCATGTGCTGGCTTTTATATTTTATTAATAATCTTGTGTTATTTCACTATATATTTTGTAATATTGGTAGTATTTTACGTAATATAGTACATTATTGTGCCACAAGTGAATGAGCAGTGCAGAGCATGAATTTTGAGATGCCACAAAACATCCCTGGAAAGTTCTAGCAAGAGGGCCACCATCTTGTTAATTCATTGAAATAATCACAAGAAACATGTAGTATCATTACTTAGTTGACAATGGCAGTAGTAATCTACTAAATGAGTAGTTGCCAAAAATAAAAATAAATACTTCTATTTCTTTATTGGTCTATATTTAGTGGAAATCCTGTTCCATAAAAACAACAGCGTATATTCGATTGTTCGATAGGGAATTCATTAGTGGAATAGATTACAGGTAAGTCTTTGTAGTAAATCATATAAAATTTTCATGGTATGTATATTCATTTTTCGGTAAGTATTAGCAAATATTTTTTTAAGTAATTAATGGTGAAAAGTACACATTAATAATTTATTTTCGAAAGTGTTGTGTGTGTTCGCAACTTACACATTTTGTTATTATTTGATCTAGTAATGAACATTTTGTTCATTAATGGTGAAATAGTTTTTTTTTTGTCTACATTTTAATATATATCGCTTTTTTATTTTACACTGTAATCAACTATATTTTGATTAACGTTTTCTAGAATCTTTTTCCAGTTATGGACGGGCATACTCATCTTTAGTGCGTCCATAACCAGTTCATTTCATTGCGATTGTAATGATTTCTATATTTGTAATTCATTTTAATGATTTAATATGGCCTTTATAATATTGTCATAAACTAAAATAATATTCAAATGATTTAAACATCTAGTTCGGGTACCGCTGCAACACGTCCGAGACACGAACGGAACATCAACACTAGCGCCACCCTATTAGAGAGTTCGGCCTATAAGGCAAGATGTCGTTAATCGGAAGGGCATTTCTATGTCGAAGTTAATGTAGGGCGAAGCTCACCTCGGATAAATATTCACAGAACTTACAGAGTAATTGGTTTTCCTGACTAACCGATTATACTTTTGCTTATCAATTATTCAGTTATTGTTACAGTCATAGAACATGTGAAAACTGACACCATTTCAAATGGGCTGTGCTATAAAGTCTGTAAGGAAGGGTGAAAATATTTCCTCTGTAACGAAATAAATTTGGCGTACCATAAATAACATCATGGAATAAAATCACCGGTCTTATTCAATTTGCTCTATGGGCCCTTCTTCAGTTCTAGGTGCGAATGAAGAAATAATTTTAGAACAATAGTTACTTGCAACGACTGAAGGGTACTGTCCAGTTGCTAAAGAACAGCTTATTCTATGCCTATGAAAAAAAATCGGAAGCATATTTAATTTCAATAAAAAAAAGTAACCGTCACACGCGATTGAAGTAAAATTTCTTTGGCGTTGTAAGAGATTGCGATTAAGTTAAAAATAAATATATCATATGAAAATTTAAAAAGGCATTTAGTGATGATGTAACGCTAGTAATATAATATACACTTTAAAACAATAATTTACTTCAAATATGATATGATTGGTTTATGATAACTGAAATGAGAAACATAAATTCTACTCTGCAAATTTTCTAAATTTCTTGAGAAAACTGCATTAACAGTCGTGCCATATCTTGTTGATTGAACTGGAGAATTCGTCATCGTTAAATTTAGTTTATCACCTAAAAAATCAATGAATGGTCGAGGTTCTTCTGAACGAAAATTAACATTGAAATCTTCAGCAAGAGTTAATGATAACTTTACTTACGTACATTGAAAGCAGATGGCAGCATGGTTGCGCGCCCCTATATACATAATTCATTCTATTGTTTGATTTTTATTATTATTCAATTTATTTATTTTTTGTTATTGATTTGTTTATGAACTATTTATTGACAAAATCAAAAATATTTAAAAACCGAATGGTACAGAATCATGACGCCATATTGCAGTAAGGTTACATTGTCGTCCAGTCGCGCCTAAAGAAGTTTTACTTAAAAAATATAGAGTGTTTCCTTAAGTGAGCGCTATTCCGCTGTTTACGAGTTATTTCAGTCGTTAGCTCAGATAGGTCGCGAATTGCATGAATCAGGCAACAGCCCAAGCCGAGGTGTGCCGCGCACCCTTGAGCTAGTTGTCAAAATAAAATCGGTTGAGTGCCTTAAGCCCTCGCCTTAGTGGTCCGGTGAAGCTGTCAAGACCTTGGTAGGTCAATAGCGTAGTCAGTTCGAAAAAAAAAGTCAGTCGTTACATTTCAAAATGAGCTAAATCCAATTTTAATCGTTCATATAACATGTTTAATTTTTATAAGATTTCCAGTGTTTATACACCGACAACGACGTTCAAATTTTGCCGTCAATAAGGTTTTTAGTTTTTTTTATGACCTTCGTATTTTATATGTTTTGTACGAAGGTCTTCAAAAAATTGACGTAAAATATGATCTTCACATAAAATATTAGGAACGGCTAAAATTCGATTTAGGTCATTTCGAAATATAACGACTCTGTTATCAAATACTAAATAATTATTAATATACAAAATTAGTTTAATAGATTCGTCGGTCAGTCAAAGGAATTCTGATTAAACTAGAAAAATTTATAGTAAATAAGAAAGTTTTAGTTCTGTTTATCCTATAAAATTATTTAATTTAAGTTTTTATGCAAACAAAGAATTGGAAAATGTATTTTTTCCTATAACTACTAGTTTAATTCTTCGTTGTTTAACAAATGTTCGTTTTGTTCGAATATTCTAATCGAGCATTATTCGATTTTATTCGAGCATTATTAGCACACCTCTAATAATGAACGAAATACGCAACCATCATTTGTATCATATTGGGTTCGGAAACTTTGCTAAACAAATTAGCAATTAGCAGAAACACGTGATGTTCTAGTAGAAATAAATAAAATATTGTTTTGTAAAAATTTTATGTTTTATTCGTTGTCCAAGCAAAATATAATAATACAATTGTTGTAAATGTTATTAACTTAATGGAAACAAATTAATGTACATATAATAGGTACTGGAAGAACATATGATTGCTTACATTTTATACGTTTAAGTGTTAACCAATACATTAATTAACGCATTATAATTCTTAAATTTTGTTATAACGATAAGAATGGATACCGAACATGACTGAGACATTTCAAATATATGTAGGATAGTGTTCATACAAAAGTAAGAATAAACAAATATTTCACAATAATTGTACATGACTTTTATGATTTCTTTTTCTTCTATTAAAATGAAACATGTATTTGCAAACAATTTCGCCAATGTCACGTGAATCTCTTTTTTGCTGTCATACATTCTAGTTCAGTGTTGCAAGATTTTAAAATATAAAATTTTGTACAGGTATCCATTCTCACAAATTATTATAAAATATGGAAATATTACTAATCTTTCAAATTACCTTTACATAATATTTGAACGAAAAAATGTTATAAAACTCCTAAGTAATTAATAGAATACTTTTTAAAAACTTGAAAGTGTTTTCTACATTATTTAATGAGTTAGAATAGTTACAATTGGTCATTTATAAAAGTCCAGAAAATTAATAATTACGAGCTATACAAAACGGATGCGAGGTATTTTTTTTATTTAAAATGGTATGTTTTTAATTGAATAACTGAATTTGATTGTCGTTGCGAAAAATATAGTCTAACCTTCCTCTCAGCTAGGTATTTTGTTTTATGGATGTGTTCCATTCTGTATAGCTACATAATTCAAAATTGTTTTTCACCACAGGACTTTGGGGCTGAATACCATGCACAGCTATTTTATATATTATAGAAAAATGCGATCGAACTGATTAAAAAACTTCTTTATTTCTCAGTTTTTATTAATCATGGTGTTACCATGGTAAAAGGAGTTTTTATTCTGACCAGCAGACATTTTTTTAAATACTTTATTATTTTAATAGAATAGAGTAAGTATTCGAATAGAATAGAATATATATATCAATACATTCATATATATCGACAATTTCACCTACCAATTTAAGGGTACTTAATAATTTTACAGAGAATTATTTGATTTTGTTATTTTTATATAATATAATTTAAATCTATATTTACAATTTGAACTTTTTAATTTAAAATCATTATCTTCCAATGTTATCCTACATAGAGTAATCAGAGAGATTCGTATTTCATAGAATTGTTGTTTATGGAGCAAGCGTCGCCAGTAGATGTGACGCTTTTTATACAAATATTTTAAACAAATAATAATTTTACTTACATATCCGTTAAAATAGTTATTTGGTTAAAATCACATTAGTGGTTTGTTATTTGGTAAATTTAAATATTTATATCCTACATTACAAATATATTTCTGCAGTCACTGACAACGTTGTTGCGTGATAACAGACTAAATATCATATAGATAATGTGGTTTGTAAAGATTTTATTGTTACAAGTTACAAGTGTCACTAACCACGTCTAATTTTATACCAATTTTTAAGTTATCACAAGGTCGAAGACAAATGTGACCCTTCAAGCCGATCTTTCGAACCAAACGATTTGGATTTATTTTTATATCAAGGTTAGTGAGAGGATGTGTCAGTTCAGGGTCTAGCGTGGTTGCTGGTAGTGACTGGAGGCGCAGACTCTGCTTCGTGGGCTGCAGCCTCCGCTTTCAACTTACGATATTTACCTGAAAGCGTTTCCGTTATATCATACAAATTGTACTTAACAACTGAACATAGATGCAAAAATTCATAAACGCATTCGTGTTATCTTTGAATACACATGTAGTTGGTTGTCTTTATAAAATAATACTAAAACTCACGCGATATCTTGACAAAGATAACTCCCCACCAGATAGACCAGCCCCATCCGACCAAACAGAAGAGAACTGTGAACAACTGCCCGCAGCCAACCAGGAGATTGATTACGAATGAACCTGCAATACATCGATAATTTCTAATATAATAATTGTCTATAATATTCACTACTCTTGGATTTGTTACGTTTTACTTGAGAAAATATAGCAGTTTTAGCTCTTCATCACTACCCACACGGAGTGAAAGAATATAAAAGTAGCGCAGAAGAAACGAGGAACAAAGCATCATTTCAAGCCTAGGTTCGATCACGCTGTTTGCGCAGTATCGTGACACTACATTCACTAATTAAAACATAATATACTCCAACCCCGCATACGTATACACATTGTTGGAATATAGGTTCTATAAAGGACCTTTCGTTGTTTGATTCGTTAGCCTTAGTCACATTTGTTAGATCCAAAATACATGCACGTTTTCCTGCCATAGTATATGTGTCTCTTACCAACGTAGGCATGTGTGGTTAACTTATCTCGCAGGGATAGTTTAACTCGATACGGGATATTGCATCAAATGCAACGGCCCAAGTCGAAGTTTGGCTGGTTTGGCATCCTTGAGCTAATTATCATTCGACTGTATGCCTTAAGTGCTCGCCTTAAAGGCCTACTGAAACTGTGAAGGCCCGTCAGGCCAAGAACGGCTAGCAATTCGATAAAAAAGCATAGGGTATAATTCCACAAAATAATGTATATTTTATTATTAACTACGCAAAATAGGTTATTAATTACGAATGGCAACACCAAAATTTGTGTAAACCAATTGTAAAATATATAATTTCTTATCATTGTCTATGGGCAAGTTTGGGTCTTTGTATCCTTAAGGATAGCTTTAGTCTGAATTTAAAGTCTATACTTTGTATACCGTTCACAAATTTTCTGTTACTTTACACACATTCATCATAACTATATACACACACTTTCTTTCTCTAACATTTAATTAGTTATTATAACGATTTTTTGCTTATTTTCTATCTTAATTATATCTTTTATAATTGTATTATCCTTTAATTTTAAACTTAAATGTGCCACCATCAATTCTTCAATTTGTAATTAGATTTTAGCCTTCTAGAATAAAGTCACTGCCTACTTTGGAACATAGTTAAGACTACTATTTTTAAAGGATTTTAGGAAATAAAATTATTTGTATTTGTGATAAGCTAGGTACATAATTTTATATTGTATTTAATCAGGCCTAGTGGCGCAATAGGACTCGGTCTATAGGGAATAGGACTCGAGCCAAGGTGTTGCAGATTCTATGCTTGTATATAACAGACTATTGTTTGATTAAAATAATCAGGTCGGTGAAATTGAGACGTATGTGAAATGATATCCTCATATTTATATATTAAAATACATATTATATAATACATACTAGTTTCTATCCGCAGCTCCGCACGCGCTTTTTAAATTGTATTGAAGAAATATAAAATTATGAGAATATGTGCAATTGTAGAAATGCTCTTTCAAGAACAATTATAAGTACAACACGCACGCCGCCTACAGTAATATGTAACGTGTACATTAGATATTTAAATAAGTATTAACAGTGTGTCAAATGAGGTTTATCATCAGCAGCATATTTGAAACTTTAACCCACCATATAACTACCTCAGTGCTCAATTACACTGTATAAGGAATGAATGGAACAATGACTTAAAAATATTATTATAAAGATGCCTATATTATCGTTATAATATTTTTTTTGTGACTATACAACAAATAATCGCTTGTTTGTTCCGCAAGAAATTGTATTATGGAACTCTTAACGTAATACGTTCATGGTCTAAGATCTTATTAGAAATACCACTTCTATCTTCAAAGTTACTCTTAATTATAATGTTGAATTGTAAACAATAAGTTAATAATTATTTCTCTAATTAAAGATACAGAATGAGTTTTGAAGATAACACTGCGGGTGAAGCTACGGTTAACAGTTAGTCTAAATTAAAATAAATTAAATTACTTATTATGATGTCCGCTATCTGCCGGTGAGAGTCCCATGAAAATCAGTCCAACCGTTTCGGAGATAGCATTGCGAACGGAGCCACGATTAAAAACTAGTCTAAATTAAAATAGACTAAATTACTTCTTATAATGTCCGCTATCTGCCGGTGAAAGTCTCGTAAAAATCTGTCGAACCGTTTCGGAGATAGCACTGTGGACGAAGCCGCGGTTAATAGCTAGTCTTATTTAAACCCGCTTAAGTAACCCGCTGTAATTTCAGCTATCTGCCATTGAAATTCCTGTCAAAATCGGTTCAGCCGTTTCGGAGGTTATTCGGAACAAACAAACAGACAGACAAACCAACAAAAATTTTAAAAATTGCATTTTTGTTATCGGTAGCGTGTATATTTTCATACCCAATCAGTTTTTTATTTTTATTTTGATATTACATACAGACACGTCATTTTTATTATATGTATAGATTTATAATAGTCTAAGGGTTGCTCTTACCGATTCTGTGTTTGAGCCCATCGTGTACACCGAACCTCGGTATACCGAAGCAGAGGCAAAAAAGTCCGCTTAATATGGTACCTGCAATAATTCTTTATTTTTAGTTTCAATTTCTTTTTGATATTAGATTTATGAGTTGTGGTGGTCTTGTGGTTTGGATTTGGAAGAGAATGATAATAAAATTTGGAATGTGTAAAGTTACTGTATATTTGACTTCATATATGATTTTTATAGTCACAAGAGATCTTACGATTATTTGATCGAAATATTCGATATACAATAAATTAAAACATTTCGGTGAGTCAGTCTGTAAAAGATTAGTATCTCGAATCATAAACTTACAGATATTTGCATATTTCTCGGTGCTTCTAATCGAAAATATTTCGTGGAATGATTCATTTGCAAGATATTTTTCCTGTGGTGAAAGTATAGACTGCCATATAATAATATGGTCTTTCAAGAAATTTCATAGACCTGAGATAAATAATTCAAATCATATCTGCACGTCTATTGTTAGTAGGTACTGTAATTTTGAATCATCGTTTGGCGGAATGTTTTTTTATTTTCATGACGTTACTAAATTTGAGAAAGATGCATTATTACAATAAGTAAATATGCTATAAGTAAATTAATCTTATATTAAATTATTATGTATAGGGGAACTATGTCCACGGTTTTTAAACACTGGTGAATGGTTAATTACATATTGTCATTTGTCAGTTACTTAATTAAATAATTTACCTAGTCCAGGCACTATAATGTTACAAAATAGGCAGAAGTAAGCCAGAACGATGGGCAGAATCGGTATGGCGCCGCGCATCACGCTCGTGTGTTCTACCAGGCTGGTGTCCAACTTCTTACGAGTGTCCTGGAATCGAGGCATTGTTTATATTGCACTGGCATTAACGCTGAATAATTCTCATGAGATATATCAAAATTATGTACTATGGAATTATTAGTCCGGTGAAATTTTGAAGGCCTGTCAGGCCAATAGTCTATAATCAGTTCAACAAACCAAAAAAACACTGCGGAATTGTACATCTTAAAAGCCTATCAAAAAAATATGTGATAATGTATGTTTATCTCCTAAAGATAATATACAGTAATCATTTATAACTTTTTTTATATTGTTAAAAAATTATAAGTTACTCGTAAAACTGTTTTAAAAAATATAGTGTCAATTACTATACGATCACATTAGTTACATCAGTCATTTAATGTAGACTAAAAATATCCTTACAACATATAATTTCATTGAATATCTTAGAAGATACTAAAAATTTTAAACTACGCATCACGGAAAAAAGTTGTTTGTGTGGCAACATTTGCGAAGCTTAAGAACTCTAATGAACTGTCAAATGTCAGTGCCAATAGCGTATTTGTTATCTATGGTCAGTGTCAAAACATGCATCGGATAGTCAGTACTTAGTGAATATAAAATTATAAATTGTATTCTAATTTCATTGTCTTGAATTTTTACTTCCTTATTCGTATGCGCCACTTTAGCTTCATGTATTTAAATGTTAAGGACGGACATTACACAATAATATGTTTAACAGTCGCTTATCTTCAATCAAAACAATGAATTATATGATTCAACCGTTTCATTCAGTTTAAATGTAAAAATAATTACTCATTTCCATCCTCGTTCTTTTTTAATTCTATAAGGTTTGAAGATTACTTCCTTTAAATAAAAAAAAAATTAGAGAACAATAACAATTATTTGAATAAACAGTATAATACCTCGACATCGTCATTGTTATCTGTAGCTTGTTTAATAAATTCGGCAACAGTTACTCTCCTATTAGACATTCTTGATGGTTGTACTGAACGCATTGGACTGACCGGTTTTACAACCAAAGATGTCATATTACTTTATTTTTCTTCTTACTTTTTTTAGTTTTATTTTTGCAACCAATCTTCTATATTATTACTGCCATTGACGAGTAGATAATAATAGTACAAGTTTCTTGTGATAAGTTCAATGTTCTAACAAGATGGTGGCCCTGTTGTTAGAACATTCAGGGAGTTTTTGTGGCATCTCAGAATTCATTATCATCAACCTGTAAGAGATCCACTGCAGGGACATAGGCCTCTTCCCGAAGGAAGCTATGGGCATAATCACCATGCCAGCCCACGACGTATTGGCGATTTCGAACTCTGAGAATCTGCGATCATCGAAATAATATACCACCGGTCAAACCACTAGGCCACCATGACTTCATTCATTCCAGTATTCATGCTCCGTAGTATTTCTTATCCACTTCACTTGTGAACAATCACTGAACTATATTACGTAAATTCCCACCAACAATACAAAATATGGAGTCAAATAACACAAGATTATGAATAATTACATAGTATAAAACAAAGTCCCCTACCGCGTCTGTCTGTCTGTCTGTTCGCGATAAACTCAAAAACTACTGAACGGATTTTCAAGCGGTTTTCACCCGTGGGTAAAGTGATTCATGAGGAACGTTTTGGAATATAATTTGTCAAGGTTTTTTTTATAATCAGTGCGAGACAACGTCTGCCGGGCCCGCTAGTAAAATATAAAATCCACTACATGAGAGACTAAGATCCTGTCAAATACTCCTTTCTTCTTACTTAGTAATGAATTTAAAGTATCAACATTATTTTACACTTTTGTATACTACTTAACCCAGACAGACACTTATACATACACCACAAATACATACCTACCTTACGTTTAACGCGTAAAAATGCGTAACGAATTTGTTCTGCTAATTGTGCCATAAAAAGTTACACTACAATTCTTATTCAAGAACTTTAGTTTTCACTAGGTGTGCCCGCGACTTCGTCTGCGTGGCATCTTATGTAAAAACAGTGATCAATAAATTCATCTGAATGCCATGTATTAAGTCCATTTACTTGTCTACTTTTCTCTCGTACTTACGCCGCGTAGTCATTAAAACTACAATAATTTTTGATAGAGTGGGCCGATTTTAATGAAACACATACTAAGTTACTCCCGAGAATATGCTTTACGACAGATAGACAGAAAGACAGACATTTCTAAAAATGATTGAAATGTATTTTACTGCTTATTCCTAGACACTTGCAACAATTTTTTTTTCACGAAAATAGAAAAAGTACAGACACGTTACATTTACATTCTTATTATATGTATAGATATACTAATAGATATACAGTGGTGGTCATATAATTAGAAACACTTCTTATGAATAAAGAAAGTATAACTTCAACATACAAATGTTCGTAAAAAATATACATATTCAATAATTAATAATCATGCAATAATACAATAATAACTCAAATAAAAAAAACTCATTTAATAAAAAAGACCCAATTAAAAGCTCCAACCAGATTAAAAATGAGGTTTTTTCGCCTGATGACCCGAGAAACATCTCGTTAAGACTGATACGCCGAAGATTAGTGGAAGCTAAATTGTTTGGAAGAATCTCTCGAAAGGTACCGATTCTTACCAAGCACCGAGAGAAGCGATTATTATTCGCTAAAAAATATGTTGATTGGACGGTACGAGAATGGAAAAAAGTGTTATTTTCAGATGAAACGAAAATAAATATGGTAAATTGCAATGGAAATCGCTATGTTAGACGTCCTGTAAACAATGCTTTTAATTATAAATACACAAGGAGTATAGTCAAGCATGGTGGCGGTAACATTAAAGTTTGGGGGTGTTTCTCGGATGTGGAGTTGGACCTGTTCGGACGATTGAAAGTACAATAGATCAATGGCAATACAAAAATATCTTAGAGCATACAATGATTCCTACTCGGACGATCATTTGCCTGTAACCTGGATCTTTCAGCGTAACAATGACCCTGAACACACGGCCAATAGCGTCAAATGTTTCCTTAGCGAACAACGTATATCCGTTTTAGACTGGTTAGTAAATTCTACGGTTTTAAACCCAATAGAAAATCTCTGGTATATTATTAAAAAGAAAGTCTCAAACAAACGTAACACCAGTCAAAACGAACTATATGAAGCATTTGTTGAAGTATGGAATTCAATCCCCCTAGAAAAATATATGAAATTGATTGAATCAGTGTCACGTCGTTGCAGTGCTATTATTGGAAATAAGGGATACTCCACTAAATATGAATTATAACTACTGGTAGGCTGTGGATAGTAGCTATTTCGTAAATAACAATACTAATTACTAATACTTAAAAAAATATTGTTTTTTATACTTTTTCGTTGTTGTTTCTAATTAGTTGACCATTATTGTTCATACCTTAAAACTATTAACATTTAAATGTTTGTCCGTAATGTAATATTGAAACTGCACTTGTGTAGTGGGATTTATATTGTTTTTCTAATAAATGATAAATCGTTGAACATATTGTTGTCCTATTTATTGTTTAATTTCAAAATAAAAACGATTGCGGTGAAGTATCTTACATAATGTCAAGGACCGTTGGTAGTGTCTCTAATTATACGACCACCACTGTATATTAAATGTGTACCGAAAAATATATTTCTATAAATGTATGTATAGGTTTCAGGCTATGAAAGAATGAGATAGTATATTAATAAAATTAATCAGAATACTAAATTTCACTTTTACCGCATGTGAACTAACACTCGAGTTTTTTTTATTATGTCATTTTTATAACCGATTTGTAAATTCTAGTATTTGATTTATAATTTATTCCAAACTTTAAATTAATAAGTACTTGAATACTTAATTTTCCAGTAATTTAGTTGTTTAAATTGTCTCTCGTATATTCTATTGAACGCGCGATAACTGTTGCAGCGTAACTAATGTGGAAGTTTAGTTAACAAATTCTATACGTTCATAACAAAACAAATTCATATATAATCGATTTATTCGTTCCATTCAATAGTGACCTTGTATTCGGCAATTCGTTTCAGGTCGACAGTGTCGTATCCAGCTTTTTTCTCAGTCATTGTTTGAACACTAGTATAGAATGGAAAAATAAAGAACATACAAAGTTAGATAGCTTTTCTTTGCTGACAAATTTATTTCGATAATGAACTATAAGAAAATGTACCAGAATGCAGTAGAACCTTTTTAGGTCGAACTTCGATAAGTCGTAACCTCCCAAATTCGAAGAAATGTTTTGGTTCCTCCAAGACCAAAAACTTTGCTCGAACTTTTAATCCCCCATAACAAGATAATCAGTGAGTCCTAACAAATCATTACGGTACACATTTTTGCTCGATAACTTGAAAAACTAAATTGGACCTCTGTATTTCGAATATAGAAATGTTTTATTTTACTACTTAGTAACTCGATTATTTGAAATAAAGTTACCTTTATAGCTCTAAGAATAATAAGCTATAACTACTGACTTTAAGAATTTGGTAACTCAATAGAAATAAATCTTATGTTCTACAAGTCGAATATATTATAACTTACAAAATCAGCCTAAGTCGAAACCTTCCATAAGCCGAAAACTCTACAGCTCGAATTTTTTGGCACTTCCTTTGAATTTTGACTTACATAGGTTCTACTGTATTATAAATGCGAATATGAATTTATTTGTTTTGTACGCTTTCACGTTTTAACTACTAAAGCGATCATTACGAGAGTTTGCATACATTCTTTAGGAGTACAAGAAACGAGGCTACTTTTCACCAAGAAAAAAGTACTCTTCCCGAGGGATAGGTTAAATCTACATATACATGAGTGACGCTGCCAGCAAAGGCTAGTTATATATCAATAATATATATATATACAGCTGGTTTGCATTCAATAATCATGAAAGTTAGCAGAGTACAGGATTTCTAATTCAATGCGCGGTGAAACATTTGTCACGGTGCTTGTGTTCCGGATTGTCGCGTTCTGGGATCAACCAGTACAAAACCATTATATATATGGACTCCAAGTGAATTGTCAGGTTTTCCGAAAGTGAATATAGCTATATCACCGCCCGATTTTGTGTTAAAATTAGACCGTAATCCCTTCAAAATTTGTACCACGCTATGTGTATTCATTGATATCCGGGCCCCATCATGTCACCTAGCTACGTCACTGCTGACCGGAAAAGAAAAAGCACCCTCCTTGTTATAATTATTTTGAATATACTAACGCTATAACACGGGCGTGTCGTTTTCAAATTTGGATCACGCGAACGGTAAATATTTTCTTTTAATTTTTAAATTAATCTTCCAAGGTCTTGAAATAGCTTTGCGTGAATATTGTTTGTAATTGTGTTTTATTACTAACAAACTATACGTGTAATGTGTTTGAATAATTGGTTTTTACAGTACGAATAAAATTAATCTGTTAGAAATATTTCATAATTGACCCGTAAAAATTAAAATAATTAATTAATTTTTTATACTATACTAGCTGACGGGGCCACGCCTTGCTGTGGCTCAATTATTACATGCTGAATTTAAATTATGATAAAGTATTATGGGGTAATGAATCTGCCTAAAACTTGATACAGAAAAATCGAGGTTACGTAGTGAATAGATTAAAAGAACACGTGCACCATAAAATCAACTGGAGTAAAAAGAAATTAAAACGTGGTGCCATCTATGAGATATCTATAACACTCGGTCCTACAATTTTCTGTCACCAAACTAATTTAATGCGCCATCTGTGCGAGACTAATGAAACTTACAATTAACAATAATAATAAACATTGACAATTATTGAATTTGTAATTAAAAGAAATTGAGGTCATCAATCGAAATATAAATTATTCTATCTCTCAAGTTGGACGAAATTATACATAAATGCCAACGTTTCATGCAGATCGGTTGATTAGTTTCGGAGTACATAATGGACAAACATCATGACACTCGATTTTTATATATTTAGAAGATAGGTATTAATATATGTCAAGCGTGCTTGAAAATCTCCTACCAACTGACAAAGGAGTTCTGCGTCCGCTGTTACAATTACACGAAGATATGGTTTCGTCGTTTATGAAGGTTTAAATGCAGATACGTCGCGAGCTTTACTTATAGTTGTATACTTCAAAGAGCCCAGAGAATTTGCTAAATGTAACTAACTAACTAGTAGATGATTCCATAGTCGCGCTGCAAACTAAGATTTGACTATGGGAACATTACGACCTCATCTGTTCACTGCCTTTTATTCTCCAATCCGAGGATAATAGCAAGATTAGGGAAGGACTAGAAAATTCTGTAACTGCTATTTATTTTCCATTTTAACCAGACATGACCTCTCCCCTTTATTGTTGGTGAATCATTTACGAACAAAGTCGGGATGATCAACTAGTGTTGAGTAATTTAAAGTAATCAGAATTTCCTAAGAAAGTAATTGGTAGTAAAATGAGTCAAATACATGAGGTCGCGTGACAAATACTAGCCGTGTTGTGGTCGTTTGGGGGACGCTGATGTACTGAAATGTCGTTAGGGTCATTTGATTTACTTTTAATTTCGTGAGGACATATATATGACTAGTAATAATTTGTAGGTTTACCCGAGTACAAATTATACGACATTGTTAATATATAAATAGGCGAATAAAAAATATTAGATTATTTTATATAATACAAAATATTTGAGCACCTTTTCCTCTTTTGTTTGTCAAATGATAGCCTTTACTTTTTGTTTTGTTTAGTAGCTGATGCTGATGAGCTTAAATGTTATAATAAAAAAAATGAAAACAGTTTTTTCACTTACTATTGAAAAGTCGAAGCATTTCAATGATAAGTTTCTATTCGTCTTTAATCTACAATATTTATTACACATAATATTAACAATATATCGGCAGAAAGGTACCGTTAAAAATGATTTGTACACCGTCGAAAATATTAATTCGCAAGCGTCTGGTCTATTGCTAGAAAACTCCAAATTTTCAGAGTGCCTTTTTTGGTTTCTCACGCTAATTGTTGTAGTGCATACCGTAACGTTTTCTGTCAGCCGTGTGTCGCTACACTACTAAAACCTATCATAATGTAACGTTAATATACTAATAGCAGTTGATTGTGAGACTGATGAGGAAGTAGGTGGAATGGCTCACCTCGGGCGGGAGGGTCGGCGAGAGGCTCTTGTTCTTGGAGAACTCGCTGGGTCTCCTGCTGGAGGAATGCTCGGAGTGGCGCCGGCAGAGTCCTCGCATCCACATGTCCATACGATTATTACAGCAACTGTCGAGTAATCATGTTGTACGTTGATTTTAATAATAACACTAGCTCAGCAAAGAGTATGTTATTTTCTAATTGTCCTTTACTATACCCCTCAGAAGTGTACACAAAATTTCATGAGAAACAGTTGAGTAGTTAGTTGGGACCTTCCGACAGGCAGATTTGTAACTCCTTTGTATTTTTATATCACTCTTGTAGTATTTTTGTTTTGTTGCTTTGTATTACATTATTGCATGGTTGAATTTTTAATATAATGTTTTTATACCAACTAGCGGACCCTTATGAATCACTTTATCTACTGGTGAAAACCGCATGTAAATCCGTTCAGTAGTTTTTGAGTTTATCGCGAAGACACAGACACACAGACGTGGCAGAGGACTTTTATAATATGTTGCATTACATTGAACGTATTACATTAATGTATTTTAAATTTAATGTTTTTATTAGTATTCATTGTTTTATATATATATATATATATAAACATTATGAGTTCTGCAATATTTTTACTAAGACCGACTACAGATTCGTAATTGCTATGCCCCTCCTCCCCCATTGAAAATTAGCGCTATAGTACCACTCAATGGTATCATCTAATTAACTATGTATATACTTCTTTTATTTATCTTATGGTTTGTGTTGTGTTTTGCTAACTTGGGTAACTCAGAAGTTATTCGAGTTCAAAATCAAAGTTCTAGTCAATTCCATAGTTCCACTGTCCTCATATATATCATTATCATTACATATTATAAAACGAAGTCCCCAACTGCATTTGTCTGTCGGTCTGTCCGCGATGAACTCAAAAACAGCAAACAACAGCAAACAACAGCAAAAACAAAAGCATCCGGTTTTCACCAGTAGATAAAGTGATTCATGAAAAAGGTTTTGGTGCATAATTTGTTAAGATATTTTTTTTTATTATCAGGGATGGATAACGTCCGCCAGGAATGCTAGTACATGTATATAATTACAGGTTCATGTCATGGGTGGTTTAATATTACGTCATGATTTAACACATACTCAGTGAAAGGCTTCACAATCTAATTTGTCCACTCCATTTGTCACGCACTGAATTGGTATAGGAAAATAACTCGTCAATAATTCTTGCAAACATAACAAGCGGTTAGTTAAACCAGACGCCTCATTACGTAGTTCACTATCGCAAAATAATAAATTGTATTATCATACAGCAAATGAAAATGTGTTTTCGATAATTGTTTCTTTGTTTAAGACACTTCTAATAATAATTCTTAGAAATATGCGAATTACATCCCATATTGAACCAACATGTAATACGATATAGCACAGCAAATTACTCAACAGCATAATATATAGCAACAGTTTATAGTAACAATTGTTGCGAACGAGACAACAGCATAATTCATTATCATCTATATAAATAATATTATAGAGGTCTGCTGTTACTCGCGTATCATTCAAAAACTACCGAGTCCTGTCCCGTCCTACCGGCTCCTGTCAAAGACTCTCATGTTTACCTTGTCGGCGTGCGGTCGCTGAGTATGCTGTCCCTCCGCTCCGGCGCCGCCCGCGCGCCCCCCCCGGCCGCGGCGCTCACCCGCCCTCTGCCACCGCAACAGCACAACACGTCGCGGAGTTTGCGCTTTCGTCTCGTTTCCGTTTCAAAATCTACTGATACCTACGAATAATAGTTATAATGTCGTCGTGGTTTAGTGGTCTGAACGATGGAATACCATTCCGATGTCCGCAGGTTCGAACCTCAGCATGTACTAAGAAACTTTTCGGAATTCGCGTACGTTTACCAATTGAAATCGTGACGAAACCTGAACCTGTGAAATTTTCTTATAGTACTAGTGTATGTGGGAAAACATAAAACTGTCGATTTCTCAGAGCTTGGAAACGTCAATACGTCGTGGGCTGACGTGGTGATTATGTCCATACCTTCCTTTGGGAAGAAGCTTATGGTGGGTATCTTACAGGCTGATGATGATGACGAATAGTTACGACTCCATTATCTAAGAATATCACTCAGTCGTCATTTTATGGAACGTATTATTGGATCATAAAATGTGCCTGAGTTTTCAGTGAAGGAAACTTTTGCAGGGTGGTACGGTTTTTTCTAAGTCCGCCCAACTAGTTATCACCCTCAAATTGTAAATCTCTCGCCTGTTGACGTGTTCAGGCAGCTACACTTGAGAGTCAGTCCCCTCCAGATTTAGCGCGTTTACCATTTTAGACCGCGTCGTCATTCAACATAAGATGAAATAACGGTCAAAAGCTAAAATCTATAAAGTAGTAAAAAAAACCTTGATATATTTGCAGAAAGAGATATATACAAGTTTTAATCATTGTACACAGCATTTATCTTAAGAGAGATTATAAAAATGACACGGTGTTTGGAGGTATTCCGGTACTTACTTGTCCTGACTCAACACCACTAGCATACTACACACCGTTTGTTATAAACTCGTTGAATAATTTAATTGATATTTATCCTTACCTTACTCGCAGACATTTCCACTTCTCTTATCCTTTCTTCGTTCTCCTTTTTCCTTTTCAAACAATTAAGTTTATCCATTATTCCCATCTTTTTAGCTTCTTTGGGTTCGACGTTGTTATCTTTTGGCGTTTCCTCATTTTCCTTTGCAACTTTTGCAAGTTCTTTCGTATCGGTTTCGACATTTTTAGGTTCAGATTCGTCGTCTTTTGTCCCTTTCACACAGCAAGGACAGCATTTGCTTTTGCATTTTCCCATAATCCTTTCGCATATATTCGGCGGTTTGGTTTCTGGTGCTTTTTCAGTCGTGTCTTTGGTTTCTTCATCGGTTGGTGTGCATTTTGGTTCTTTGCGTGCGCGAACTGGCGGCCTCGGTGTTGTGGATGTGCTATGAGGGAATCTATAAGAAATTATTTCGTAAGAAGATATTCGGAGTACTTAGTGCGAATTTGTAAATATAAATGTAAAGCGATTCAAAAATTCTGTATAACTATTATCACGCGTTTCTCTTTTCAACGAAAAAGTATGACAACGCTTCTAATTATTTTATGAAGAAATACAAAATCTAAATTGTTTAAGTTTAATCAAAGTTATTATATTTGAGTTGTATTAGACAAATTTTCCTTAACAATTAAAATTATAAAGTGAAACATAAGCCCGGTTGCAAGCTTCTCAGTTTTGTTTTATGGAATTCATGTTTAAATATAGTATGTTTGTCAGATATGCATGTTTGGGATACAGAGGGTGTCCGAGAAATATAAATACGTACGCTTGGGAATCATTACCCTCTTTTTGTTTAGTCTTGTTTTGACTTTCAGAGTACGTCAGTGAGTTCCAAGTTATGTAAACATTCACATAACTTTCTCTGTTATTTGTAAGATTGTGTTATTAACATTACATTACATTTTAATAAATGGAAATATTAATCCATCATGGCGGTTCTATCTGAAAACTAATGCTAGTTATTAAGCATAATACTCTAAGTAAAGTAAGGTAGTGTTTTGTGATAGCCTCGGGATTTTAGTAAGATTGTAGTCTCCATTTTAGATCACACAGGGATTTTACGTTTTTCTTTTCTTTAAAACGGAACTGTGTTACGCAAAATACCATCGATATTATAAAACATAAGCTCAAATAACCCCAAATTATGAATTAAAAAGGAATTAGTATCTCCAAAAATATTCTTTTCAAACTCCTTATAATACACAACAACTGATTTAGAGCTAGCAAAGTCGTCTTGTCCTATTCTGAAACACTATTATACAATGACCTTAAAACAATCGGATAAAATTACGCATAAATTACGTTTGTTATTATAAAATTTTTAGTTTAAAGTATATTATATCTGAGCTTTAATTACGTCTTCCTTTTTTCTTCTTCATTCCACATTTAAATTACTCAAATTTCGGTCAAATTTGTATTTTAATGTTGGCAACACTGGCTTAGAATATATTTGCCGGAGTGTTTTTGAATATATAAAATTTTAACAAGTTATACCACACACTACTAGGAAAACGACGAATCATTCCTATGAATAAATAAAAAGTAACTAGGTAGCTTAACAATTAACTATATACTTCCCGTGTAATTGATATGCAAGGTAGTATTTTTGTTCTATTAAAATCAAGTCATGATAAACGTGCTAGAGCTCCATGAAAATATACTTTATTTGACTAAAATCGCCTAATTTTAGAAAAAATTTGAAAAATTATTGTTTATATTCACAAAGATTTGGTAACGTTTTCTTAAACTTATTAAAACGTGGTGCAGTTGTGATGGTATAAAGGTGTACAGTGGACCCCGGTGATCTGGCCCCTGTCTAATACGGCACCCCTAGTAATCCGACATGTGTATTATTACATACTGAATATTTTTTGACAATCTTCGTACATAATACATGATTGAACAGATTTGTATTTTAGAGTATAGCACACTATAGAATATTATCATTGGATCTATACTTTGTCGGATTATAAGTACTCTTTTGTAAAAATATCCGGACTATAGGGGGTTTTAGGCAGTACCCTATAATCCGACAATTTCGATAGTTCGACACTGACTTGCAAAATGTTTGTCGGATTGCCGGGGATCCACTGTATTTATAAACAAAATATACACTGTAATGAGTCGGTATCGTATAAGTTGTAGAAATTTCATTTGAAATTTGTACCGGAATTAAACGTAATAAAACTTTAGCAATAAACTGATAGAAGAGTTTTTGGCGGGATCTTAGTTCATCATGGCTTTTATATTTTATTCACAATTATGTTTTATTTTACTCTATATTTTGTAATATTGGTGACATTTTCGTAATATAGTTTGGGTACTGTGTATAAGTGAAGTGGAAGGACAATAAATACAACGGAACATGCGTTCTGACATACCACAAAATCTTTCCCGAAAGGTGTTATAAGGGGGCCACCATCTTGTTAGAACATTAAAATTATCACAAGATGTTTGTAGTATTAGTAGACAATAGTAGTAATAATATAGAAAATGGGATGCAAACAACAAAACAGAAATTGATGGATAATTAAAGAAATAATCATTGTTATTCTGGATTCTGTTGTTGTGTGCATTTTTTGACAGTGAAAATACACGAAAATATCTATTCCTCATTGATTGAATTACTTTCAAAGTTCTCGTATACAAATTTAAATGAGATAACATTAAAAGTTTAAATAAAGTTACCCAATATCATTGTCATAACGTCTCGGCAGTAACTCATTTGGTAGAATATACACAGTTCTATTATGTATCATTGTAGGAAACACAACAATAATTAGTAAACAGTACACAATTGACTAATTTATTCGTCTAAAACAAGTATCTCGGAAGCGCCAAGCTTTCAAAACGAAATGTCAAACGGAAGACATTTTAATTTTTGAGACGGTGGTGTTCATTGCATACAGCCTAATATTTAAATTTTGTACGGTAAAGAAATTAGGTTTTTGTATACATTTATGAAAGATTTCTCGCGATTGGTGTAAGAAACAACGGCGGGTGTGACGAACGGCGCGCGAGGTCGTACTGCGAAGGTTTGAAGAAACTTTCTTAAGGGTTGTATTGTAATATCGAGTACTAAAAAATTACAGTGTTTGAACGTGGCGTGTTTAATGAGTAATTAACACACAAAGAAACTGCTATGAGACCGTGATTATATTGATTAGTGTTTACTATTTTTGAATAAGTATGACAATTAAAATTCCTTTGTTTGTAATTATGACGTCATTTAGTTTAGGTACTTTCGGCGGGAACGTACACTATAATTAATATGTCAATGGAAATAAATAATTACAAAATGTAAGTAAAAGCTGAATTATGGTTCTTTTTATAATTTCGTGAAGTTGAAGTTTGAATTTGACATTGTTTATTGAGAATACGAGTAGTATATTTCTTGAAAAAATAATTTATTTTTATTGATATTTCATTTTGTAATAAATCGACTGTTAAGCAGACGAATACCATCATAAAAACAATATAATCAGATAAAATTGATTGCAAAGACATGTTTATTACGTGGCCAGGTTAATACTACGTTACTACGTTCATTTTACATTTGCATACGTTACTCATATCTTAAGGTAGAATTAAAGAGGTTTAGTAGGTCAGTCATACTCGTCACGAAAACGGCTACATATTTGACGTATAGTATCATCATAATGAAATTTAATGACTATACAAGTTTCAGAGACGCAAGTGTATTATTTATATCGCGATTTGTGGTCCATGGACTTCAGATGGAAGAAGTATATTTCTCATATATTAGATTAATATAGAAGTGAATACTTTCATCGCACGCCATCTGTATTATGTTACCGTTACTTTTGTTTGAAATAACTGTTGTATGACTCGGCATATTTTAATTTCGGGTTCGCTAAGTTACATATATGGTTTATACGTGTTATTTGAGTAAAAGAGTATTTTTGATGGTAGCCGTTTTATAAAATATTTCCACGAAATCACTTCATTACATAGTATAAAACAAAGTCCCCTACCGCGTTTGTCTGTCTGTTCGCGATAAACTCAAAAACAACTGAACGGATTTTCACGCGGTTTTCACCAGTAGATAAACCGATTCATGGGGAACGTTTTGGTATTTAATTTGTCAAGGATTTTTTTATAATTAGGGCGGGACAATGTCTGCCGGGCCCGCTAGTTATAATATATATAAATAGATTTTTTAATAATTTAATAGAAAAAAACTTTAAATGCCCAGTCTGATTGCACAGTGACGTTGTATTACATAACTTGTTTAACTTAGTATAAAATATCTTCAGTATTTGTCAACGTGTGAAAAGATTCGCATCTAGTCATCGGCGCTGCTGCGAAAATTTTATCTAATGTCTAACGCAACGGAAATTAGTATTCGGGGTCGTGTAACGACGCGGAAATTGGGGTGAAACGATATATTATGTAGGCTATACTCCTATCGTGGATCGATAATCTTTAGCTGGATTATTCTTTAAAGCCTTGTACTACATATAAGTCCTATAAAATGAAAAACGGTTAAGTAGGTACGACCTGTAACTTGGTAATTGAAAATAATTTGGTAATCATAGATAATAAGTCGTGATGGTCTAGTGGTTTGACTAATGGAGTATCATCCCGATGGCCGCTGATTCGAATCCCAGGATGTATCAACAATTTTTTCGGAATTTGCGTACATTTGTTAATTTAAATTGGTAACGATATCGAATGACGGTGAAGGAAAACATCGTGAGAAGACTTGAAGCTGAGAAATATTCTTCTTGTAAATGAGTACCACCGTTTGTGAGAAAATATAGAACTGTGGATTTCTCAGAGTTTAAAAACGCCAATACGTCGTGAGCTGACGTGGTGATTATGACCGTATCTTCGCGAAGAGGCCTATGGCGCTGCAGTAGCTCTCTTACAGGCTGATAATGATAATGATGTGATAATAATCGTAAATATTTTACTATCTACTTTGAATGATTGAAACCAACAAAAGTCATAACTTGGTAAGAACAATAGAAGTCAGCAATCAAAAAGATTAAAAAAAATGTTGTTAACACATATTTATCTAAGTTTTTACCATCTCATTACTTGGTCCATTACTTTGCTGCCTTCATTTTATACGCTATACATATAACTATCTACAATAATATATTATTTTCCACCCAGTACCTCCCATATATAGTTGTGCTGCAATTATTTACATATTTTGATAATTTGTAGAAATTAAATAGATGACGCAAAATATATTTACTTATATAACATTTATATAACTGAGATGACGTTTCTAATTAACAAAAAAAAAATGATATTATTAAAACTGTCATAAAAATTAGAGTAATTAAACACAACGTAATACTGAATTGTAAAAACAAATACCTAAATCTGCCTGAAGAATTGATATAAATCTATACATATAATAGGAATGTAAATCTAAAGTGGATGTACTTTTTAGATTTTTGTGAAAAAGATTGTTGCAGCGGTCTTGGAGTAAGTAATAAAACACATTTCAATCATTTTTATGAATGCCTGTCAGTCTGTTTGTTTGAACACGCATCACTGCTAAAGTACTGCCTTCACGATAAAACATCACAAAGCATATCTTCGAGTAACATTTAGTCTTGGTTTCATTGAAATCGGTTCATTCTATCAAAAGTTATTGTAATTTTAATGAGACGCGACTTAACTATGAAACAGAAAAGTAGATAAGATTTATTAGTTGCTGTTTTTTTACATTAGGTTCCACGCGGACGGAGTCGCGGCCACAGATAGTGTACAGTATATATCAATATAAAAAAAGTGCATTATAATATTAGTGAAATATATTTAACGAGACAAATTAGTTCTGTTTTAATTATAAACGGTTTAACATTGCCTTTTCATATAATATTCCTAAAACACAAGAACGACTAATACAAACAAATATTAATAAAGCGCGCCTATATACAATGCTGGGTATTTTTATTATTATTAGTAATCTGTATTTTGGCAACCAATCTTCTAGATTATTACTGTCATTGTCGAGTAGATAATGATATTACAAGTTTCTTGTGATGATTTTAATGAACTAACAAGATGGCGGCCCTCTTGTTAGAACTTTCCACGAAGTTTTTGTGGCTTCTCAGAATTCTTGCTCTGTAGTATTATTTTCCATTCACTTCACTTATACACAGTAACCGAATTATATTATGTAAAACACCAACAATATTATAAAATATAGAGTGAAATAAAACAAGATTATGGATAAAATATAAAATCCACTACATGACATTCCAAGATCCCGCCAAAAACTCTAGCTATTATTTTATATGCTTTTTATAAATAGGTACACAGATTATAAATGATATAAGAAATATTAACACGGAAGATATAGATGATGAAAATTTTGGTAATAGAAATCGAGGCACTAAAAAAAATGTATAGCAAAATTCAATTTAAAATGGATAGTGAGGCGAATAACGCGTTCGTAGATGACCAGATTAATTCCAAAATTGTGGTCTTTTTGCAAACCATCGTATTCTTGTAGAAAGGCTTCGAACTGCCGATCCAAACGGTCCTGATGATTTTTTACTTAAAGAAACAGCTCTAAACCGACAAATTTTTATGCTAATGAGTGAAATGGTCACGCGATGGTCGTCCGTTCGATAACCCTGACCAAAATTCGTGATTTCTCATGTGCTTTTTCAAATTTGGGACACACCATGGGGTACAAATTCGTTGTTGTTTTGTCCATGTTTATAACTGTTCTTAGTCTTCTGCTAGTAAAAAAGTTACTATAGATGATAGTTTTTGTTCGATATTATTTAATATCTAAATTACGAATATCCATTTACAGCACAACCATGTAATGAAACAGAATGGCAACTGTACCTACAACAAATTCCGTCAATTTTCTTAAAGATCTCCGTATTGTTGCCTGATTCATTTAATCGCGTTTTTAAATGGAGATATTATAACATACATTTTTCCATACGATTTTATAAATGTTTTCTTTCATACAATTACAAACCCACCAAAAATATAGACAAATAGGTACAGCCGTTCTAAAGTGATAAGTTTATATACATTCGACAATTGATTTTTATTAGTATGTAAATATATTAAGTGACCCGGCCACGTACTTCTGTGACTTGGTTATTGAAAAAGAAACTCAAAATAAAACGTGGCGCCATCTATAACAGTCGCTCCTACAGTTATCTGTCAACAAACTTATTTCAAGTGGCGTCTGGTCGAAACTGATAGAACTTACATTTAATTACAATAATCAACATTGACAATCATAAAATTTCTAATTAAAAAATATTGAGGTCATTAGTCGGAATATAAATTATCGTATCTCTCAAGTTGGGCCAAATCTATACTAATATTATAAAGTTGGAGTTGTTTGTTTGGTTGGACGCGCTAATTTCAGGAACTACTGGTTCGATTAGAAAAATTCATTAATTGTTAGATAGCTCATTTATCGAGGAAAGCAATACGCTATATATTATCAAGCTAAGAGCCCAAAGTAACTATTCCACGCGGATGAAGTCACGACCAGAAACTAGTTATACATAAATGTTAACATTTCATGAAGATCAGTTGAGTAGGTTCGGAGTACATTGTTGATGAACATATATATTTAGCTCAGATTGATCATGCTTCAATACATCTTCGTATGGTAGAGAAATGGTTAAATTATTGACGTATAACACCGGCTCTGCGAAACACATTTGTTAAAATGTGCAATGTGCAAAACTTTGAACATCTGTTTCAAGAATGCCCCAAATTTAGTGTATAAGGCATATAATGCTTTGTAACAATATTTGTATATTATGTCCGTCCGATCTTTTGGGTTTAATGGAGAAGGAGTCTGCTATCAACTTGTTTGATAATTTTGTAAACCATACGATCATTAATCTCAAGGCATTTAACGGACTTTGTAATTACCATGACACTTTGACTAGCACCTAAATCATGACTGAGGAATATTGATGGCCTTATTATATAATGCTCATGCAGCGGACTGAAGGAAAGAGAAGCGACTCGTATAAATTTGCAATCACTCACATTACGAATATATTTTTGCGAAAACAATAGAATTAAAAAATGAAAGGAAAGAAAACAATTACATTGCGTGAAGTCTGCTTTGTTGCGAATGATTATCGTTTCCTGTAAAAATGGGTCCATAAAAGGAATTGCAGCTAAAATTATCTCAAATTGTTGGAGGGATGTAGAGGTATTGTGGTAACTTTGGAAGAAACTGTCTCTCTCTAACTCACCTGGACAATTTATCTCTTCCATTTGTAAATATACTAAGTAATTTTAAATGTATCAATTTTAATACAAATACTGGTTATAATAAAAAAAAGAAAAGACTTAAATTGTGATTGGAAATACTAAATATTCCTCACTGACTTCTTTAATTAAGCATTACTTTACTTTTGAATTAATTTTTTATATATACTAATAAAGGACAGACGCGTTTCTACTTTGATTTGTTATGTTATTTAAAAACTGTCTTGCTTATAAATTGATGTCCTAAAAATATATATAACATAGTTCCATCGTATTACAGAAAAGGTACTATAGAGATCTCATTGTGAGGATTACATATTCTGTAGGCTTTTCCCAACAGTGGATTATCTAGAGAATTGTTATTAACTGGCTTAAAAAAACATATAATAAGTAATATTTGAATGTTGCCATTGTATCAATGACACATTGCACATGGGACCGAAAGCAATAAATCGCTTAGGGCTTTGGTGAAAGTGAAAATTATCAATCTCAACGGAATAGTCGAGCACTTTCCTAACCTGAGTATTCTAGATTGAGTATGCTCTGTGAATAAATTATGCAGAGAATGAAACACTTTGGGATTTGACAGAGAACGGTTAAATATTATATAATGAGACAGTTTTTAACGTATTTATTATAAAGTGTTCTAACATAAATTCAACTGTTGTTAACTGAGAATGCGCTTAAAATATAAATAGATTGGTTTAAGTGCAGATACCGGAACAGAGAACGGATAGATTTGGTAACAATTTCTAACGTGACTTGACGTTAGCCACAGATAACAAGTCAACTTTCGGTAAACTTATGAGTTTAATTTGATAAGGATTTGAAGCCGCCATAAAGGCCATAATCTCAATTAAAAATCTGATGTGTAATAGTTAAGTAAAATAATATTAAAAGTTGCTCACATTTCAAACGATTTTTAATATCACTGCATGTTATAAAACAAAGTCCTGTGCCACGTCTGTTTGTTAGCGATAAACTCAGAAACTACTGAACGGATTTTCATGCAGTTTTCATCAGTAGATAAAGTTATTCAGCTATATACATCAAAATAAATTGCCAAATGTATGTAAATTAAACCAAATAAATATTTTTTATTGTCTTAGTATAGTAGTAGTAACCGTTAGGACCAAGTCTGCATGACAGAAAATGTTTTAAAGATCCTAAGGAAAAGTCAAAAATTTGGGTTAAAAAATCTTAGGTGAAGTATAAAGTGAGGGAGACATGTATTGAACAATTGACAAATCAATTCTCCGATCAGATGTTTAGTTGCAATTATATTACTCTAGCTGGCCAGCCGGACGTTATCTCGTCCTGATAAAAAAAAAACCTTGACAAATTATATACCTAAACCTTTCTCATGAATTACTTTACCTACTGATGAAAGCCGCATGAAAATCTGTTTAGTAGTGTTTAAGTTTACCGCGAACAGACAGACAGAAGTGGCAGAGGACTTTGTTTTATAATATGTAGTGAGTATGTAGTTGTACTGTACTGAAAAAAATTGGACTCATTTTCTTCGTTATTACCATCGTGCGAAGCGGGGATATGCAGCTAGTATTTCTACTATAAAAATGTATATATTTTTAAAATAAAAAAATAATTAATGCATTGCAAAACATATGTATGCAATATAACGAAAAAAAAGGATACTCTTTGATAAAGAAGAAATGAATTACGATCACATTTCGACTACTCGACGGCCACTAGAAATGAATTTAATTGAAATATTGCAACGGAATGCATTGGTTAATCTTTTTTTTACGAATTTACTTGGTTTTAAACCCATATATTATTACCTATGATAACAAAAAGTAATAGAAGATTCATAAAAATATAATGTAAAAAGGAAAAATACAAACTAACTCACCCACCCATGTTTTTGGCGGGATTTTGGAATGCCATGTAGTATATTTTATATATTTATAATCTTGTGTTATTTGGCGGTATATTATGTAATACAGGTGGTATTTTGCGTAACATAGTTGACACAAGTGAAGCGGATGGAAACTAATACCACGGTACATGGATTCTGATTTGCCACAAAAACTCCCTGAAAGTTCTAACAAGAGAGCCACCATCTTGTTAGAACATTGAAACTTGTAATATTATTACCTGTTCGACAATGGCAGTAATAATCTACTAGAATATTGGTTGCCAAAAATAAAATAAAATGAAAAAATAAACTCACCCGCCGTTACTCTGCACAGACTTGTCTGATCCATTACTATCCGGTAACTTCATCTTCTCTTCTATTTTCTCTACAACAGGTATTGATAAGTTAGAACTTTGCACTTCTACTTCAGCGTCACCTTTAACTAAAGTTTCATTTACATGAATCACATCTGTTTGAATGTTGTTTTTCTTTTCATTCACCACGACTATAGTTGGTTCTATATTTTTTTTAATTTCTGTAACTTTAACTGTCACATCTTTTGGTTCTTCCACTGGAGTAATTATACTGTCAATAATTTTCGTCGCCTCTGAACGTATTTCTGAAATCATTTTGTCGTTTTGTTGTTTAACTTGATCTTTTATATCTGTTAATTTGATAGCCACTTCGTCTTTAATCTCTTTCGTATTATTTTTGGTTTTCTCTGCTATGTTTTTAAATGTATTCATCGCTTCCCTGGATTTCGCGGATGCTGTTAATATGTTTTCTCTCGATATTTCTGGTTCTTTTAATATATCGTCAATTTTTTGCTTTACTCTTTCTACTTGTGGATTATTGTACGGTGGTTGTAAAGGTCTCAATTTTATATTATCTTCTATAAATATTGTTTTGTCAGTGACATGTTTCACTGGCTTTACTATTTTTTTCTCGTCGCTTTTTTCTTTTTCATTCTCTTCTTTTTCTTTCTCATTCTGTTCTTTTTCTTTGTTTTCTTCGTCTGTTTTTTCTTCAATAACTTCTCTTATTGTTGCCGGTTCAAGTTTTATTTCTTTAACATCTTGTTGTACTGTTTCTTTCACTTTTTCCTCATCTTTACCCACAAGAGAATCTTTGGAGCTTAGTCTTTCGAATATACCCTTCTCTCTAGCCTTTTCTAAAACTGCTGGCAGTTGATTAGTAACAGTTGCAACAACTTCCAATGGTTGAGATGTGATTGCTGCCGTAGTCATGGAAACCACATTTTTCTTTGTCAATATAACTAATTCATTATTGGTGTTAGAAATTTTATCGTATTGAGTCTCATTATCTTGAGTTTTAATTTCTTCAGTTTGCATAGAATCCGCACTTTTTGTAGCAGCCTCATTTTTCTCCTTAGTTACACCTACAGTATCTTTCTTTTTCTCTGAACTTTTTAGAGGTTTTTTATTATCTTTAACGATATCTTTCTTTGCTGAGATATCGCTTATTTTATTATTTGAATGAACTTTGTCAGTTAAATCTCTTTTACTGTTTGATTTTTTTATTAGAGGTGGTTTTTCGTTAAGTGCTTTCGTGCTTGGTGTCCTCGTTAAACTTTTAACACTATTAGTTCGGCTAATGGGTTTTTTAATTTCAGTTTTCTTAGAAATTTGCGGTGTTTGATTGGTCTTAGTATTTGCTGTTCTACCCACTACTTTTGTTTGACTAGTTTTTGTACCCACAACCTTTGTTGTACGTTTATCAGGACTTGGATCTCTACTAGGAGCTCTGCTTGACGGTCTAGAATTTAATCTAGATGCAGCAGGTGTGCTGGTTGTAGTTTTTCTCGGTATTGGTGAGGGTTTTCCTGATAGCTTTGAAGAAACTGACTTTGAGTCTACTGTGGGACTCTTATTTGGTGTACCAACAATAGGAGAGAGACGCTTAGAATTAATTGTTCTGTTTGATGGCGGCGGACCATTTTTAGCTGGGGATATTGGTGGTTTGCCCTTAATGACAGTTGGACTAGAATTCAAAGATTGATTACTTTTACTCATTCCTCTTTTATCATGGACTTGGCTTCCAATTCTAATTGTTTCATGTATACTACTTGTGCTGCTGGAAATGAACCGTTGATTTTTGCCAAGATTATTTTCTTGTATTCTTCCGTAGTTAGAGGATTTTTTTGTAGCAGTCCTTGTTGGAGATACAGAATTTTGACGTTTAGGTACCTGGGCATGTTTTGGCGATATACCATTAGATTGTGGCTGGGATTTGGATACAGTTCGTACTCTAGATCTATGAGTTACAGTTTTAGGCCTCTTTTCATCTTCAATATTTATAAACTCCTTACTGCTTGAAGGAAGACTTTCAAAATGAAGAATAGCTGAAGGAGAATTAGACCTAGATCTTAGATTAATTTTACCAGGGGAATTACTCCTGGAAGTAGATCTAGATCGGAGACTTTTCTTATCTAGTAATCCCATTTCTCTAAGAAGTGCTTGTTCTTCTTCGATTCTCGTTCTCTCTGCTTCTTGCTCATTTTTCTCTCTGTTTAACTCACTTAGTTCTCTTATTTCCTCTATATTTTCTTTTAAAAAGTTTCTGGGCGAGTGTGGTTGATTTAATTGCACCGGTAAGGGAAGTGTGGCAGCTTGTGCCATTTTGTCTATTCTAGATAAGGAGTTAGTTCTCCTTCGCGGCGGTGAGCAAGATCTAGAATTATTTGCTGAAGTTTTTGGTGTGTTGTGCCGTGATGTTTCTTCCTTAAATCCTCGGCCTAGGAAAATAAGCTTATTTTATAAATTGGACATGCTTCATTTTATAAAATAATACGGTTATTTAATAAAGTTCTTTATATAAATACAATCTAAATAATGATATTGCTAGGAATTACCTTTGAAAGGCGAAATTCTCCCTTGCCGTATGTCAGAAGGCAAGGACCTTGGGCTCGAAGGGCGTGAAATTGCAGGAATTTCCGTTAAAATTGCGAAAGATTTTTCTCTCTTATTCTTTGTCGTGGCCAATTTCCTGTAAATGGAGAAATCATGTTTTAAAATGTATTGTATTTTCGATTCAGAATTAAGATATGATATATTAGAACTAATATAATACATAAGTAGTGACTTTATTTGTGTTTTACGTTTTATTTTATAAAGATTTATGCTTATATCTACTAATCGTGTAAATAATTTTTCTTTTGTTTCTAACAAAACAATCAGACCAGTGTTACAGAAAAAGTTTTTCTGGTAACAGTCAGAAAAAAATGTGTAGATATATTTTAGGCAAATAGTTCATAAATAATATGTTATTTAATTGTAACTAAATAATTTTAATATAAATCTGGAGGTAAAATGAAGGTAATTTTGTTTCACCACTTTGCAAGGAAGAACACAATCATGTCTAATTACATCGCGACCATAAAGCAAATAGTGAACTTGTCACAGTGATTTTAAAATCCGAGCGTGTTTAGATATGCCTTTTCTCGAGACATGAAAGTATGACCATTGCTCTTGTTTACGTTTTTTTAATAACATTAACATACAGTTAAAATCTTGAAGCTTTATTAAATATGTCGGTATTGATGCATATAAATATCTATTGCAATTTATAGTACCTACACACCAAATAATTTTACACATGAGTATTTATCAAGAATGTTATTGTTTCACAAATAACCTTGATAGATTATGACATAACGACCGAACCGTGGCTAATTATGCTTTTTGTAACTCTGAAATAGCTTAGTGTTGAGTTATACGGGAACATTATTGAGAGCGAAAGTAGTTATGTGTTCTGCTGCATAAATCTTGCCTAACCGTAAGGTAATATCTATGTTGCTTTAAGATTAGTGTCAGAGTTACAATTAAAATTGTGTATATCTTTTTACTAAACGAATACAGTTCATTGCCCGTTATTGATATCTATGTATGCTCTGCCGCATGTAAAACAAAGAGTGTTCTGAGGAATTTTTTGATGTGTTGCCTTCATTCATTGGCGTTTCGAACTCGCACGTCCCACCGCTGGCAGGCTGCTTAACAGCCATAACGTTAAGGTTTTCTATAACCTTCATTATACGTAAGCTATCGTTGTGTAATGGATTACTCAGTACGATTTTCTCGCAAGGGTATGACATAGAGTACTTTAAAGAGGAAATAAACACGTTCCTCAAGGCCAGCAAGGCAACAACTCTCGATGTTGCCGTTGTGTGTAGGCGACGATGACTATTTACCATCAGGTGGGCCGCCTGTCTGCTTGCTGCTCTTTGTCATAAAAATGTATTTTGGTTGAAGTACGAAAAGGTCCGCGTTAATTCGTCAACTCCTTAGACAGAGTAACTGAGGGAACAGTATAAGCCACATCGTTCTTATTCGCCTCGAATCTCGAAGCTATACTGAAAGTTTGAACAAATCTACTACTATTGTCCTTAACTGGCACTCGAAAAAATTTAAATTAAGAAGTAGAGGAAACGAAGACTTTGATTGGATTTCTAACGTATTTATCCTTTTAACAGATTGTCATATAAGTAAATAATAAATAAGATAGTCATAAAATAAATACAGCATAGAATTTAAGACACAGAGGACTATTACATTCACCTAGACCATACTTTGGTGCTTAAAACTGATTCATAACTGGCCTTGGTTGAAAATCTGTTGCTTTAAGCTTACAGTCTGTTTACATACATTTTTTATGCTTTATAAGATTTACAGTTTGGCCAAAATCGCATCTGATGTTAAATAACGATGTGACCTAAGATGGTAAACACGCTAAACCAAGAGGGGGCTCTCAAGTATAGCTGCTGGAACACAACAACAGGTGATGGCGACTGATTTTCAACTTGAGGGTGGTAGCTACCCAGGTGGACTTATAAAAAACCCTACCACCATGCTGTGCATTCATCCTGATGTTTTCCTTCATAGGCAGCTCCGTATCAGTTGCTAGGACTCGAACCTACGTCCATCGACGATGTGTACACACACGCCATCAACTAAACCGTCATCGCTTTACAATTACTCATCATGGCTCCTTCACGAGTATCTAGTGTAAAAAGCAGTACATCAGAAGCTGTCAGTCACACAGGGCTTAATATTGTCAAATGGCCATAAAACCTCAGACGAGTTTAATCCAAGTGGTCTCGCTAAAGTTCAAAAGCATTGTAAGAATACTCCACATTAATATGAAAGATAGTATAGCCTATTATATGACAGATAAGTAGTGATATACGTCCGCAGTTGGTAATTGTACACAATACGCTACTACTTTCGCTGGACACGCGTCGCTAACAGTGCATACGCTCGGGACGACACAAATCACAAGTGACAGCGTTATTACGATTCCAATTTTATCTCATTAGTTATTGTTTGACATATTGTAATAATATTACAAGACATCTAAGCCAGTGTCGCTTCACTAATTGCCTTATCAAACACCACCAATATTTCTTTGTAAATGTCTATAGTTTTTCAAAGTGTACAATTTCATTTCTACTCTTCTATAGATGGGGTACCTTTCCATTAATATTATCAGAGAATTAATTTAAGTAAGTTTATAAGTTAGAAGAATTAAATATTTGCCGAGTAAAAAAGGAACAAAACAAAAAAGTGTTTAATTTGTTCCGCTTCCTAAACCTTTTAAAACTTATATCATTGTTATTCGTCAAGTGTCCATTAATAACTGTGGCTTATGTAACATGACCAAAATATTGAACAAAATAACAAAGAATCTCATATATATTTACTAACAACCTGGTGGCTTAGCGTTGTAGGTTTCCATCGATGCCATGCAATATCATTAATTATAAATAACTAGCTAACCCGGCTGACGTTGTCCCGCCCTGATTACCCCCCCCCCCCCCCCCCGCAACCCCCCTTGTGGGTGGAATTTCGTAAAATCCGTTCTTAGCTGACCTCTACTCAGCGAAAGGAATATTCCTACCATATTTCAAGTCGCTACGCCTTATGGTTCCAGAGATATCGTGATGAGTCAATATATAGGTGGGAATCTCTTATATATATATATAGATTTTTACCTTACCTCTATATTTGATACAGTGATTTTAGGGAACGTGGAAAAGAAATATACGAAATAAGTAATTCTAATTCGAGGACAGCAAAATTATAATCTTAAATACAGTTACGGTTTTTTAAAATTTAAAGATTTTCCGCCGTTGAGTTTGGTTTTGACTACTTAGAGCTCGTTCAGATCATGGTAATTATTAAATAGATCATGGTAATTAGAGAGATCGATTGAATTAATCATTACTCGTGCAACCAGTGCATGTTGTGGACCACCATTTCAAGCCGAAACATACCAATATGGGTATTGTTATTTTCCTACAGAAGCAAGTATGGGGTTGTTGCCTACACAGTCGGAGCTTTAACGGGTTTTACCATTTTTAAAACTACGATCACCTCTTCACACCAAATGCAATGTGCCTTGATATTCACTACTTAGACTTCTTAATAAAAAATTTACCGACAGGACAAAAGAATAAACTACAGATTCCTACATTAATAATACAATTATTTCGCGGTAAACTGACCACAGATCAGATATATTATTGGTGTTATGTTAGTACCATGAATGCATCGAATAATTAATAATACCTACATAGAAAACTTGTAGCAGTGTTTGTCACTTTTTCACGCAAAAACTACTTAATAGATTTTGATAAAGCTTTTCAATAATATGGCTTATATATCAAAATAACAATATGATAAATATATTATTTAAATTAATTAAAATATAACGATAAGTATCAAGTAAGTTTGGAAAATTCCTGCAATATTACAGTAGTCTTGACGTACACTGCATAAACCTTTAGAACTATACGAAAATAACGTATGATGTTATAATTTATAACATAATAGTATATACAAAATCAGTTATTGTCACAGAGGAATGCTAGTGTACACATATAATTTGGATAACAATAAAAGACTTGTAGACATATAACATTGTCAAGAGAACTGATTAAGTCTGTCGCGATATGTTATAACATGCGTCAGCCGCTCGCAATCCTAACATTTATAATAACACCCCGGGTAGCCGGCGAGCGTCACGGCTTCGTTATGGCCTGTATTTATCAGGTTACCAGACGTTGAACTATTGTGAATGTGGAATACCCTCACTGTATAAGATTTCTAAATATAGCAACGATTTGTAAGCTAGTTTAACAATTTAATTTGTACGGAATACGGAATAAAGTAGTGTTTGAAATATTGACTGTCAACAAAAGGCGCGACTTTAAATTTAGGTTTTATACGACAAATTTTTAAATGATATGAAAACTTACTTCTAGGATTACCTGAATAAAGGTGAAGAGAATCATAGTTACACATATAAGTTCTAATACAGAGCCTGGAAGAATTATCGTATTCTCCTGCAGTATAATAACGATTTCCAGTCTATGAGTGTATGTGTTTTACTGTATATAGGTCATCATATACCTATATAATGATTTAGAAATTGTATGCTTCATTCGGAACTGAAAAAATTTAATTGAATTAACTAGCTTTTTTTCGAATATGATATGAAAGCTGTGCAATATTGTTAAGAAAAAGGTCTGAACAGTAATAATTAAACGCTGTTGAATCCGTATAAAAACGTCACCAACAAAAACATATTTCCAATTAAATTGTTAACAACGCTAGTGTGAAAGTAAACACGCGGTTATATACCACGTTTTGTAAAGAGAAAATATAAAGTTTACTTTGTAATATTTGTTAAACACTACTGGATAAAGTTTCAAGAAACATCTTACATACTAGCTGTGCCCGCGACTCCGTCCGCGTGGAACCTAATATAAAAAAACAGTGACTAATAAAATCATCTGAATGTATTAAGTCCATTTACTTATCTACTTTTATCTCGTACTTATGTCGCGTCGTCATTAAAATTACAATAACATTTGATAGAGTGAACTGAATTTAATGAAACCAAGACTAAAAGATATGCTTTAAAATTTTCTTGGTGAGGTTTTATCGTGAACGCAGTACTTTAGCAGTGAGATTAGCGCGTTCAACCAAACAAACAAACCAATATTTTATTATAAATATTAGTATAGATTATGCACGGCGGTGGTTTTTCCAATTCCGCCTGGCTACCTACCATTCTCGAGTTGACAATCTATCGTCAAGCACCTATGGCTGTGTTAAATATGGCTGTGATAATTTAAAAAACTTTAATAATGTTCATACTTTAAAAATTCATGAAATAAGATTGAAATTCGACCTCTGGACGATTAATAAGCATTAAATTAGCACTTAATATTGCAAAACAATGACATGTGATTCTATTTATCTGATAATGTTCGCTTACCAAATGTCTAAAAAAATCTGTAACGGGAGATAGTACAGTCAACCCCTTAGCAGGTTAATAATAAAAATATTAACTTTCTATTGAAAACGTAAGCTTTGCCGCAAACCGCAAGATTAATATATAAGATACCGCAAACTGTTTATCAACCAAACTGATTGCCTTCGTTAAAGTGAAACCTGAGAGAAATTCAATAAGAACTCAGTTTTTAAAGCAATGTAAGCGTCTTTGGAACTACAGTATTCAATTTTGGATTATGCTCATATAAATACTTAAATATTAAATTAATTCTTGTTGTATTAACTTCATAAGTTACTTGAAAGGGTTCATTAGACAAAATACCAATTTTCTAGGACATTTTTTTTTATATTATGGGGGACAAACGATCAAGTGTGTCACCTCATGGTAAGTGATCACCGACGTCCATAGACACTAGCAGTACCAGGGGAGTCGCAAGTGCGTTGCCGGCCTGTATTTGGGGGAGGGGGAAGAGGTAGAGAGAGTGGGGGAGGAGAGAGGGAGCGGGGAGGTGGGTATCCGGCGTTCTCACTGACCGAACGAAACGCAACCGTGCAAGTACTGTTAGTTCACGTGGGTGTTTCTGTGTGTAGGGTGGTAGTACCCCGGGCGAGCCGACCCATTCATGCTGATACCAATAATAGCTTCAAAGTGGCTCTACTACCTACCTAATTTCATCTCTAAATTTAATTTGAATGTTTATTTTAATACTTTATAGTTGTTAGCGTTTAACCACAATGTCATCTGATGTTAAACGACAATGCGGTCTAAGATCGTAAACAGACCTACCTTTTTCTGCTCTCAAGTGCAGCTGCCGGAACACATCAACCTGTGCTTGATGACAGGTTGTTAACTTAAGTATGATAGCTAGCCAGGCGGACTTTTGTAAAAGTCATACCACCATGCTATGCTATGTATAGTCAGTTGCAAAGATTCAAACCTGTGTCCATCGACGCGGTGTCCAACGAGATATCAATTAAGTCATCATCGCTTCAAAATAACTAACTAACTAAGATATCAAGTTTTCATACCATAAAAAAGTGATTTCTACATTAGAAAGACAGAAAAATAAAACGCACATTCATATTTTTACGACAGGCAACAAACAAACAACTACTAACAATGTCTAATTTAATTTGAATGTCAGTTTAAATCTACTAATCTCTTTAGTAAACTGGCAAATCAGTATCAAGTAGTCTTTATTTAGTTTATATTCTAAATACGATTTACAATACGTTAGAAAATATTGATAATTTGAAATGATGATGGCTAAGTTGATAGCGTGTTTAGACATAGGTTCGATTCCTTGCAATTAAGACGGAGCTTCTGGTGAAAGAAAACGTCGTGGTTAAGCCATAGCATGGTAGAACTATTTTTTCTATGTCTGTCTGGCTAGTCAAGTTGAAAATCGGTCGCCAAGCACCAGTCAGTGTGTTCCTTGAGAGCCAGCTCCCTCTAGATTTACCGTCTTTACCATCGTAGACCATGTGGCCATTTAACATCAGATGACATTGTAGTCCAACGCTACAACTTATAAAGTATTAAATGAAATTAAAACAGCAATAACTTTGAGATTGCGATGAAGAGGACATTGTAATATAAACATTCATTATGAGACACCATATTTAATAATCATTTACCGCGCTAGGACTTTCAATTTAAATAAGAAAATTTTCTCCAAGTTTAAGCCTTCAAATTTATCCTTTTTTATGTTTACGGTCAAAGGTTTAATACATATCATTAATTTAAAAAAAGAATAGATCAATATAAATTCCTATCCGCAATTTATTCATTTTACTGCCTACATATAAAAGAGATGAACGCCAATTTATGCCGCCCATACATCCTGACTCATTGGAGTGTAAGTTTCGTAACACAGCGGAACCTCGGCGCATCCCACCGCGCGCCTACAGAACTCACGCTATTGTTTACATTCTTATGCATTGGCGTAAACGTTTGTTGTACCATCCTCTCATTGTTTAACTATAGAAAAATCTTTGCCTAGAACAGTTTGATATGTTTCTATTTAGTACTAGCTTTTGCCCGAGAGGAATAGTTACTATGGGCTAACTAAAACGCAACGGAAACTCTCAAAATGAAACAAAAACGATTTTGAAACCTTCTTCATTGGTGCTCCGCTCCTATCGGTCTTAGCGTGATGATATATAGCTTATAGCCGTCCTGGATAAATAAGCTCTCTTACACTGAAATCAAATCTGACCTGTAGTTTCTGAGATTACCCCCTACGACCTCAAAAAATGTACCTCTTTATAATATTACTAGCGGGCCCGGCAGTCGTTGTCCTGCCCTGATTATAAAAAAATCCTTAACAAATAACATACGAAAACCTTCCTCATGAATCACTTTATCCACTGGTGAAAACCGCATGAAAATTCGTTCAGTAGTTTTTAATTTATCGTGAACAGAAAGACAGACAGACGCGGTAGGGGACTTTGTTTTTTTACAGGAAAACACGCAAACCTGTGTTTTCTTGGCATTAAACTCAACCAAGTTACTTGTTCCTCATAGAAATACGAGTTCCAAGGACTGGTTAGGCTTAGTGACAAGATCAGCCCGCATTCTGTCAGTTTCACCACGACTAGCCGTGTGCCTACTGCAAAATCCACCACGGACCATGCTGTCGTCTGCATAACAATGAATGCAACCAGAGGTTAACATATCATTAATATGCATTAGAAACAGGGTTGGGGAATGTACAGAGCCCTGAGGAACTCCTACATTAACAAACATGAACTGCGAGCTGTGTCCATCAACGAGGACACGTATTCTGCGTTCATGTAGAAAGCTGGAGATCCACCTACACAGGTTGTCGTGGAGACCGTATGCCTCAAGTTTGGATAGAAGACCTCGGTGCCAAACCCTATCAAACGCCTTTACTATGTCGAGGCTAATTATTAGGGTCTAAATTAAATAAAGTAATTTTGATATTGTTACTTTGAAAATGATCATTGTGCTGTAAAGCTTATTGATTTTAAGGAACTAGTAAGTGAAAAATATACGATATTTATAGTGCGGAATTATTATTACGTACAATATCAATGAAAATTTGCTACTAACAAAAGGTAAAGGTATAACTAAAACCGAAGAGTATTCGAAATTTCTAATACATAAACTTAGATAAATTTAACATAAAATTAAAATTAAAACCTAGGAAGGATACAGATATATAGAGTATTAAGCGATGTTGGCTCAGTGATTAGCGTGGTCACTGGGTTGATTAATGTAAGTTCGAATCCTCGCAAACTAGTCACAGCTTTTGGTGACGCAAAACATCGCTCTAAAACCACAACATAATAGGGCTTTTTGTAAGTCTGTCTGACTAGCTACCAATCTCAATTAGAAAATCTGCCTCTGAGCACCTACATAAGTTTGTTCCAGCAGCTGCACTTAAGAGCCAGCCATTCCTCCTCTAGTATGAATACCACCTTAGATTACATTGCCTTTTAATACTAGGTGTGATTTTGGTTAGACACTAAAAAAAACTTCTAAAATATTAAAAAATGGAAGGTCTCAGTTTACGTATAAATAAGTAAGCAGTAATGCTAAATCAATCAAAACTTTTGTCAAATTAAATTGCCTATACGATCATTGTATAAAAATATAAATCCATAGAACACTTTTGGTACATTAATACAGTAAGTAAATTACTTCTTAACAAAGACTTTTATATTCTGAAAATTACAATCTAAAGACTATCGCTTCACTTTTTATGTTATATCGGTTTTACAATAACAATTGATCTTGCACGCCTTTAAAGCTGTAGGAGACGAGAGAATTTTGAGATTTTTATTTATAAATTCAGGAATTACTTATCTGGCGTGTCATAAAAGTGAATGCAGGAAATACATAGTGATGAACAACGAAGACCCAAGCCTTAAGTTTTACGCCACACTATTGTTAGCAAAACAATCAAACCCGTGTTCTCATTGCAACACGACATATGTCTGGTTACATACGAACAAAGCACGTGGGCGACGCCAGATGAATCTCTATATTAACAAGGCTAAATATCTTTACTAACTAGTTTTATTTTAAGTTTACACTTCTGATCAGTTCATGCTTTTATTTAACTTTTTTTACTTATTACGTGTTAGGTAGAAAAAAATTGATTTGTCATTTTATGGTTTGATTCAAAATTTCTAATATTTTATAATTACTAATAATATTTATTATTAAATAATCATTACATAGTATAAAACAAAGTCTCCTACCGCGTCTGTCTGTCTGTCTGTTCGCGATAAACTCAAAAACTACTGAACGGATTTTGAAGCGGTTTTCACCAGTGGATAAAGTGATTCATGAGGAACGTTTTGGTATATAATTTGTCAAGGATTTTTTTATAATCAGGGCGGGACAACGTCTGCCGAGCCCGCTAGTTATTTTAGAAACAAATTTCACCGAAATGTTTAAAAAGTTTACTGGTTATTCTTGTGTACTTTATAAGTTTTATACTTCAAGCTATGACTTCATCCTAATGATTTTCTTTATTGTAGATACAATCCTACTCCAATCGAAATGCCTTAACACATTATTACTAATTCATTATAGCTTTCAAGAGCCTATTGATCTTATAAAAAATTTCATTAATGTATTAACATAGGTATTGCATTTTTTCTTTAGAATCTAATTTTTATATCTAAATTTCTTCTGTACGTGTGTATGTTACTGAACTCCTCCTAAACGGCTGGACCGATTTTGACGAAATTATGTGTGCGTGTTCCAGTGGATCTGAGAATGGTTTAGATTCACAATTGGACCCGGTAGGTAGCGCTGCGGTTGACGTTTAGGATTTTTTTTTATTATCAAGGCAGGACAACGTCCGCCGGGACTGCTAGTATAATTATATAATTAATATCTATACTAATTTATACTAATATTATAAACGCGCTAATCTCAGGAACTACTAGTCCGATTTCAAAAATTCTCTCAGTGTAATATAGCACATTTATCGATTAAGGCTATATATTATCACGCTAAGACCAATAGGAGCGGAACATCAATGAAGAATGTTTCAAAATGGTTTTTTTTTCTTATGAAAGCTTTCGCTGCCTGTTAGCGTTAGCCCAAAGTAACTATTCCATGCAAAGTCGCAGGCAGAAGCTAGTATAATATATAATTAATCTACAATCTAACTTACAAAATTCCAGCAAGTTTTTAATGAATCAGGTATGTCTTGATGTTAATGTAGTGTATTAAATCATCGTTTCTGTTATTAATATGAACGGTATTAAAAACGTGAACATTCTTTCTAACTATAAATACTATTTAATTACTTTCACACGCGTGTATGTTTTTGACACAAACGAGCGTTTTAATTGCGTCCATAAAAGGCCGCTACGAAACGACGTCCGTAAGAAGATAGTTCTGGATAATTCTAGAATTACACTCTAAGGTGATGAATGTCATTAATAAATATTACACGGATACACCAATTTTGATAATTTTTTATATACTTTTGGAGTCACGTAGATGGTTCTTAGTTCTAGTTGGACTCGACAGGTGACGTTGTTGTCGTGATCTCGTGACAGGTGACGTTGTGATCTCATTTTTTATTTTACACAAACACCTGTGTTATTGGTAACTATGCTTTGTGAAAATTGTAAAATATTTAGAAAAAAGTTGTGTGTTACACTTAGTATTCTGATTATTTTTTAAAAGAATGGGATTAACACACTGCGGAGGTGGTAAACATTACTTTTCGGCATTATTTTGTAATATTTTAATATACATTAACAATGCTAATAATACACAACACAGAATAATTTTTAAAAGGGCACGATTATCACTACGATCCAATAAAAAAAATGTACTATAGATTTCAACATTTCTCTCTCTCTCTCTTTGTATACATTACATTAAATACGAGTACATTAAGAGTATACTATCCCATTCTCTCACAGCGTACAACCTATATACACATTTATAGCTATGTTTTTTTTTTTGTTTCACGAAATCCTATTCACACCGTCCAAATAGAAGTTTCACTTCAAAAGTATAAAGGATATTTTGAAATATAAGTGGATAAAGGTATAATTACAAGGTATACTTTAACGGTCTACTTCACTAATGTAAGAGGTACTTATATCATTTTAAAACACTGTTGCACGTATTATAATGTCCTTGATGTTTTAAAATTATGAGTAGCTAATTAGAAAAGTTAATTTAGTGCCTATAATATACTCTTATTCGACAGTTACTCTTAACGACTTATTTTATCTGAATGTGGCTTTTGTGTGTGCATGAAATCGAGCGGTTATTTAAACGCGGCGTTTAATCGCCAGCATTTCACCGCTCGTCTACTTAATATTCTGTTTCAAGGTATTAATGTAGAGTTTAGAATCTTTGGATTGTAACATTACGTCGGCACTGGAGGTGAGCATTCCACTTTCTAACCTGAAGAGTGGTTTGAGTTAATTAAGTGAGTATAACAAAAATTTAGTTTCGTTGAACTGGTTCTTTATTAATTACCACAATAAATATGTCTTTTGTGATTATCGTTTCTCATTTTTTAAGCAATAATTCCTTGTGTTAGACGATTGTGTTCATGATTTATTTGATATGTGGTTTCTTTTTAATCTTCTATATATATAATAAGAATGTAAATGTAGCGTATCTGCAATTTTCAAATTTTTGTGAAAAAAAATGTGCAGGTATCTTGGAATAATTAATAACATACATTTCTATCATTTTTGTCTATCCACTGTCTGTCCGTCTGTCGTTCTGTATGTCTGTTTGTTTGAACACGCATCATTGCTAAAGTGCTGCGTTCAAGATAAAACCTCATCAAGAAAATCAACAAGCATATCCTCGAGTAACATTTAGTCTTAGTTTCATTAAAATCAGTTCATTCTATCAAAAGTTATTGTAATTTTAATGACGACGCGACTTAAGAACGAGAGAAAAGTAGATAAGTAAATGGACTTCATACATTCAGATGTTTTTATTAGCCACTGTTTGTTTTACATGAGGTCCTATGCGGACGGAGTCGCGTGCATAGCTGGTTATGTTATAAATTTAATTGTTATGAACTAGCAATTTACCACGGTCTCGAATGCGTTTTCTATTTGGCAATAATTTTAGATTCTTTGTTTATATATAAATGAATAACTTATAACGAAAAATAAGGGATTTTCAAAAATCCAAAAATCCATAAAAATATCCACTTACAGTAAAAAAGAAACCTGCATGCAATTTGTAATTGCCACAGCTCTAGCCAATGTAATATATAACAAAGTTACAAACTCGCAAAAACAATTGCCCCATCATGATTACTTTGATTAATAAAAGCGAAAAATTAAAAAAATTAAATTAAAGTTTGTAACTTTGTTGATATTAGTGATATGAGAAATTCATTCAGGACTTTTCTATAGAGCGTCAAAACAAGTACAAAATTGCTATTTAAGTTTTTATTTTATCTATGATAGTTTAGCAGCAAAATATAAAAAATATGCAAAATTATTAAAAATACTAATTTCAAAGATCCGAAGAAGCGTAAATAATAAAAATAGAAATTGGAGTCAATTAAATTCTTAGTCGAAAATGTATTGCTTAATGAGACCTGATTTATCAAAATAAAAATTCTTCACAGTTTGCAGTTACGATAAAGTAAAAAAAATCCTATGTTATTTATATGGGAAAATGTAAAATTCGACGAAAAACCTCTTAACATTGAAATGTGAGACAAGCCAAGACTAATAAACTAAAATGTTGTATAGATAACGCAGTGGTTTGAGTGATCGTCGTGTCGCTCGGTGCTGTGGCGTCGAATCACACACAGGACATTTTTGGTGATCCACAGATTATTTTTCGAAGTTTAGGTAGTACTTTTTGTCTGTAAATACCCCGCGATTAAAGCTATTTTAACTAAATATTATCTTTGACTAATAGCGCAGGTCCATTGTAAATCTATTAGTTACAGCCTACGTGTCATTTTTGTTAGCAAACGAAGAGGTGCAAGGCTGTTTCGGCTGAGACTTGCAAATTACTTCGTCATAAGAGATAATTATTAGCTTAAAAATGACAATTATAATTTTCAGTAAAATGATTACCCGCCCAAATACAAAAGAAAAAGGCGAGTGACTGTTAGACGAACAGACATCGACATTCCGTTGGTTTTTTTTTTCTAACTTGTTGGTTTCGCACAGAGGTCAATTAAAATCGGCAATATAAAGGGAGAGAGGAGTTATCGCAATTTGATACAATTCACTATTCACTCCCTTGACGTATTGCATGGGCATAATATTAAAGTCACCAAGATTTGTTAGTCCTGATATAGATACAAGTCAGAGAGTCGTGGTAATTTCAAGGTCTGTTAAATGTATTAAGATTAGCGATCACATGCTTAGCGAAAGTATCGAATGATTTGATTGCAGACTCCTTCTGCGTCAAGCCCAAAATATCGAATGGACATGTACAAAGATTATCACAAAGCAATATGTGCTCTAGTCTCTTCGTTCTAAACCTGGGACAATCTTGAAGCAAGTGTTCAAAGTTTTGCACAGATGCGTTATCGCGAGGGGCAGGTATTGTCGTCAATATTCTTAAAGCGATTAAGATATTGCTTACAATACCCATGTCCAATTGGTTGGTTTCAATTCATTCACTAACAGTTAATAAGAAAATGCTTAATTCTTGTTCCTTTAAGTCAAGTTCTCATAATTATTTAAGTGGGATTATGATCAAGTACTAATCCTATGGACTGTAGGAAAAATTTAGTAAAAATTCAAACATCAGTCAGTATTTCTAACGCAATCTACTACTTTTTTTAATTTTTGAAGGTTATTGAAGTACTTTTGTCAAATAGTAACGTCTATAATTATTGCATATAATTATTTTAGTATTTTGTAAGGAAAAGTAAAATTAAATGTCACTATGTTAACACTTTAAATCGACACTTAGACGGCAAGAGCTACCGCGCTCTTAATGTGGTGCAAGACTGCCCCGAGTCAAAACACGCACGGCCTTTTTTATAGCTGGCTGCCCCTACCCCACCGTAAGGCGTGGCTTAGATTTGGCTAGATGGCGCTACTGGCGGGTGGGGTAGTTGCATGGCTTGGCTTGGCTATGGCGACACTTCCGGCGGTAGCACTAGGCATTAGTACTACAACTGTACTAGTACTTCCGGCGGGCAGTACCGTGGCACGATACGATGTGCTTCCGGTTGTTACAACTTCCGGCGGGCAGTACCGTGGCACGATACGATGTGCTTCCGGTTGTTACACTCGGCCATCCTGTAAAGATTGCTCCCGCAATCGAAATAAGAAAGACTTGGTTACTGATCACATTGGCAAAACTAAACTAACTTCCAAGAGATTTTCGATATCAGCTTATCAGAGAGAAGAGCCCTGTGAATTTCTTGTATCCCCTTTAAGCTTCTAATTTTATACTTGAAATTACCCATAACCCTAATAACTAAATAAGTACTAAAGCCCTGAAAACCAAAATGTCGAGCTGGCGAGAACCCACATCGGTTCTGTCGTAGTTTCAAGTATGTGCGCTTTGATGGCAGAGATCCCTGGTGGCAATCTTTCTGGGCAGGTTGTAGTCACTTTGAAGAGGCAGTTTCTTTTGGCTGCGTCCATGGATACTGGAAATTCATTCGTATACACTTTAGATGAGTTTTACAAAATATATCAATGTCATCCAGCTGCAATCTAAAATTAAAGAGATCCCTGGTGGCAATCTTTCTGGGCAGGTTGTAGTCGCTTTGAAGAGGCAGTTTCTTTTGGCTGCGTCCATGGATACTCTGTTAGTGTTAACGTCACCATGGAATCCCTTGAGCGAGATGTATATGCTGGCTTCACCTCCAAATAAAGAAGTTTTGAGACATCTCTATTGATTAAGTTAACTTGGCTACCAGTGTCCGAGTAGGACTTCACACAGACTCCGTGACTTTAGAGGACTTCTTGTAGATGTTGTTGTAGTTCTTCCCCTTTTATCTATCTGGCGGGTATTTTCTATAGACGTGCGGAAACTATATTCTCAAGCTTGATACGGAGAGCGTTAATCATCTAAGGCAGAAATCCTTCGTATAATCCCTCAGGTCGATTACACTGGAACGTCCTCGCATTGGATTGCAGAGCAGTAGGTAGACCTCGGATAATGGATGATACTTTAGTGACATTTAACAGCTTAAAACAGAAGTACATGACGAAAGATGCTTAGTCATGCTCTCAATCTCAGTTCTTTTTCAATTAATCATTTCTTCCAAAATGGGAATGTACGGGTTAGTAATTCCTTCCATTAGATTCGTGACCGGCGTCAATAGGGTCTGGTATGCTAGTCGATGATCCCTTGTCCCAATCACAAGGCCGGGAACGTTTAGACACTGATGCGTGACGGATCTCCACCATAGTTTGATGTTATCCCACTTCTGAGTGTAAGGAAAAGTAAAATTAAATGTCACTATGTTAACACTTTAAATCGACACTTAGACGGCAAGAGCTACCGCGCTCTTAATGTGGTGCAAGACTGCCCCGAGTCAAAACACGCACGGCCTTTTTTATAGCTGGCTGCCCCTACCCCACCGTAAGGCGTGGCTTAGATTTGGCTAGATGGCGCTACTGGCGGGTGGGGTAGTTGCATGGCTTGGCTTGGCTATGGCGACACTTCCGGCGGTAGCACTAGGCATTAGTACTACAACTGTACTAGTACTTCCGGCGGGCAGTACCGTGGCACGATACGATGTGCTTCCGGTTGTTACAACTTCCGGCGGGCAGTACCGTGGCACGATACGATGTGCTTCCGGTTGTTACAATTTTATTCTATTACATCGGCCACGAGCGAGAAAAATAACTGAAGTCTTCTATTCTATTTTTAAAAATATATTTTTAATTCACAAACTTTAAATAAGGCTTAATAAATGACGTAGTTTTCATATTTTATATTATTATAATGGTTTATTGCATCTAATATTATATTAATATCCCTAAATATAGCAACTTTATTAATTTTAGTCAATATACACCGATTTTCGTGATACAAAATCGTGGAGGCGCGCAGGCGAATTCTGTTATGACGGTCACCAACGTTGGACGAAAACCAGTGAGTAATTAATCTGAGAAGTGTGTACGAAAACAGTGGTACAATAGAATGCGTTGTTGGAAGTACCGAGAAAACTTTGAAACTGTGAATTCTGAAAAAAAAACCCGAAAATGCTGTCGTCGGGAACTGCCTAAAGTTTTTTAGTTTTCTGTTACCTAAAAATGATAATATAGCAAGCAACCCATATATCTTCAAGAACTTCGAAAAGTGCCGCTCAAACAGAAACTATAAATAGCCTACCAAAGCTAAAGCCTAAAGAAAAATTGTAAAGCTAAAAGATCCTATCAGACTTCGTAACTATATATAATAACCATAAACATATAGTGGTACAACAAAATAATCCCAAGGAGAGTTGATGTCAGGCAGACGGCCGATGGTAAAAATTAAGCCAAATCATACACCACAACATGACAAATATGTTGTACCTACCCTACTATGTGAAGAAGAAGAAATGACTATTGAATGTTGAATTGAAATGACCAATTAGAATGACAACGACCAGTAATAAATGAGCCTTAAATAAAACGACAATGACCAATGGAGTTCAGTACATATTTATAGTGTTGGTGCAGATAGCGTGGGCGAGAAACCTTCTGGGTGAATGGCGCAGTGATTACATATGATGTCGCAGACTTGCTGCCACTACTTCCACGGATTTGGTGGCGCTGTTTTTATATATTTACGTCGTAGGGGTTGAACTCGTAGACCAAACAATATACTGTTCACCAATTCCCAGCCGAACACCTGACAATATGGTTAGTTTTATATAAAAATATTGGGCAGCTATGTACTTATGTATGTTTATTTTATATTAAGAATCCGTAAGTTTCCAGGACTATATGATCTTCTTTACTAGCGGGTACAATTATGTTCCTATGTATTAATTTTAGAATTTTTGAGATACATCTTACATATCTATATAATTAAAAATCAATTGCTTATTATATTTATGCACATTACTTAAGAACGACTGTACCAATTAAGTTAATGTCCAATTTTACACCGCTCCGTGTGCACAATGCGTTGTAAAATGGGTTCACGGGTATAGAGAAAACAATCTCATTGAGATATCACTTTGCAATGAACATAAAATGTACTAAATTCTACAATTCACTGTTGCGGCACACAATTTTATTGTTATGCATTAAATTACAACACAATCTCTCGGTTTGTTTAGTAACAACGAACTTCGCGAGGGGACCGCAGATTGAATCGTTTTTGTTATTGTTTTTGCTACAGATAGAGGTAATTGCTTACCTACTACAATATTATACCTACATAATAAAACGATGGCGTACTAAATAATTTAAACTGTTGTTCGGAATGATGTTACGTTATTTAAGTTTATTTATTATCGAAGTAAACATGCAGTCCTTAGAGGTCATAGCTAGTGACGCTTACACTCAAATCATTGGTACGTGTCCGCCGAGCTACTGTCCTTAGTGTGTAACAAAATGTTTTTTTAAAGTTACACACAGACATTAATTATTTTTTAATATGAGGCTTATAGTGAATTAATAATAAAAACTATTTAAAATCATTTGAAATGATGTCATTATTTATTAAAATTACGTAATCCTTATTTATTTATTTACAAATGCGGATAATGCAACAGCTCGCCCGATGAATAATATAATAAGAAGGAGTATACTAGACTGAAGACATACAACGCTCTATCACATCGATACAACTTACACTATTAACAATAAAAAAAAATTAAAATTGTGTTACAATAAACATTTAGTAGTATTAAGAAACATTTGACAAATTAATAATAGTTTAATAAATACAGGAAATCTTTAGAGGAGGCCTTTGTCGAAGGACAAGCAGAATACGAAAAACCGGATGCCGATAATATATCACAAATACACAAGCATATTTTAATGTAGTTTGTAAGCAATTTATATTTATAGCAATAAAGGCTTATTTTTTTTAAAATAATAAATACAATATATTACTTTTCCAACTAGTTTTTACTAGCTACCTCACTGACTTACGACCAATGGCAATGGGTTGGTATTTGTGGAGTTGGGGGAACGGGTTATATTTCAGCGTGAATTACCAACGACACCTCTTGGCACAATACACAACAATACAAGCACCTGACGCTTTGCAATAGAAACCGATAGCCATACTGTCATAGTCTATCCTTTCACAGATTTTATTGCTCTTTTCATTATAGTGCCTCACTATATTTTTTTATTTTAATAATAATTACAAGTTCGCCATATCATAATTTAGACTCAGTAAAATCGTCATAAGTTTTTTTGGTTAACTGGTTTTATAATAAGATCCTAAAGCACATTACCAATTTGTAGGGTAATAAGTTCAAGCACTTTGTCAAAGAGTTTTTTGGGATGTAGAATATTACATGAATGATAGTTGACATTTGATTGAAGAAGGAGCTTCGTGAAGGAGCGAATCACGTGTAATCGATTATGGCCATTACACGTTAATCTGCCAAATATTTTAATTAATTATATTTTACAGTTACATACCAACAGTGTCAACCGACGACAGGTTCAACTGTCAACCAAGGAACGTCTTTTTAATTCTATCTGTTGTTTTAATTACTAATATTTCGCTCTTTCTATTACAAGTTTCAGATTTAACTCTTTCAGGTGTAATTTGCAAAAACAAAATCAAACGTTTCTTGTTGTAGTGAGACGTGGTAGCGGCCAATGAATTCCAGGCGGAAGTGCCAAGTAACATTCACTATAGTATTTAATGAACTATGGCAATGGCTGGAAATAATTATGTACCTTCGCCAAAAATGTCACTTTGAACAAAGACGTATATACTTGTAACATAAAAAAAAAGCTTGAAAAATATATTTAAAAAAACAATTGAGTTTTTTCCCGGCACTTCTCGACGATGGGGATGTCTGTCTTGAACCAGCGGTAATGTCACGTTTACAAGTGAAATCTCGAGGCCTAAACTGAATTTACTATTTTGAAGTGAAAACTTCATGTCATACCTCACTTCATATCATATTTATGGCAGGGTAAGGATAATAAGGGCAGGATAGGATGGCGATTTATAATTTCGCATCATGACATGCTAGTAAGCGTTACTAGCCGTATTGCGCTTGCGACACGTAGTATAGGTTTCTGTCTACATGTTATATTGATATTTTGCAGTTCATCATACGTTTGATTGATTAATATACTTTATAAATATGTATATAATTATTGCTCCGAGTGCCAATAGATATGAAACCCACACTAATGTTAATAATTTCAATAAACAAATTCTGAAATTTAAATATTTAGTATGAAAATTCAAAAGAAAACACATTTATGTCATTGTTCTCAGTTCTCACATCTGTCCGCAGTCTTTATGAGTGGCCGAGACTATTTTTAATTTTGTTTTAAACTACTTAAATGACTTAATTTTATCAAATTTGCATATAGACGTACCGTGAAATTTCTTTTTTATCATTTCATCATTTTTACAGGAGTTAGAAAGATCTATTTAATAAAATAATACAAGGTACGTTGATGGCTAAAGGCTACATGGTATTCTAATATATGATCTCTAAAAAATTCAACCTGTAAAGGTTCAAAAGATAAAGACTATTTAAAAGTAGAACGAAAAGCATAGCCCCAGCAATTCGCACTCTTTGTTTTACAGAGTTTGTACACTGAAGAGCTTAATGCCACAAGGCATTTTCTTCCAGCTTGTATTGTTATCAAAAACACGAAAACAATTGAAAAGCAGAAGTAAGTTTATATGTTAATTGTCACAAATTACGTTTGAAATGAACACTAATTCCACGATTCTTACATACATTTTTATCAACCGAAATTAATTAAAATTCTTTCTTTCATATAAAATTTACGGTTTTCTTTTATGAGTTCAACGGCTACTGTGTTTGCAACAGTTTGTTATTTTAAATAAAACACGTATTTATTTTTTTGTAAATTAATTCAGTATTCACTAATAATATACACATGAGTGTGATTTCGTAAATACAGTGACATAATTAAAGTATTCCTAATAAGGTAATAATATCCAATGATATAACTGATATATCAGAATAAGAAATAGCCTAAAATTTATGTTTCTATTGGCCAATATATAACGATAAGTGTCAGAGAAGTTGAAAAAAAAATCCAGACACCTTACATGTGTATCGGCGTCCGCTACATAAACTAGGAATGGTGTATACGGATTGAAACGCAGAATATTGAACAAAACATGAGTTGGAAAAGATTCTATCTCGACGTGCATTGCATAAATTCTTACAGTTATAAGAAAATAATGCATGATATCATCACTTATAAGTACACAAACACAGACGAAGTTACAGGAGCATGCTAGCGATCAACATTTGATAAAAAAATAATTCTAGATACTTTTACTTCAATGTTATACAGAGCAAGGTTATTCAAAAGTTACATTCATTATTTTATATCTCACTACTTACCCGTTCCGGATTCGAACGTGCGAAATAACAAATAAAAGAAACCTTAGTTAGGCTTAGGCTTGATAGTGTTCGGACACCGCGTCGATGGACGTAGGTTCGAACCCTAGCAACTGACTCGGAGCGCGCGGTGAAGGTAAACATCAGGATGAAATCACAGCATGGTGGCGGGCATATTCTTAGTTCACCTGGCAAGCTACCACCCTCAAGTTGAAATCTGTCATGAAGCACCTGTTGGTGTGATCTAACAGCTGCAGTTGAGAGCCAGTCCCCTCTAGGTTTAACGTATTTACCATATTAGACCATGTCGTCATTTAACAACATATGAGATTGTGGTCAAGCGATAAAACCTATGAAGTATACAAAAAAATCCTTTTCTAGTACGACCATTGAATGAAATATGGTCGGAAGAACACCTCCGCTCCCCCTCCCACAAACACAAGCTGGCAACTCACTCGCGACTCCCCTGGTGTTGCAAGTGTCTATGGGCGGTGGTGATCACTTCACATCAGGTGACCCACCTGTTCGTTTGTCTCCTATGATATAAAGAATGGTAACTAAACAATGTCAGTCTATCAGTTCTGTCCATGTATTTGAACATTTGTCTAGTGTTCCACTCACTTGTTTATATGACGATGTTTTAATCTAAATTTTTCATAAAAAATTACAGACACGACAAAAAAATGAATTGGCTAAATAGGTGCAGCCGTTGTGAAGTGATGCGCTTACATACATCCGGCAATTGATCTTTATTTATATAATCTATACTAATATTATAAAGAGGTAAAGTTTGTGAGTTTGTGGGTTTGTGACGTTGTGACGTTGTGGCGTTGTAAGAGGTAATCTCAGAACTACTGGTCTGATTTGAATAATTCTTTCAGTGTTATATAGTTCATTCATCGAGAATGGTTATAGGCTATATATTATCATGCTAAGGCCAATAGGAGTGGAGCACAGATGAAAAATGTTTCAAAATCGAGATGTTTTTTTTCTTTTTGAGAGCTTCTGCTGTGTGTCAGCGTTAGCTCAGAGTAGTAACTATTACTACGCGGACGAAGTCGCGGGCAGGGGCTATAATCTATATACTAATATTATAAAGAGGTAAAGTTTGTGAGTTTGTGACGTTGTAGGGGGTAATCTCAGGAACTACTAAACCGATTTTGAAAATTCTTTTACCAATATGAAGCCACGTTATTTATGAGTGTCATACTACATATCATCACGCTAAGACCAATAGGAGCGGAGCAACAATGAAAAATGTTTTAAAATCGGGGTATTTTTTCTTTTTGAGAGCTTCCGCTGTGTCTTAGCCCAAAATAACTATTCCACACGTGCGAAGTCGCTGGCAGAAGCTATTAACTAATTACATTATCTATAATCTATACTAAAATTATAAAGAGGTAAAGTTTGTGAGGTTGTAGGGGGTAATATCTGGGGAGTCTGAAAAAATGGTCGAACGAAAACGTTTCTTACGAACGCTGCCTTAATTATGAGATATATATGATTAAGTTCTAGAGAAAAGTTGTAGCTTGATGATGCCCATTACCGCCCAACGAAATGGGCACGGGTCGGCTAGTTACTAAATATAATATAACCACAAAATTTCTTTCGAACGCTCAAGGTGATGAAGATTAAATATAAAACTGTTAGTTTGGCTAAAATTTTGATTTTATTCTTTGTAGAAGAACTAGCCACTAGCCCGACTTAGTCTACGTATATCAAAATAAAATGGCTTCCTTTTATCTTTTACTAACTTATGCCTGAGACTTCGTCTGCTTGGAATAGTTACTTTTGGCTAATGCTAACACGCAGCGGAAGCTAACAAAAGGAAAAAAAAAGAACGATTTTAAAACATTCCTCATTGGTTCTCAACACTTATGGGTCTTAGCGTATATAGCCTATATCATCATTACATACTATAAAATAAAGTCCCCTAACTAAAAAACTACTGAACGGATTTTCATGCGGTTTTCACCATTGGATAAAGTGATTCATGAGGAACGTTTTGGTATATAATTTGTCAAGGATTTATTTTTAATCAGGACGGGACAACGTCTGCCGGGCCCGTTAGTATATTATAATTATATATGAGATATATAGCCTTCCTCGATAAATCAGCTATCTAACACAGAAAGAATTTTTCAAATCGGACCACTGGTTCCTGGGATTAGCGCGTTCAACCAAACAAACAAACAAACCCTCCAGCTTTATAATATTAGTACAGATTGTAATTATATTATTATTTTACTCTTACAACCCTTTTAAACATTTCTCTTAAATTTTATCATTATTGTTTATTCTCTGTGGAAAAACCTAAGAATATGAAGCTTAGATAATATAATGACAAGATCTGCCAATACAAGTCACGACAAAGTTAGACAAACAATACACAGTTCAATTTTATACATATGGGTTGTGTCACTGTTCTCTTTTGTTATGTAACTTTTTATCATTTCACGTTTTTTACTTTGGTTATTGTAGGCAAGTGACGAAAAGTCGTAATATCACGAATTTTGTATAACCTCAAAATAACAATAGAAAGTTTCAATAATATAGCCACCATTTTATACATTTTGAAATGCTCGGATAATAGCTTGGGCATTAAGTAAAAGAAACTGTATCTATTTTAACTCAAATTATTACTTCCATCAAGGTAATAAATTGACACCAGCAAATGCTTCGGCGACGATGATAATTGAACAGAAAAGAAATAATCTTGCACTAAATATAGTTTAATAACTGTGAATCATATGATTGTAAGTAAAAACCAAGGTCTGGTTTGCTGTCTGCGATAGAAAAACGAGCAATGACATTGTGCCAGTCAGTTGTGACTACCAAGGTCTGTTTGATATATATTTATGACTAGCTGTGCCCGTGATTCGGCCCGCGTGGAACTTAATTAAAAAAAAACAATGATTAACAAAATCATCTAAATGTATCGAGTCCATTTACTTATCTACTTTTCTCTCGTACTTAAGTCGCGTACCGTCACTAAAATTACAATAACTTTTCATAGATTGAACCGATTTTAATGAAACAAAGACTAAACGTTACTCGAGAATTTGGTTTATCGTAAATTTAGTACTTTAACAGATAAACGTTTCTGAAATTGACCTGGAACAATTTTTACCACAAAAAGCTAAAAAATAAAGACACGTTAAATTTACATTCTTACTATATGTATAGATAGATATCTATGTCAAGCGGTTCATTTGCTTATTGTATACAATATCAATTGGTGAGGGTGTGATAATAGGAGAGTTGAGACACTCTATCAATTGCATGGCAAGGTATCATTTCAAGTTCAAATTAGAAGATATCACAAATTAAAAACATTTTTAGGCTTACATATTTACCATTATCATCAGCCTGTAAGAAATCCACTGCAGCGTCATAGGCCTCTTCCCGAAGAAAGGTGTGACCATAATTACCGCGCCAGCCCACGACGTGTTGGCGATTTTAAACTCAAAGAAATCTACAGTTCTGTGTTTTCCCACGTATAGTAGTACTACAAAAACATTTCTTGTACATCTCAGGTTCAGGTTTCCTCGCGATGTTTTCCTCCATCGTCCATCGTTATCAATTTAACTTACTACCAATTTAAATTAGTAAATGTATGTGAATTCCGAACAATTCGTTGATACATGCCGGGGTTCGAACCGGACAAAGCACTAAACCTTCACGACTTCCATAATTATGATGCCAGATTAGTACATTGCACCAATGCGAAGTCAAGCCGGATCGCTAGTTTATATGAAATTAAATGGGATTTATTGATTAAATCTATCAACTAATTATCTTACGGTTATATACCAGCGAATACGAAGGCGATACCTCTCACATATTAAAGGTCAATTATCTAAGCGTAGCGTGGGAGGTAGATTCTCTGTTTACGGATTTGTTTCTGTCATAATTTAAGCAGTGTTAATGTGTTTGATTATTGTATTTATTTGAATAGAAAATGCTTTTATATTTCGCTATGAAACCCTTATGGAAGGAATATATGTGTCATAGAAATTAAAAGAGTTTGAACTTGTTAAAAATGACTTATGTAAATCAGTTTAGTGGTTCTCACAGCATGCTCATGTTTATAAATCACCCTTTTTTCAGCACGCCTAAGGTTTAAGTCTTGAGTCGCAAGGTCACATTACAAACATACAGTTACCGACATAAAGTACGCTGAAACTCAAAAAGATCGTTTGTGAATCACAGCACTTTCATATCGCCTTCTTGTAAAGCTTCTTCTCATTACCTTTGTCGGTCGACGATTTCATTCATCAATCCTCTGGTTCGGCACTACTGAAAATATTCTCTTCACAGTGGAGTAGGAGCTGCTAGGTATGAAAAACAAAGAATCCGACATCTCACTCTTGTTCGTAGGTGAGTCAAAGGTTGAGAGTAAAAGCGGGTGGAATGCCGCCACTTTGGACTGTGAGGGAGCTATGCTCTCAAAGGGAGTGTTGAAAAGGGACAGTGAGCAGACCATTGAGTTATCCTTCTGACATCGACGAATCGGGTGGGGGAAGGTCAGGGATAAATTCTCGTAGAAAAGTTCTACGGGTGACCAAAGCCAAAGATGGTGTGAATTGGCAAGCCCTTAAGAGGAAGCGCATGCCTCCAAGTTTGTCTCTTTGAGTTCCAGATGGCAGAAGATGAACCTTATAAAGGGCCTATATTTACGGGGTTGAGTAGAAGAAATATGGGAGCAGTATCCACTCCTTGACTTATAGATGTTGAAAGGAACATCAAGTGGTTTCAGCCAATAAGAATCAATCATAACCTAGTGGCGGGTGGATATTCTATGTTGTATTTGCCCATGAAAAAAAAGATATTCTAGACAAATCAGCTTAATTCGACTATTTGGAATTCCCTTCAGGATCTTTTAAAGGAAGTTTAAAATAAGTTTCAAAAAATGCCATCATCAGAGACGTATTTCTGGGTGCACGACATAAACTTCTAGAAATTTTAGAGCTACACGAAAAAAATGATATGTTATGATCACGAATAGGAATACAAACGCATACGAATTTGCGAGCGAGCATTAATATATAGTACATTTAAAATTCTGTGTACAAAGTTGGTTGAATCTGTGCAGGGTTCGCGGAGTACCAACCTGTTATGAACGCTCGAAGAACTGCGGTTATTTTGATGTTGGTACAGTATAGCATAACAAAAAATATAATGAAATAACTAAATAAATCCCTTAGTAAGGTCTCAAATGCATCGCTGATCAAATCGAGGTTACAAGTCCGATCAAGAACAATATGATAAAAAATTATAACAATAATAAATACTTCGTTGAAATTATTTTACGTTTTTTGGTATAAACATTTCCTTTTGTACTATTAACACTATATTTGCCAGACGGACCGTGGATTCCTATGCAATTGACCTACGAGTACGTCTATTGTTTATCTTTGCTTCCGGAAAGGTAATAATACTCAATAGGCGTCTGTCATTCGTGCAAAAGATCACCTCCTAATATTTTTTATTTGTTAGCCGTAATGTAAATTAAACGTGCACTCCTTACAATAACCTTCGCTTTCATCAAAATATGTCATTAGAGAGCCGGCCTTTAAAAGGCTTTTAAAAATATGAAAATAATTATTTTTAACATAAACTTTGCTATCGCATTCTGCAGAAATTAGGGGGAAGCACGAGAGATATAAGTGCAGCTAGTACTACTGATTATCTTATTCATATTATAAATGAGAAAGCTTGAGACTATGAGTAGATATTTGATACTCTTTCACGCAAAAAGTACTGTATAAAAACTTTACAATATACCTTACAGATCAGAATAATGTATATGATAATTTGTATTGATATTGTTTTAATTGGCCAGAATATACGATAAGTGTCAACTATATATATGGAAATAATGTATGGAATCATCTTTTATAAGGATTCAAACACAGCTGAAGTCACGGGTGGTCATTAGTAACTATGAAAATCTAGGAAAAATAACTACTTCGTATTCCTCTGCTTCTTCTTCCAAAAATATGTCGATTTTAATTTGTTTTTTTTTTTTTAATAATGACGTTGTAATGACTTGACTATATTGTGTTTTTTATATTCATAAAAATCACGACTATGTGTGTCTGTAAACTGTGTATAATTGACCAATTTAAGATGGTTCTCAATTCTTATAACCATTTTTTTCCCTTTTACAGACTCTTGGTCAGTACCTCTTTTATTATTTTGTTTGTTCAGTAATAAACAAACAAAATAATAGGTTTGTCAATGACAAACCCTTTTAAATGTATTTAATTTTATTTTTGGCAACCAATCTTCCAAATTATCATTATCATTCCATAGTATAAAACAAAGTCCCCTACCGCGTCTGTCTGTCTGTCTGTTCGCGATAAACTCAAAAACTACTGAACGGATTTTCAAGCCGTTTTCACCAGTGGATAAAGTGATTCATGAGGAATGTTTTGGTATATAATTTGTCAAGGGTTTTTTTTATAATCAGGGCGGGACAACGTCTGCCGGGCCCGCTAGTTACATATAATTACAAGTTTCTGCGTTCATTTCAATGTTCTAAGAAGATGGTGGCCTCCTTTGTTAGAACTTTGGTAGAATTAGTTAAACAGGGGTTAATGTATATTTAATTATTTTTATTTAATTAATAAAAAAAACAGTGAACTTATTATTCAAAACAAAAATTTGGTCAGTGCGAAATACATATCTATACATACGAGTATATATCTATTCATCAGAGGTTAAGTTTATGAGTTCGTGAGGTTGTAGTAGGTAATCTCAGGAACTACAGGTCCGATTTGAAAAATTCTTTCAGTGTTAGATAGCTCATTTATTGAGCAAGGTAATAGGCTATATTATCACCCTAAGATCAATAGGAGCGAAGCACCAATGAAGAATGTTTCAAAATCGGGGTTTTTTCCTCTCGAGAGCTTCCGCTGCGTGTTAGCGTTAGCCCAGAGTAACTATTCCACGCGAACAAAGTCGCGGGCAGGGGCTACTTGTATAATATAAGAACATTTATCTTAGTGCCCTCATCACTACATGTTATAAAACAAAGTACGCCTGTCTGTCTGTTCGCGAAAAACTCAATAACTACTGAACGAATTTTCATGCGGTTTTCACCAGCATATATAGTGATTCATGTGGAAGGTTTAGATATATTTGTCAAGGTTTTTTTTTATTATCAAGTTTTTTATTTTATTAAACGGGTCCGCTAGTTCTGAGATAAAACCGAAGAATTACAAGGAGTAAATGCCACCCACGTATCCTTTCAAAAAGTCTCAATATTTACGAATCATACGTAATTTTTACGTTTTATTTTTCATCTCAATATCAAATTAACATATTCGTATAGTCCTCGACGATGTCAGTGTCTCTGACTTTATCTAATAAGGAAGGTTGCCCGTTTCATTATATCCAAAGCCGCGCCAACAAATTACCACGTAATATTGTGAACGTTTGAATATTGCAAAAACAGAGTAATTTGTTTCGTGTCGCTTAACTTCTTAGTCATTTCCTGCGCCTTACAAAAGATTAGAAACCTTCATATTTAAATTAGATGAAGCGACTCCAAAGACATCTCAAGGACTTTTGAAGCAAATTGATAATTGAGTGCTGTAATATATGAAATCATATTTAATTGCAATAGGCGTTTTCTATCGTCTGTATCAAGGCGAGTGTTCTGAAGAGTTATACAACTTAATTCCTTCACAATAACTAATATACATTCCTTTAGCGTCGTAGCCACGCACCACAATCTCACCTGTTGTTAGCGGGAGACTGCCTTTCAAGTGCAGCCGTCCGAACAAATTCATGGGTTGCTAGGCGACGGATTTTCAACTTTAGGGTGGTAGCTTGCCGGGTGGGCTTAGAGAAAGCTTTACCACTAAATTGTAATTTCAGCACGATGTTTCCTTAACCAAAAGCTACGGGCCATTCACAAGAATTTGAACCTACGTCAATGGACATCGTCTCCAAAGACGCTACTCTAATATAATATACCGACGTGACTGACGAAGCAATTAGGTTCATCTATTCCACCGTGGCTGTTCCGGCGTGGGACATTATGGATTACAGTTTCAAAATACCTATAAAAGATGAGAATGAAGCCGCAATGAAGGCAATAATCTCAATTAAAAATCCGATGCATAATAGTTCATTAATAAAATAATAACAATAGTTGCTAACATTTAAAACGATTTTAAACATGAGTAATATAATAAACGGAAGCAGAAAAAAGGTGCGGACCAAGATTCTGCAGAAATAAAGAAGAAAACAAAGGCGTTAAGCATTGAGCTATATTGTTTTACAGACGCAGTTTTGCGATAATTGCAATGGCAACAGCGAATAATGGTCAACAGTCCATCTCCCAGTGATTACTTATCCGTACAATTAAATACAGTACTAACAATTTGCCTAGCTTACTGTAATAAAAAGGAAACGAAAAAACTTACAGATAATATATATAGTAAAAGGTAATATATATAAATACTAGCGGGCCCAGCAGACGTTGTCCCGCCCTGATTATAAAAAAATCCTGGACAAATTATATACTAAAACGTTCCTCGTGAGTCACTGTATCCACTGGTAAAAGGCGCATAAAGATCCTTTCAGTAGTTTTTGAGTTTATCGCGAACAGACAGACAGACAGACGCGGTAAGAGACTTTGTTTTATACTATGTAATGAAAGTTATATAGTTACTCTAACCATAGCAGTCTATAAACAAATCCGAACAGAAATGCAATAACATTGCAATCCGATCAATCATTACATAGTATAAAACAAAGTCCCCTACCGCGTCTGTCTGTTCGCGATAACCTCAAAAACTACTCAACAGATTTTCAAGCGGTTTTCACCAGTGGATAAAGTGATTCATGAGGAAAGTTTTGGTATATAATTTGTCAAGGATTTTTTTATAATCAGGGCGGGACAACGTCTGCCGTGCCCGCTAGTTTCAAAATATTTACAAGAAAAAAACTGCTCTTCTACGTCCCATTCTGATTAGATAACTCGTGTATAATCTTGAGAATAATTATTTACTTTGATAAATACATTAACATGTGGGTTTTAAAGTGTAAGGATTGAAAGTGCACAGAGAAGCGAATCGTTTTAATATGGCGTTATAGACGCGTAGGTGGATGAAGTTATATACTGTATGTATTAATTGAATAAATTTATTTTTACAGTTACCAAAGTGGGTAATGTGATCTGGTGTTGACGCTGACTTCATTTCCAAATAATAAAATGAATTTTAGCCAATAACTAATAATTTATGTTAATTCGTTTTTGATAAAACAAAAGTAGTATATTTGTAAAATATGTTCAGAACTAAAGGACTATATCTAAAAGGCACTCGTGAGAATCAAAACATCCTTGTTGTAGACAAGAAACGGCAAGAAATTATACAGGGTCATTAGCGTAAAGTTATTCATGGGTTCTTCAAAACTATTTAAAGAATTAAATGAGTCGTTACATTTCAAAATGAGCTAAATGCAATTTTAGCCGTTCCTATGATTTTACGTTATTTTTCATGATCTTCAAATTGTGTAAATGTAAAATATGAAGATCATAATAGAAAACCAAAAATCTTATGGACGACAAAATTTGAACTTTGTTCTCGGTGTATAAAAACTGAAAATATTAAAAGAATAAGCATGTTATATGAACGATTATAAAATTGGATTTAGTTTATTTTGATAAGTAATGACTTAAATAATTTCCTGATATTAGAAATGCCATGATCTATTGATTAAAGTAAAGTATTTGTATGGATCTAATCTATCTAAGGATAATGTTCGAATCCTAAAATCATAAGCTCGATTTTTCCGTGAAGGTACACCATTTAGATAAGACCTTGGTGGAAAGACTGCGTATGTGGAAATACATTGTCAAGCAAATAGCGATGCGTTTTGGCAGACGCACTTGATAAGTAGCTCCCATTTCTAGTCGTCTTAAAGATTTTCAACCTTGTCGTAATTTAGCATCAGATGAGACTGTAACCATGTGAGATGGTCTATCAAATGAGTCTATTATACATTTATTGATTGTAATGTTATCTATAATGAAGAATGGACTTGAATTGAACATTTGTACTATTTAATATCATTAGATACCTAAGTATTTGGCAACGACTCTATTTCAAATTGAGAAATTGGAGTATTTCCACTTTTGTGTAGTTTTGCATCTGCACTAATTTCGTCCTTATTTCAAAGACATGAACTTTCTGGTCTTACCGTTTTCCGTTGATGTAGCTACACACATCATTATAATATTCACTTTGGAATCATAATTGCTTATTGTATGTTGAATATTTTCGATACTATTTACTATAATATAATAATTGGTAATTTCAACAACAAAATCTTGCTACCGTAGATGATAAATTTAAATATGCAATCTATTAATGTCGGTTAAGTTTACTTACGTTATACTAGCTGCCGCTGTCTTCGCTCTATCGGTTTGCACCGGATTGATCACCGTAAACGCACCATCACCAACGTTAGTCCTCGTAATTGGCACAGAACTACTCACATCACCCGAACTGTTCGATTGTCGAGACGACAAATCGTAATATCGATCCTGCGCGTGTATCAGTTGCGTTACTGTAAACGCTTCGTTTTTCAGATCAATCTTCGGCCCAAATATATCGCAATCGATATTCCGATTGAAGAATCGATCGTCCTCGATATCTCGGGAGGGCGATGCGTCGGATTTTATCGTTATATCTATGTCATTTGATGTGTTCAAGCGAAGGGAGCGCTCGGTAGCGAATGCGTACGGCGTGTTCGCTAGTTCCTCTTCGATACTATTGTATCGGCTGCGGAATAAAGATTGCGAGGTGTCCCCACCATCATATTTCCCCCCGAATAGGTCGTACTGTCCGAATCTGTTGTTGATTGTGTCGAACTTGGGGTCGGTTATGTAGGTGTCATTTTTGGCTTCAGGCCGACGGCCGGACGGTGTCATATCTATGTGGATAATGCCGTGCTCGTCTGTAAATTTTAGTTTCAAAGACATGATCGGCGCTATCTTCTCATTATTATATCTGAAAAAAAAGGAAACATATCTTTAAGACAAATATTGTATTTATGTCGTTCGCGAATATTATAGTTTTACTGTCTAATTTGTGTGACGTCAATTATAAAATAAGATATAATTTTCACTCGCATTAACATATTTACGCAAGTTTTTTAAAAATCAGCAAATAAATTTTAAACGAAATTAATTTTAATTTTAAGTGAAAGTAAACGCTTATGACGTAAGATTCGCAAGAAATTAGTCTGATTATGTGTATAAAATATACATAAAAGGCTTTTTTTTTAAAGTCAATTATATTGTATAGAGAATCACGCATGTATAATTTTTTTTAATTATGTAATCAAATCGATATCGTAGTAGTAAAATTTGGAAATATATTTTACCAATTCCCAGAATAAAAACTCACATAGTTTTGCCTATTTACATTTATTCTGGGGAATTGAATTGGAATGTATACATATTACATACATACATACACTATACATTATAAAACAAAGTCCTCTGCCGCGTCTGTCTGTCTGTTCGCGATAAGCTCAAAAACTACTGAACAGATTTTCATGCCGCTTTCAACAGTAGATAAAGTTACTCATGGGGAAGGTTTAGGTTCACAATTGGACCCGGTCGGTTACGCTGCGGTCTGATTATAGATTTTTTTTTATTATTAGGGCGGCACAACAGGCCGCCGTGCCCGCTAGTAAAAAAATAAATAAACCATTCTGGATGGAATGGTTGTTTTTTTAGTGAATTCTCATGGCATAAATTGTGTAAAGCATTTTTGATTCGGGATTATTCAAGTGTTATAAGCACCGAAGTGGGTGGGTTTTTGTGCTTTGCTTATTTTTGATGACATCGGAGGGAGGTGGTCGGAATGGCGATCATGTCAGCAATATTTTTGGACTTACTTTTTGTTTTTTTTTATTAACTTGCGAGTTATTTTATACAAGTACCTTCGCAATACAAATTTGGTCACACCTCGACATTTGTGGCATTTAGATTCAGGGTTAAGACTATTAAGTATATTTTTATATATAAAATTCAGGTGTGTGTGGGAGTCTGTACCGTATTTCTTCTCCTACTAAATGGCTTGACTAATTTTGATGACTTTTTTTTGTACTTTTACTTATAGTTATACCTAGATATAGATTTTATTTTATTTTATCAACCAACTGTTTTACATATATATCTCACATAAAATTATTTCAAACCCATACTTTTCAGCCGTCTTTAAATTATCTATATAAAAAACCAATTGTCGTTTGTACATACGTAAGCTTGACATTTCAAATCGGATGTATCCTATTTGGCTAATTAATTTTTTATTGTGTTTATAACACTGGGGCGGGACAGAAAATAGTAAGGAAATCTCTAAAAATATTAACAGAATTGACGTTAAATTGACATTTTAATTAATTATTTGGTCTCACTATGAAATGAACATTAATTTGGTGTCTTTGACTTAGTCCACCCGAGCGAAGCCGAGGGGAGCAGCTAAATATATATATTTTATTCAGTACTAATTATATGACAGAATAACATATGCCTACTGGGTTTGTTAGTACTTTTAATTGAAGCGTTTAATCCAATTGAAAGGCCGTTCGGCAATTAATTAATATTATGAGAACGGTGTCCTTACTTGCCCGCTATGTGCACGCATCTTCTCGAAGAATGGTTATGTGAGCCACACAGATAACCTACACATACGTGCACACACACGGGTACACATATGGTGGAAGTGTTTTATTTTTTTCCCTTATATTTCAAACTTGGTTACTTTAGTTTAACCTAATTGACAGATACAAAATACATGTTTGAGTTCAATCGAAAATAAAAGATTCTTTATTCAATTTAGGTCCTGAAAAGGCACTTATGAACGTCCAAACTACCACCGGTTCGAAAACCAAGTCAGTCATCGAGAAGAACCGTCAAGAAACTTAATCTGGCACACATGCTGGTACATATGTGTGTCTCACTAATTCTTATATATATGATTCGCTTAGTAAGATTTGTTGTATCCAAAGTAACAGCCCAAGCCGAGGTTCACCCACTTTAGCACCCTCGAGTTTGTTGCCAAGCGGCTGAGCCCCTTAAACGCTTGCCTTATTAGTCCTATGAAGCTGTGAAGGCCCATCAGGCCAGTGACGTTAGTCATTTCGAAAATGACTGTACAAGCCATATGAGAGCACAACAGCGTCGGAGCTCAAAAATTGCTCGAGTTGAAATAATTCACGAGCAGCATTATATACAACTGGAACAGTCTTTTGTTAATGACTTTAATAAAATTACCTGACGTCACGTGAATATAATTAATTAATCACCGTCTAGACATTCTCCATGACTGTTATGAAGAGGTATAACTTATGAATATGTTTGTCGGTGGTAATTTCCAGAACTGCGATCTTAATTTCATAAAAAAAGTAAAAGGCAGCCTACTTTAGATCAAATTCAGATATTCTACGATTATAGCTACGAGCATCTGTTACTTATTTAGTAAACACTTATCGTAAAAACACGTATCATAAAAAGAGTTATCCTATTTTTTGTGTTTTTAATTTACTCCATTTACATTATTATTGTTTATTCATGATTGTTTAATAATATAGATTATATATCTTATATTTATGTATATATGCTGTGTTGTTTCAGAATAGTGAAAAAAAAACACGATATTGTTAACATTGCTCTGAAAGGAAAAGGGGTTTATATCAAACAATAGTTTTGTATATTTTACTATCCGAACGTAATAGTGTGGAAGCACTGAGTTTATTTAAGTTGTTGAGTCGTCATGAGTCACTCTATATTAACTTATATTACCTTTAGTAATCTGTTTTATACAAGTAATGGTGGCTGTAAATTAAGTTAATGTTAATATGGGGATGATATAGCTATAAAAGCCCCTAAATAAATTGAAAAAAAAACAATTAATGACTTCAACTGAATATTTAATTAACTTATGATATTGGATTTTTAGTATCGAACCTTATATTTCATGAGTAGAACTATTTTTGATAAAGATTTTATGTATAATTAAGAAAAAGTCATCAATTGATATCATTTGACCTTGAATATCTAAGATTTTATGTCAGTTTGGGTAGTAGCGTCTTTGATAATATTTTCAAATGTACAAAAAAATAACAAATATCTTCAAGATTAAAAAAAAAACAATATAATATATGTATATATCGATGATTTAAAACATCGATGTTATTTTAAATATAATCATTTTAAAGAGATATCCACTTCAAGCCAATTTAAATACAGTCTACTGCCTGAGTTAGGTATCCCAGACTGTGCGGGTGTAGTGGTAACCACCAGAATGTCTAAAACGACTATTATATACTGTATATTATATGATACTATGATATATTTTTGTAAAATATAATTTCAAAATAAATAAAGCCTTTTATTATACGAATAGCAAAATGCTGTAAGTGAAAATGCTCATTACGATTTTCATCTGTCCATCTTTAGGTACTCCGTTTTTTGAGTACTCTGTCTGAGGCCTAAAATAAAATGTAACAAAGATTTATTTCCATACAAATATATATATATATACTAGCGGGCCCGGCAGACGTTGTCCCGCCCTGATTATGAAAAAATCGTTGACAAATTATATACTAAAACGTTCCTCAATAATCACTCTGTCCACCGGCGAAAACAGCATGAAAATCGGTTCGGTAGTTTTTGAGTTTATCGCGAACAGACAGATAGACAGACGCAGTAGGGGACTTTATTTTATACTATGTAATGATGATGATATATATATTTAGTACTATAGTAGTAGCTTATTGTCTTAAATATTTGATACTAGCTGCTGCCCATGACTTCGTCCGCGTGGAATAGTTACTTTGGGCTAACAAAGAGATAGAAAAGATAAAATACAAAGGAAAATTGAAATCAAATATACACTTTGCTTATAAAATGTTTTTGTCAAAAATAGAAAAGTGTATATCGCGTCTGATGATATATTTGATTGAAGAAAGCGTTACTTTTTGGAAATCTATCATTAAATAATAGGTCTTTACCTATGAAATTGCCGTTCTGCAGTACTGGCCATTTCAAATCAAAATAATTTTTATTTGGCTAAGAATTCTAATTTCAAATTAATTTTATTTTAAAAACATGGAATTCTTATTCCAAAAGTAGTCATTTGTTTATTGATTAGTGTTACATTTTCATCGCATTTCAATCTTTTTTGTAATCATGGATACGTTAAAAATTCGAGTAATTATGGAATATGAGTACCGTCGTGGCAGCAACGCGGCACAAGCGGCACGCAACATCAACGACGTTTACGGAGCTAACACTACAAACCAACGCACCACCTGTTATTGGTTTGCTCGCTTCCGTTCTGGGAATTTCGACCTGAAAAACGAACCTCGCGATCGTCCGAAGACTTTGGTCGACAATGACGAATTAAAGGCGATTGTGGAAGCTGATGATACACAATCTACGGCTGAATTAGCAGCATCTTTCGACGTTAGCGTCAAAACAATATTGGTCTATTTGCGTCAAATTGGCAAGGTAAAAAAGCTTGACAAATGGGTGCCCCACGAACTCAATGATCGCCAGCGCTAAGTACGCGTCGAGACGTGCCTTGCACTGCTCAACAGACACACAAATGAAGGAATTTTGAACCGCATTGTTACCTGCGATGAAAAATGGATTCTGTTTGATAACCCCAAGCGCTCAGCAGGTTCGTTGGATCCTGGTTCAGCACCTAAACAATGCCCTAAACGAAAACTTATCCCTAGAAAAGTAATGGTCACTGTTTGGTGGTCTAGCGCCGGTGTGATTCATCACAGCTTCTTACCAAACGGGGTAAGCATTACTGCAGATGTGTACTGTGAAGAACTGAACATAATGATGGAGAAGCTGGCACATCTCCAACCAGCATTGGTCAATCGCTCGTCTCCGCTGCTCCTGCACGACAACGCGCGACCTCATACTGCACAGCAGACGGTCTCCAAGTTGCAAGAACTGGGGTTGGAAGTTCTCCATCATCCGCTCTACTCACCAGACCTTGCGCCTACAGACTACTACTTTTTCCAGAATTTGGATAACTCCTTGGCGGGAAAAAATTCAATACCCGAGAGGCAGTACAAAATGCCTTTGAAGAATTTGTTGCCTCCCGTCCAGCTGATTTCTTTAAGAAGGGCATCAATAAACTGTCACTGCGTTGGCAAAGATGCATTGATCGCATGGGTGATTACTTCGATTAATACAAATAAAAAATACATGAAAAAAATTCGTTCTAATTGTTTCATACGAAACGGCAATTTCATAGGTAAAGACCTAATATTATAGTGCAACATTAGTATGGGGCGAGTATTAATATTATTCGTCCGGTCGCATCGGAAGATTCAACATCGGTCTAAAGATTTTCCGTGAAGGAGCGATACACGTATTGTGGTCATTACACGTTAATCTGCAAAACTTTTTTATATTTTACAGTTACATACCAAGAGTGTCAACCGATGTCAGGTTCAATCGTCAAGCAAGGACGCGTTTTTTAATTCTTTTGAAGTAAAACTTCTTTAGGTAACTGGATGACAATTTAACGGGAAGCCGCTACGGTAATATGGTGTCACGTTTCTGTATCCGGTTTTTAAATATTTTTGATTTTGTCAATAAATAGTTTATAAACTAGAAACTATAAAAGTGTTATGTACATAGGGGCGCGCGACCGTGCTGTTATCTGGTTTCAATGTAAGTAAGTAACAAATTAAATCAAAGCTTCATTAATTTGCCGAGTAGAATTTATGTTTCTCATTTCAGTTATCATAAACCAATCATATCATATTTGAAGTGTCATAGTCATTAAATTATTTTTTTAAATGTATAGTGCTCGACGATAATAAATATATATATTACTAGCGTTACATCTATACTATAATAAAACTGTAACAAGGCCAAATCTGTACATTAAATATTTTTTCAAAATTATAATCGGTGTAGACTTTGTTATCGATATAGAAGCCAAAAATAACCCTTTTAAAATTTTTGTCTGTCTGTCTGTCTGTCTGTCCCTGTGAACACGCATCACTCTGAAAGTACTGAACCGATTTTGACGAAACTTGGTACAGTGATAACTAATATTACAAGATTACATCTAGGATACTTTTTATCTCATAAAACGCAAGGGATTCTCCAGGATCTGCCTGTTTGTCTGTCCCTTTGAACACGTATCACTCTGAAAGTACTGAACCAATTTTGACGAAATTTGGCACAGTGATAACTAATATTACAAGGTTACATCTAGAATACTTTTTGTCTCATAAAACGCAAGGAATTCTCCAGGATAACGGACGAAATTCAAAAATGTGTAGTTAATGAAATTCTTGACGGATTTTCGTAAATTGTCTTTGTGCTATACTTATATAGCAGACAGATTACCTAAAAATTTAAGCTATAATTCCCTAAGCAACTTTAAAAAAAATACCAAAAAAATTATCGCTGGGTTCCGAACTGTCGGCTCCGTCGAACCATATAATGTCCAGTACGTTATAACTGAGCTACGGCTATATGATATTTCTATGCGTAATTATCAACCATATATGAAAAAAATATGTGTAAACGAAACTGTCACTTATATGTTGTTACACTTATTTTATTGTATAAAAAATGTTTGCTAAACAAAGGTGACAAGATTTTTTCCTAAAACATAAACCTAGATAATAGTTACATTGCATTGTAGAAGATGAATCTCAATTAGAGTTCTATCAGTACGTGTGTTGTTTCGATATTTGATAAAATTAGTTTTCTAAATATTGTTGAGTCTTTAAGTAGTTGGGTTCAGGTTTGTGAATCTACGATTAAAATAATCAGTTGAGGTGTTTGCAGTTACCATACTATGTTGTATTTATACTAACATTCCAGGAATGCTCGGTACTACTGGTCCGATTTCAAAAAATATTTTACTGTTAGAAAGGTATATTATCTCAAGTTCAATATACCAGTGAAAAAGGTGGTTTATATGTCAAAAGTAAAATAAATTTGACAAAATTAAGATTGAATGGAGATTTCACGTATACTTATAAAACAAACAACTAAAACAAAATGGAAATTTAATGTAGATAAAGTTTAGGTAATGCCGCGAACAGGTTCTAGGCTTATTTAAAAAAAATTCTCACATAACAACTGGGTATATGTTTGAGTGAGTCCCTGGATAGTTTGGATTCACAATTGGAAGTGCGAGATGTCGCTGCAATCGGGTTTCAGGTTTTTTAAGATTATTTGCGTTTAAAATTACAATTGAAACCTGTAATAACCTATTTGGTGCAGACGAAGTTGCACGGGTCAGCTAGTCACCAATAAATGCCTTTTTATATCATATGAGAATGTATTTATTTTTAACTTAATCGACATCTCTTATAACGCCAAAGAAGTTTTACTGCAATCGCGTGTGACGGTTACACACACTGATTTTTGTAGTATTAGTTACTAATATTTCGCTCTTTCTATTACTACTTTCAGATTTAACTTTTTCAGCTGAAAAAGCACTACATCTACACCTCGCGCAAATAAAATCAAACGTTTCTTGTTGCAGTTGGACGTGGTAGCGGCCAACCGATTCCAGGCGGGAGTGCAAAGTAACGTCAAATATAATATTTGATTATGACATATTTATTTCAGTTAAAACACTTGCAGCCCTAATATAAACAGATTAAGTATTGGCTTCAATTGCCGAATATAGATCACGGACGAGCCACGTCAATTAAATTGTGAATCCCTATTTATTTAAGTAGTCCGGTGAAACTGTTAAGACCTTGCTAGGTCAATAGCGTAGTCAGTTCGAGGAAAAAAAACCTATTTACTTATATATAGTCTATATATTCTTCTGTACATATAATAAGAACGTAAATCGTGTCTGTACTTTTAAGATTTTTGTGAAAAAATTGTTGCAGGTGTCTTGTAAGTAGTAAGTAATGTAATAAATACATGTCAATCATTTCTAGAAATGTCTGTCTGTCTGTTTAAGTACTGCGTTTACGATAATACCTCAGAAAAGAAAATCATAAAGCATATCCTCGAATAATATTTAGTCTAGTTTCAATAAAATCGGTTCACTCTATCAAAAGTTATTGTAATTGTAATGACGACACGACTTAAGTACGACAGAAAAGTAGATAATGGACTTAATAAATTTAGATGATTTTATAAGTCACTGTTTTTTACATTAGTATATAGTTATAATCCATACAACTACCACGACTTGAGCCTTAATACAGTTAAAGTATGGAAAAATATAATAATGAAAATTAGACATGAAACTTCAATTTCTACTTAAAGCGGAACTCGACTGCTATTCGTATTATTTCACAAATTTATTCAAAAGGAATCTCACGCAAACGTATAACAAAAAGAGTGTTGGCATTTTGACGGATATTTGTGTTAATCTATTAATTATTTAAGTGAAACTTCTAATGCGACGTCCAACAAGGTTGCGTTAAACGCTTAACGCTACCATGGAGGGAGTATGAAAGCACTGTTGCGTTAAACGTTCAACGCTCCTGGGGAGGGGGAATAGAAATAGACAGAGAGAGAAAAATAATCAAACATTTCGTATCTTACTTTAGTTATCATAATCCCATTGTAAATGTTATAGATTTGGATATTTCACATTACGAAGTTTCACTTCTTCCGCGTGGAGGGACTCCACGCACTATTTTTTTTTACTAACAGCCGTCCGCGACTTCGTCTGTGTCTTTTTAACTGGAAACGTATGGTAACTGATTATTTGCGGTACATTATCTTTGTGTAACTATCTTCGGTTTTTAAATCGGATGTTGAAATAGTTCTAAAATTGCAGTTTGGTTTTCATTGTGACATTTTAGTTAAAAGAAAATTATGTAATTGTTATAATAAGAAATTTATAAGATTAATATATTACTTCAAAGTGCGTAAAGTAGAACAACTGTATAATCTCAGATTAAATACATTGTCAATGTCAATAGTGTCATATAGTAGTAGTTATGATTAACTTGTGAATCTCTAAAATTGTTTAATTTATTTATTTCTACCAAATTAAGTATACACACGAAATTGATAATCTACTACGAAACAGCATATAGAAAAACAATAAATCACCTCAATCAAATGACTACTGTCAACTTAGACAAGCGTTAGACAATATTTCAATTTAAATAATGTCCACCTGTAAACAAGGCTAAAACACCCTTTTCTAAAATATTTTAAGCACGTGGTCAACGCGTATTTAACTTTATTATAATATTATGGTTGAGGGCCCGTGTGCAAAACCTAGTAATATATAAAACACTGAAAGAACACAATACAAGGAAATAAAGATTCAAATATTCGTCTCGTTTTGATCTAAGGCTCTTACGCTTTGAACACATTATATTTTACTACGACGAGGATGATAGTGTTATGTGAAAAATCGTTAAAACATAATGTTACTACTTATATATACAAGGGCGTGCGGCTAACAGTGTCCTTGATATGGTTTCATTGTATGAAACGAAATGATCTAGACCACAATCTTGCCCTGATCCGTGTCACGGTCGACTGCTTAAACAGATTTCCTTTATTATATTTTCAGCAAAGTTTTTTAGAACTCCAAGGCTTGAAATAGGTTCTTAGAATGATAAAAAACAGCAGCGAATTTAGACATATAGTAGTTAGTTGCGAGTTCATTTGCATTTGTGTTTTTATAGAAAATGAAGGAACTGTAGTGTACTGGCCATCTATAACTCTTTATTTTTCAAAATCTCGGTGGTTATACGAGTGATATAACAAATGAACATCGAGTGTGTTGGCGTCCCCTTAAAATAAATTATAGAGTTTTTGGCGGGATCTTGGAATGTCATATAGTAGATTTTATATTTTATTTATAATGTTATATGTTTTGGCTCTATATTTTGTAATATTGGTGGTGTTTTACGTAATATGGTTTAGTTGTTATGCACAAGTGAAGTGGATGAGAAATTATACCACAGGGCATGGATTCTGACTTCTGACAAATATTCCCTGGAAAGTTCTCATATCGCTACCTACTCGACAATGGCAGTAAAAACCTGTACTAATAGAGTGGTTGCCAAAATAAAATATTATAATAATAAGTAAAGTATAATAAAATATATGTTAATATAATTATTACAGGAACCATACATCTTCGTGGAACTCTGACGGTTTATGCCACGCATTGCCAAGATACCTGTCAGACGTTGTCATCTGATGGATTTTTTTATAAACTTATCTTTCAATTTTCGTCAATTTAAACAATACTTTTATAAATCTGTTATTTTGTTGTATAAGCTATATCACAGTAAAGTTTCACCAAAATCCGTTGAATAGTTTTTGTGTGAGAGAGTAACAAACATCTCAAAAACTTTCTTGTTTATAATATTAATAGGATAGTATTTAACATTAGAAACAAATTACTTCCTAATTAATTACAATAAAAACACAGTATAAATAAAAAGCAATCTATATAACATATAATAAGAATATATCTATACGTATAATAAGAATGTAAATCTAACGTGTCTGTACTTTTTCGATTTTCGTGAAAAAAATTGTTGCAGTTGTCTAGGAATAAGTAATAGAATACATTTCAATCGTTTTTAGAAATGTCTGTCTGTTTGTTTGTATATCACTGCTAAAGTACTGGGGTTCACATAAAAACCTCACTAAGAAAATCATAAAGCATATTCTCGGGTGTAACTTAGTACCCACCTCCCTTCCTTCCTCCCCTTCCCGTCCCTCCTCTCTCATACACAGGTTGGCAACGCACTTGTGACTTCCCATGGTGTTGCTAATGTCTGTGGATGGTGGTGATCACTTAACATCAGGTGACCCACCTGTTCGTCTGCCTCCTTTGATATATAAAAATATATATCTATATATATATAAGAGATTCCCACCTATATATTGACTCATCACGATATCTCTGGAACCATAAGGCGTAGCGACTTGAAATATGGTAGGAATATTCCTTTCGCCGAGTATAGGTCAGCTAAGAACGGATTTTACGAAATTCCACCCACAAGGGGGGTTGCGGGGGGGGGGGGGGGTAATCAGGGCGGGACAACATCAGCCGGGCCCGCTAGTATATATATAAATGTTTTATTAAAATTGGTTCATTCTATTAAAAGTTATTGTAATTTGAATGACGGCTCGAGTTAATTACGAGAGAAGAGTAGTACTAATATACTAATAAAATAATATATAATATAGTAATATTATAAAGGTGGAGAGTTTGTTTGGTTGAACGCACTAGTCTCAAGAACTACTAGTCCAATTTGAAAAAATCTTTCAGTATTAGATACGTCAGCTATTGAGGAAGGCTATAATAAATATCATTACCTTTATATATGTTACATATATATCATCACGGTAAGACCAATAGCAGCGGAGCACCAGTGAAGAATGTTTCAAAATCGGGGTGTTTTCTTCCTTTTGAAAGCTTCCGCTGTGTGTTAGCGTCAGCCCAAAGTAACTATTCCACGCGGACGAAGTCACGGGCACAAGCAAGCAGATAATATAAAACTGGACGTTATTTATTATCAGAGAAAGAATTCTTGAAATCGAATCAGTATTTCTCGTAAGCATATTCAAAAGCTTTGTCCTAACATATTCATCAGCCTGTGAGAGACCCACTGCAGGGTCATAGGCCCCTTCTCGAAGGAAAGTATGGGCATAATCAACACGCCAGCCCACCACGTATTGGCGATTTCAAACTCTGAGAAATTCACAGGTCCAAATTTTCCCACATAAGATGCCATTACAAGCACATTTTTCAAGTTCAGGTTACCTCACTATGCTTTCCTTCACCGTCAGCCGATAGTGTTACCAATTTAAATTAGTAAATATACGCGAATTCCGAAAAATTCGTTGGTATAGCCCACGGTTCGAACATCTCCGACAAGCACAACTATATTACGAATAAGATACTATTTAACACATCGACTTCCAACACTTCCTATGAAATCAAAACAAATAGTCAGTAACAATAGGAAATAATCTATAACTGTCAGCCATAACGCAGTTTTTTTACAATTCAATAAGTAGTTTTCATAAACATGGGACTGGTGTTACTCGCGTCCGCAGGTAGTGCACCTCTCTACCCTCTGCACTTGCTTTCCGGGTGCTGCTAAAAAGTAAAAAGAAGTCGAAAGTAAAAACAATGGAATTTAAACTGTGTTCTCTTTTGAATTTTTAAATTAATTACAGTGGGAATTATTTAAATTTCATAATTTGTAAATTGAAATTATTATCATAGATCTCTCATTCACATCTATTGGCACTCCGAATAATAATGATATACTTTTTTGTACAGTTTATTAATTCATGAAACATATGATGGGCTGCATCATAATCAACCATCAATACAAAATATTAGATCTACACCAAGCTCTTATACTACGCGTTGCTTGTCTGATACAAGCGCAATACGGTCGGGCGCGCTTACTAGCATTTCATAACACGAAAAAGCAAATTTATGTCCTGCCTAAAACACCGCTCAAAATAAATAAGGAAGTTTTCTCTTTAAAAAAATGTTGTCCGCTGCACTGTTCCACATAAATTGAGCCTGCAGCGACAAACAGAGTAATCAATCAGTCGACGACAATTAAAGATGCATAATCTATTTAGCAATGCGATTAAATAGAAAAATAAGCATTTCTGAAACTCTATCTCTTAAATAGTAGTGCAGATTAACTTAAAGCGATGACAAGTATATTAGCAGGTGTCCCTGACTCGGACGTCGCGTTACCTTGACAATGTTGGAAGCCGACGTGCGACGGACGGACGGTAAGTGGACGTCGCATATCTAATTACATTGCAGTACAATCTTATGTAAATAAAGATCAATTGCCGAATGTATGTCAGCGTAACACTTCAGAACGGTTGCATTTATTTGATTAAATCTTTTCTTGTTTTGTTTATAATGGGACAAAGTTTTTGTGAAAGAAGATCGTACAGAAAATTTTGATTTTGATTGAAAATGGGTTTTCATTGTGGTTTAGAGAATTTCTCCGGAAAGCTTGAATACATATTACACATATATTTATATAAAATAGAGAAAATTTGCAATCAATTATAATTTAATGATTGATTGAAGTTTATGTATTCTGATGGAGTCCGAAATAAGGAGTTTTGAGCGCTAACGTTGACTAAAACTTATGAGATACAAGAAAATAATGTACTATCGATTTAAAAATTCTCTACATGCTCACAGATAAATCTGATATTGTATACATCTATCTCCACAATACATAGTAACCATTTTTATTTTTTATTATAAAATAATTGGTTGTTTTCGACGCTTTTTTGACCAATATATAGTCAACCCTTATCCAATGTAATATATTAATAGTATTAAGCATTTATTGTAGATTAAAATTGCCCTTTACCGTATAAAATTACAATTAGTATTTTAAAATACATTACAGATTAAAAATTATGCACAACAAAATACTCACGAAACCCCTTAGAATTTATATGCATACTTTGTAAATTTTAGCGCTTGACCACAATCTCATCTGATATATATATATATACTAGCGGACCGGGCGGACGTTGTCCTGCCTTGAAAACAAAAAAATCCTAAAAGTCGACCGCAGCGCCACCTACCGGGTCCAATTGTGAATCTAAACCATTCTCGGATCCACTCGAACACGCACACAAAATTTCATCAAAATCGGTCCAGTCGTTTAGGAGGAGTTCAGTCACATACACACGCACACAAGAAATATATATATTAAGACTAGCGGACCGGGCGGACGTTGTCCTGCCTTGAAAACGAAAAAATCCTAAAAGTCGACCGCAGGGCCACCTACCGGGTCCAATTGTGAATCTAAACCATTCTCGGATCCACTCGAACACGCACACAAAATTTCATCAAAATCGGTCCAGTCGTTTAGGAGGAGTTCAGTCACATACACACGCACACAAGAAATATATATATTAAGATATATTTTATATTATAGGGGACAAACAAACAGGCCGGTCACCTGATGGTAAGTGATCACCGCCATCCATATACACTGGCAGTACCAGGGGAGTCGCAAATAACGCATTGGGAACCTTTTAAAGGAGGTGGGCCTCCGGCGCTCTCGCTGACCAAACGAAACGCACAATGCAAACACTATTACTTCACATCGGTTTTCTGTGGGTCGGGTGGTAGTACCCCGGGCGAGCCGACCCATTCATGCTGAAACCAGTAATGGCTTGAGCGTGGCTCTACCACCTACAAAAATTCATGACTTCATACATTGTACTAATGCGAAACCGGGGCGGGTATATAATGAAATAAAAAACAATAAAGTAATTATTGTTAAGAAATCTGGTATCGATCAAAGACTAACAACCCTCAAGATAAGAAACCTTACAATTTTTATATATAAATCATTTTAAAGTTTGCATGCCTGTATACGTTGCAAGCTCTGTAAGTTCAATGACTCAGACGTAAACTTAATGCTAGCTCGGATTCAACCGCGCGGCGGCTAATTAACAAAGCTTTCAACAAACCTCCACCCCTTTATTAAACTCTTAATTGGTTTTGCCTGCGACCTATGAGTGTTTTATATTGAACATAACTTGATTCACGACTTAATATAAATTGTGTTTGACATCTATATATAAATCCAAAAATATCTATACATATACATCATCATCATCTTCTTACACCTAGGTGGGATCATTTAAGTAGGGTTGGACCGACTTTTCGAAAGCTTTTGATAGAGTTAATCATAATTTACTAATTAAAAAACTGTCTTTTTATGGAATTGGTGGAACACTATTACAGTGTTTTTTTTTTCATATCTTACTAATCGTGTATCAGTTGTTGTTATTGACGGTTTTCAATCTGATTTATTTAACATCATTTTTGGTGTACCTCAAGGGTCAATTTTTGGCCCACTTCTGTTTCACTTCTGTTTATGTTTATGTTTCATGTTCGCTGACGATCTCAAGATTGCACGAACAATACACACTATTAATGATGTTAACTTACTGCAATTTGACAAACTGCAAATTAATAGATTGCTTGTTTGGTGTAAAATAAATGGTATGGCTTTGAATATAAACAAATGCAATCACATAAAATTTAGCAGAAAGAAAAATTTAGTACCGTCTAGTTATCACATTAACAATGTTGCTATTCAAGAAGTAACACACATTAGGGACCTTGGAGTCATCTTTGATAATCATTTAAGGTTTGATATTCATGTTAACAATATTTGTTTATCTGCGCGTAAAATGTTAGGTTTCATTCTTAGGAACAGTAAGCTTTTTAGAAACAAATACATCAAGTTACTTCTATACTGCACGCTTGTAAGGAGCCAGCTTGAATATTGTAGCACTGTTTGGTGCCATCATTATCAACTATACATAAACCGTATCGAAAGTGTTCAAAGACGTTTTACTATAGCTTGTTTATCATATTCTCAAATTTGCTCCGTATTCTGATAGACTAAAAGTAGTTAAACTTACATCTATACAATAGAAGAATTATGCTGAACATGACCTTTTTGTATAAACTTTTCAATAACCACGTTGATCATTCAGAACTTTTGAATCGATTTAACATTATTGTGCCTTCCAGACTACCTAGATATCCAGCCTCTTTGGTCATAAAAGCTACAGAACCAATTTAGGACATTTTTCCGTCGTTCCCAGACTGTCACGTTAATATAACGACCTTGTTAAAAAAGGTCACACTATAGATTTATTTAGTAATTCACTTTTTCATTTCAAATTTAAAATTAGTTTTTCATTTATTTAATTTTTTTCATGATTTTTTCCCTTAGTTTTTAAGTTATTATACATTATGAAATTGTTTTATGTTATTTTCTTCTTCCGATTTAATCTGTTCATAATTGTTTCGTCTACTTTTATTGTCTTATTGTCTTCCACATTGTAATTTATTTTGATAAATGCTGTAATCAACTTTAATTAGTGACATAAATATTTTTTAAGTATTTGCGTGTATGTTTCAGCTTCTTTTTTCATGTGACTGTTGTTGATTCTTTACGATAAATAAGTGAACATGTTTTCCTTTTCCACTCTCCCCTGTCAGATATCATACATACATCTTAGTATTCACACTTTTTACACACATAACATTTTTCACACAATCCGTACCTTTTTCGATCTTCCACTACTTCTATATCCATTCACCTTTATATTCAAAACTTTTCTAGTTACATGGATCTCATCTCTCCTCATGTTGCCCGTACCATGCTAACCTATTACTTCTCCCACCAACATTGGCTCCCAATGTTGGTGGCATTGAAGCCTATTTAATTCGTCGACAGCTTCGGTGGTGCGGTCATGTATCGCGTATGGCGGAGGAAAGAGTGGCGAAGCGCATCTTCTATTCTGAACTGGAGGAGGGCAAGCGGAATCATGGTGGCCCCCTCCTCCGGTACAAGGATGTCCAAAAGCGGCACATGAAGAAATGCAATATAGAGCCCTCTTGTTGGGAACGTTTGGCAGCACAACGGCCAGAATGGCGCAGAATGGTGAACAGCCAAGTACGCGAGTTCGAGGCTCAGCGGAAAGCTGACCTTGATACCAAACGCGACCAGTTAAAGGCTCGCCCTCCTGCTGCCATAACATATCATTACGAGAACGGCGTACTCACGTGCCCTCAATGTGCACGAAATTTCGCCGCGAAGATAGGCTACATAAGCCATCTTCGAGCGCACCAGCGCCGTTTCTAGGTTTAGGGGTCGAAGTGGTCGCCATGGCCGAAACCGGTCGGAGCAATCATCATCATTACTTCTCAACTTCTCTGTAACTGGTATTATTTTCAAACTTCCTCTAATATACTCATTCTTAATGTTATCCATTCTAGTTACACCACACATTTACATTAACATTCGTATCTCTGCCACATGTGATTTTCTCACATCCGTATCTTTCGTAGCCCAGCACATGCATACAGTATGACTGATCTTATAATAGTTTTAGTTTTTATTTATACACATAAATTAAAAATCGTCCTTTTAAGTTACAATCATGTCAATACTAATGAACAGATGGGAAAAATGGTGAGAGTGAATATTTCCGATGTGCGCGTACACCGATACCTACAAACGACACCATGCAATTAGTAGGTAATTATCTGTCAAACTTTCGTGAGAAATGATAATTATATTCAAGGTAGTTATTCAAATATATGAGAATCTACAACACGTGTTATATATCAGTGGAGAAAAAAAATATATTCATATATAAATATACATGTGTATTTGTGTGTGATTTTAAATTATATATGGTGGTTTATAGTAGGTATTCGTAATAAAAGTGATTATTATACAAGTTCTATAAGCTTTCTAAATAGGTTTATAGACTTGAGGTTAACTCTTGGTATGTATTCTTTATATTTGTTTACATTATTATTCGATAAATAGATTACTCTACTACTAAACCTTCTTTAGGCGCGTTTGAGCATTTTTTTGGGTGAACAGAAATCAAGGAACTCGCGTCATCGTCACCGAATGCTTTTCATGAGCTATATGTATATTGTGTATATATTTACATACATGTACCTCCGGGCGTTATTTTTTTTTTGAAGTAAAAATTTTTTTAGGTGCATTGAGCGGTATATTTTGGCAGAAGATAAATTAATAATTTCACAAAATGACATGCTAGTAAGCGTGAGCGATAGTAATGCGCTTGCGTGAGACTAGCGACGCGTAGTATAGCAACCTCTGTATATCTCATAGTCATATTTTCTAGTGAGATTCATATCATGTTTGATGAATTAATAAACTGTATAAAAAAGTATATTATTATTATTATTCAGGGTGCCATTCCATTGTTTTGAGTTTTTACTTCTGTCGGCAGTCCTTACGATTGCCTTAGCATTTTTTTTAAATTACAATTAATATATTTTTTAAACAAAAAGAAATATATCTTTTTAAATACAGACATACGTGCTTTTTCCTTTGAAGCTATACCAATTATTTTAATGCCAAACGCAGCGGGTGGGAATCAGATAGTTAATATCCTAATTTAATATTATAAATGCGAATGTGAGCCTGTTTGTCTGTTACGCTTTCACGTATAAACTACTGAACCGATCATTATAAAATTTTGCATACACGTTGATCTTTCATCGAGAACCCGAGACAACCACGGGCAAAAGCTTGTAATAATTTTAGTATGTAAGAAGATACTTTATACTTTTTATTAAGATCGAAATTTCGACCACTAGTTATATTAAATTTATACGTATTATCAGATATAAACTGTAGCGTCGTTGATCAAAATTTAATATAGTAAGTTTTGATAATGATTAATGGTTGAGAGATGACATAACAGAGTTCTTTATATTGTAGGTAAGCTAAAAAGTAGGTATTAATTTCATTACACTGATATTTTCGTATGATAGCGGGAAATATATCACGGTTCGCGCTAACGCTGACCTCATTATAATTATGATTAATTAATACAGTATGGAGATGTAGATAGCATATACGATGTGTAACCTGCAGTAGAGGTACTTACTGGAGTGTCCAGTACCAGAATTTATTATTGAGAACATAATCGACAGCCTGTATGAGACTCAAAGAAGGTATAGGCATAACCTCCACGCCAGACCACGTCCTATAGCTGATTTCAATCTCCGAGAAATTCTACAGTTCTATGTTTTCCCACGTACGGTGGTACTACAAGAACATTTCTTAAGTTCAGGTCTCCTCACGATGTTTTCCTTCACTGTCACCCGACTGTGTTACCAATTTAAATTAATGTAAATGTACTCGAATTCCGAGAAAATCGATGATAAATGCCTGGGCTCAAACCTGCGAAAATCGAATTGATATTCCACTGGTCAAACCGCTAGACCACCACGACTTATGAGAACATGTTTTGTATAAACTGGGAAAAAAAATAAAGTAATACAGCATCACCTAAACTAAGGGACTTCATAACTGCTTTGGTTGAAGTATGGAACTTCCAGAAAGTTTCATTGATAATCTAATGAAAAGCATGCCCAGACGGATGCAGACTGTTTTGACAGCGAGATTAGGTAATATTAAATACTAATTATGTCACTCATTATAAAATTGTCTTTAGAACAATATTTAATTTATATTATGTTACGTCAAAATTTCTTACAATTAGAATGTTGAGCTTACTGCTTCTAACTTGTTCTTTTTTTCCGTTTAGTCTCATTTCTTTGTGTTAATAAATGTCAATTTAATTAATTGATTCTGTTCAATGAATTTTAAAAGCCTGTACAAACAAATATATCTTATATAAAAATCCAGTGTTATAGTGTTTTTTTTTTGTGGGATGGGCAAGTGCCACCCCTTGTCGGATCACCTCTGTCGGGGGAGGGCAGAGACCTTTTTAAATCTATTTTTCCCTGTTTTCTTCCGTGTTGTCTTTTCGTTTTTGTTGCATCATCATTTTTTCTCCACATTTTGCGTTAAATATTTCCGTGATGCTTATGGCTTACTAATTTATCTTAGAAGTCCCAAACAGTCATTTCCTATATTTTTATGCATGTGGTTCGATACAGACGCTATTCAGGCTATGTAAATCTGTAGGTCATCCGTTCGGAACATGTGGGTGACTTGTTCTTCCTTTTGGTGTTTCTTCAGTGCTGTTTAAATCCTGTTTCTCTTTTGTAGGTTGACAGTCAGATCATCTGCGTTTCTGTATTTTTTCCCTTCTTTGACTTCATCTTTCCTTTAGGTGTTTTTTCCCATCCTCTTGGTATTTTCTCTTGCTCTCTATTCTTGTTACTTTCTCGTGATGTTTTCTCTTTCTCTTGGTGTTTATCTCTTCTCTTGATGTTGTCCTTTTTTCCTTTGTTTTTAGCTATAACTCTGTTTTTTGACTTTTTCTTGAGCTTTGGTGTTCGACTAGACCAGGAGACCCCTAGGTTTGAGTCGCCTCTCATTTTCCTACCAACATGGGTTCCGGCTCAAAAGCAGTCTCTTAATCTTTTCGTGCTCTTTTGTTCTGTTTCGCTTTTGCTTTTACTAATAATCAGCGCGTATTTATTAGCTATCTCAATCGCTCTGCAGTTTAGCTCTTTTGTAGTCTTTTCCGAGTAAAATTTTAGTTCTTCGCTCTGTTCTATAAATATGCCACACTCCGCCTAGCTATCTCGACCTATTTAGCTCTCGTGGGGCAGCTCTTGTCAAATGCGTTGTATTGCTTATTTCCTTCTTTTCTAATGTTGCAGTTCCTACAGCATGGTGTTTTCTTTTCCTTAAAATCTGGACACTCCTGTCTAAGATGGTTCTCCCCGCAGTGACTACATCTGTCGATCGTTTCCTTGCACCATCGTTTTCCATGTCCGTATTCCAGGCATCGCGTACACTGTGTGAGGGGTGATTGGTCGGCTATCATGACCCTCTGCAGGTCCATGTATATTTTGCCCGCAGTTGTGAATCTCCCCCACACAGTGGGCGACACCTGGAGAATTACGTGATTCGTATGGAGGTTTTTTGCTCTCTTCCTATACTTGACCACAGCCCTAGATTCCGATTCATGGATGTCCTCTAGTATATTCCCATTTTGTTCTTTCAACAGCATCAGTATCTCGTCATCTTTAAGATCTGTTACAACATCGTACAAAATAACAAGTGGGTCTTTGTTCCTGACTTTTTCTATACGCAGCGAGGGTGCCTTTTCCTTTAATCTTTCGGTAATTTTCTCTACTTCCTCTTCCATTGCACAGCCTAATACTACTTTTTCGTTTTTTACTTTTCTTATCTTTTCCACTTTTATTCCAGTCTTCCTGGCATCCACGGCCTTCCTTACCTTCTCTATTACATCCGCACTTGTGTCAATGTTTTCTTTCGAGGAGATAATTATGGAGTGCATTTGCTTTTTAATAAATGTATTGTTGTTCGTTACTTTTTGTTGTATCGGCTGTTGGATTGCCTTAATTATTTCCCCTTCCTTACTCATCTCCTCGATTTTCCCTTTTATTTTTATTATCGTCCCATTTATATTACTCAAGCTGTTTTTGTTTCTATCACTATCCTTTCCAGTTCTTCCTTCATTTCTTCTCTTATTTTATTTACTGCTTCTTCTATCATTATCTTTATGTCTTCTTTGGTTATTCTATTGGATTCAGGCCCTTCCAACGCTTTCACCAATTTTTCCGCTTGTTCTTTCTCTTTTATGTCAGTTTCCTCTTTCCATTTTTTCTCTTTTGTCAATATATATTCTTCCTTTTTACATATACTTTCTTCCATTTCAATAATCATATCGTACATTTGTCCCATACTTCGTAAAACATTTTCCTTTATTGATGTCTTTAGGTTTCATGACTGATCCAATAACCTTTTTGCGTGTTGGAACGCCTCTGCTGCTTCTTTTTTCTCATTTTTAGGACTTTCGGCCACCTCCGTAATTTCTTGTCTTTTGGGGTCTGCTGCCTTTCCTTTAGACCTCCTTCGAGTCTCTGTTCCCCCCATGGTTTGTCCTGTTCTTGAACTCATATTGTCATAAATATACTCCTCTGTAATTATCAATAGCGTCACAGTATTGTTATAATTAAATTATATACACTACTGTATCAATTATTTCAATATATATTCTATATAAATACGTCCATAACTATATAGTTCTAGCTAACAGTTATTTAAAATAACTTTGTAAAAATAAATATTTCGAATTTAATTCGCTTTATTCTAAGTATCGCTATATTTTCCCTAATATCGACCGCTTGTGGTCTTATCTACTTGCCTTATCACTATCTTTATGGATAACCTCCTATTTAACTCGTTCCCGTCTATTTTAGTTATAAAATTAGAGTTTGATTTTTTCATACGTTCCGAATCCACCTAACCGAGAGCAACAATGGGTATGGTGGGCGGGCCCGTTTTCGATTTTTTCGATCGAATTTCGCCGTTCAAAGGGTGGGATCCTGTCCGGGAAGTCAAGGGCGACCCCTAGCGGCCGAAATCGATCGGAAAATTCGAACAGATTTTTTGTAATTTTGAAAAATATGTGTTTTTAATACATATTTTTTTCTTTTTCTGATTCCAGGAGCGTCCCTCGACTGTTCCAGCAGGTGTGGCGCGTGAGGGTGGTGCTCCCTATCGGACAACGTGAAAAAGAATAGGATTTCGACCTCTGATTTTCCAGAACTAATATATTTCTGTGATTTTGAAAAATAAAAAATAAAAATGCTATTTTCAACTAAAAACTATTTAAACTAAATGAAATTTGAAATTGTTAGTTTCCCAGCAGATGGAGCGGAGCGAGACGATCACTTATATGTATCACACTCGTATATACGATTTTTGTTTATCTGTCAAATTTCCGGATTTTATAGCGATAGTGTCATGGTGTTTGTCCACGATGAACTACAAAACTACTCAACCGATCTTCATGAAAGTTGGAATTTATTTATTTTGGTTCAAGTTGAGAAATAGGATAATTTATATTTCGATTAATGGCCTCAATATTTTCTTATTGCAAGTTCAATGATTGTCAGTATTGATTATTGTTATTAATTGTAAGTTTCATGAGTCTCGAAATGATCAGCTAGTATTCATATAAATTGGCCCTTTTCTAATGCGGTCCTCTAAACATATCCATAAGTGAATAAATAAAATGACATAGGTATGTCGTTGTACGTGCATCATACAAAAATTACTGGATAGATTTAGATATATTTTCTAGTTCTTCTTCCTAGACCCCTATACATTGTCTAAAATTATTGCGACATCTTCATTTAATAGTGACAGTTGTATTTTTAATAAACTACGATTTTTATGAGCACTAGGTACGCTTTCAACGATGTTTGAAACAGAATAAGCGGTGTAATGTGCGTGCGCAGGAGAGGGGAAGTAAATTTTCAATGTTTTTATATTTATTTCTCCGTACATAATATAAGTGGTAAGATAATAAGTAAACAACCCATAGGGAGTAGCAGTTATCAGTTAGTATAATATAATAAATAAGTAGATTTCCTCTACATGTACCGTTAATGAAATTATAATATAGAAATAACTAATTATTAGCCACAGCTAGCAATCAAATTAACATCGTCTTGAAAGCTATTGGTATTGATGACGAGGTCTTTTGAGATTTAAAATGTTATCACCAGTAATTTTTTTATTAAATATACCAACCCAATTCATGTAAGTCAATATATAATACTAATAATATATCTATTTTATTAACTACAAGCTGTTGCCCGCGACTTTTACTTAGCACGACTAAGTTACTTCTTATAACATCAAATATCTTTCAGTATCACACTGTCAGTATCAAGCGCATGAAAATCGGTTCATCCTATTCTGAAATTAGCCGTAACAAATAGACAGTCAAACTAAATTTGAAAAGATATATTTTAATTCTAAGATACGTAGAGTCTTATATCTATTTAGTATGAAGCTGTTACTTTGACCTACAAAAAACACTTCAATTGTGTTTATATGTATAGATTGATATTCTTGTAACCAGATTTAGGTTAATAACGGTAATTAGGACATATTAATTCCTGTAACGTATAAAGTTGTATAAAATTAGATTTCTTGTGTATTCCTCGCGAGCAAATAAGGAAAAGCCTCTGATAATCAAAATCAAAAATAGTTTATTCAATTTAGGCCCTGAAAGGCGCTTACGAACTTTAAAGCTACCAGCGGTTCGGACAAAAAACCCAGTCATCGAGAAGAACCGGCAACAAAAACTCGATCTGGTTTATCTTTTTATGATACATATTTTTACTAACATAGATAGTTACATTCGTTTTTGGTGGATGCACAGAGAGGGGCGTCATTTCCAGACGTCACCAGCATTCACATATTGATGAAACCCATAAAAACCTATAAACATTACAATCCGGTTGACATTGTGCTTGAATTCACTATTGAGTAAATCGGTAATGTACTTTGGTACTTCGTTATAAAACCTAACATTATTACCCAAAAAGTTGTTACTGGTTTTACTGAGGCTAAAACATGGAATGACCAATTTGTCACTGTTTCTAGTATTTAAAATATTTCGGTCTTTTACTAAATTCAGCTTTTAACGTTTTTGCGGACATAATAACTAGTATTTATAAGAACAAGATGTTTAAAGAACAGGTAGCATGTAAATCACTATGTTACATATTCAAGGCTATTAAACATTAGTACAACTGAAGGTTTTAGCAGCAAAGTGTGCGTCACCAACTTACTCGTTATATTAACTTGTAAGTTAATGATCTTATAAAGATAACATCAATTTTAAACATAGAAATTAATATGTTCATAGAAATATTATTTTATCAAAAAACGTACCACCATCTGTGACCTCATTTATTTCATTATTTTCCATAAAATATGATTAAAACCTTTGATTATATACAGGACTATATAATTAAAAGACAAAACTAAGTCTTTATTCAGGTATATTATAACAACTTCTATTCTAGTTTTTTATCTCTCATTGTTTCATAAAATTATATTTATTGTATAAAAACAAACAAAAATTATATTTAGTTCAGTTGATTTACAATATTACACTATACTATATTTTATTTTATACGCTATATCTATTTTATATATATTTTTTAAATTTCAATACTCTTAGCTGTTATTATATTTGAAAAAAAAAATAGTTTGATAAGTAATAAAAAGAATATATACCGAAATTTTAAATATATAATTTGCAATATAACAGTGCATAATTGTCAAATTTCTTGTACACGTCAAGAATAAAGGTAAAATATGGTAGGCGAAAATAGAAAAAAATATATAATGCAACGCAAAGTTTTTTTCATTTATTTATTATTCCTGCAGACCCCCTTGGTCCGCTCCTTTTTCTGAAACTATTTTAACTCTAGTGCAGCATAAATAAAATATTAAAGTGAACAAGATGATATTTACTATTCGTATATATCTAATTCTATTCTAAAACATAATTGCAATAAAATTTGTACAAACCTTGTAAATAAAGCCAATTCTCATCACACAATAATAGTCTTGATAAATCACAATATCCATACGAAGTTTTCACATTTTTCAAACAAGCACTATACACTGAACACATGTTAAACGTCATCATTTAAATTTAATCTTGAATACGTAAAACATAACCGTTACATTGTCCTCCATTATCGTTATTTTGCCGCCAAAACGATTGAACACAGTTGTCATTTTCAAAAAAAGAAACTCTAATACGTCGCCGGCAACGGAAACATGGCGGCCGTGCAAAATTAATGTCAGCGATTAAAGAAATAATGTTTTCCTCGTGGCGAGAGTAGCACCGTAGACTTGAAGGTTAGAAACGGCCATGATACGAGAAAATTAGCACAACAGATATAATATTAAAAAAAAACACATTTAAAACTACAGATATAATTAAATTTATTGGGAAAAATGGAACGTTTTGCATTTGATTAATCTTTTTTTTGGAATATAGATTCTTAAAAAAACAGTTGTTTATTTTTGTTTTGTACTTAGTTTCTAAGGCTACGATATGGCTTTCAAGGCAGTTGTGTTACAACTGACCATAGTGCGAAGAAAGGGGGTGGCTGGGCGGAGTGGCGCGAAATCGGGGGTGTGCTGTTAATCACTAACGGGGTGGAATAATTTTGTTTTTTAATTAAGTCGGAGCGTTCTGAATCTTGGGTTATGAGGTTTATTAGACTAAGGTTTGAGAAATGACACTATTCTGTCTAACTTTGAAAGACGAAATAGATACCGGTTGCGGCAAATACCCAAATCGAGTTTCGTTCTAGGCGTAAGTGTCCTTTCTGTATGTGTTATTTATTATTACAGTGTCTTGAAGCATCAGATCTGGTGAGATTTTTGATTATTTTCCATTATCAGCCGCTTTAATAGAAACATATAGTAAAATTTGTTATACATAGAACGAAGATTTAAATATACTAGTGGTCGTCCAGTGGTCGAAATTCGATCAATTCATTGATTTTTTAAGTTTGAAATTTATTAGGGTTCTTTTGTCAAAGAGTATACCACTATAATCAAAGGCTTTCGTCATGGCTACTCGGTCAATGTGTCACTTTTTTTATTAAATTATATAAACATAAAATAAAAATTAAATCTATGTTTAGATAAGAATTGAAATTAATCATTTCTTTCAAACAAAAAACAGGCGATTCAAAAGGTGGTAAGGCTTTCAAATTCTAAGTAAACATAACTTTACGAAAATAAGAAAAGTTATCCCCAGTCATGACACAATTTTCAATTTATTTTACACGAGATCCGTTTCGAATGACGGGTATTAATTACCGAATATCACCGCACATTATTATAGTTTTTCTTCGAAACGGTTTATTTTTATCAATTTCATTGCATAGGTCCCGCAATAGTCTATCTATGATTTTCATCACTTGCACTGGACACGTGGATACTTCATTAGTAATTATCAATGATGATAAATTTATGTAACGACCATAGCTACACTATTAGCAGTAAAATTCGCTACAGAATTTTCTAAAATGGTTATAGGTATTTGAAACACATTGTGTAAAGTACTATCTTCGAATGTTAGAGTTGAAGTTATGCCACCGGACTCTGTTGGGATAAAACGAATTAATTAATTAAGTTCATTTAATTTGTGAATGATTTGCAAAAAAAAAACATTATTTTCAGTATCATGACACAAAACTTCATGAATCACTTGTTCTATAGGATTACGCTGTTTTGTATTTACTATTTCGTACCGGTCACAAAATTGACATTATGAGGAATATTGATATGCCACCAAGTATCACCATTTGGAAAAGTAATGCATACGCTACAGAATCTGATGATGAATCCAAAACAGAGCTGTTTTAGTACTACCATTAACTTCTGAGAATGAATCAATTTTCGTTTCAAACTCATCGTCAACTGTACTAAATATAAATGCTAAATCCGTTTGAAATGCATTACTGTAACAGCGGAGATCTAAGTCATGGTTTACTTTCATTAGCATACAAATTCTTTATTTTGATTTCCAAATCTCTGACATTGATCCTTCATTGCAATAAATTACTACATAATCATTACAATAAAAAGGATCACTGCGCTCCAATTCGAAAGAAATTTCATGAATTATGTTACCATTGTAAGTTCGATTAAACTGCTCCTGTAATCTATAACTAACAGCAGTATCAAAATCATAAAAATACAATTGTGCATATAGCAATATGGCGAGGGACCATATCCAGCAGTTATTAGAGCCACTCTGTGATTAAAAAAAACCATATAAATGATACATACACTCCATCTGTAACAATACCAGAAACTTTAGCTTCTTAGCTAACCATAGCAAACGATAAAAATACTTGTATTTGCGAATGTTTTCAAAGTAATTACTTGGCTTATTTTATATTGAATGATCATTTAAAGTGAGTCCATTATTAAAAGATTTAAAATATTCATATTGCCTTAAGGGTGGTAATATTGCTTTACTCTTATGACAACATGAAGTGAATGCAGTCCTGTCACCTAAAAATGTTGACACTACAACAATAACTAACAAATAAATAACAGTAATACCAAAGAGAATAATTATTTTCTTTCTATTATCTTCATCGGTATCAAATATATTATTAGGTAGCGCAAATATCAATATTTTTTATTTAATTTGATTAATTTAGTTATTTTTCGCTTTTTAGTGCCTTATTGGTTTTTCGTATCGAAGTCGGTTTATTTATTTTTTTGTGTTCTTTTTATTTTTCCATTTTTAGTGTCCATAAATATATCTGGTTTCTATTGGGTATAAAAAAAAAATTGAAATCGGTTCCAAGTTGAAGATACAGAAACATACGTAGAGACGAAGTGGGTGAAATTCAAATAAACGATATTTCACCCCCTTAGGGGTTGAATATTTTCTTAAATTTTATACGGGGCCACCTCTGTATAACCAGTTCAAATAAAAAAAAGAATCATTAAAATTAACATACATACATAAAAAAATATTCTACCGAACATAGTAACCTCCTCCTTTTTCGAAGTCAGTTGAAAAAGTAATTGGAACGTGGAGTAAAATGACGGAGGGCGAAACGTCATTTTCGTTTACATGTGTGTATATGTTGTGTGTCTTTCAAGCATTAGTGTGAGTAACGTATATTTTAATTAATTTAATGTGTTTTTAATGGATTTTATATTTCAAAAATAGCTTTCTGCATTTCTTCCGTTCATCCGTTCGCGCAGTTCGCTTAAAAAGGGATACAAAGTTTTGGCTTCACGTATTAATATATAAGATATTTCTCAGTTTTTATAGATATCCATATACGAATAAGCAGTTGGGAAATGGTTAAGAACATCTCTCTCCTCTGTTTCTCAGTCAATTTTCTTAATTCTTTTTTGTTTGGTAGGTATTGACGAGCTTAATGTATTATCGATAATGAATTAGAAAACGTTCATTTTCTCTATGGTCGCACTGCGACCACTGTACTGGCACAAATTAGCGCTGAGGGCTTCTTCCTTCTTACCCATTTTTATTCACACTTGTATACTTTGTATCGTGTAATGTATTATGAATATTTCTTTCTTTCTTTTTGGGTCAGTTTAAAGAATGTCTCTATATATTATAGCCTATGTGTATTATCTATATCACTGTAAAGTTTGCATTAATATCCGTTAAGTAGTTTTTCCATGGAAGAGTAAGAAATGTCAATCCGTTTTCAAAGTTTCTTGTTTATAATTTCTACAATTGGATATAATTTTAAATGTTGTACATAAGACAGTTCTTTCATGCTCTTATAAAATTGTTGTTTTTACATACGGCTTTATTATAGAAAATGTACGGTATGAATGTAAATATAATGGGGGTTCCTTTTGCTAGAATGTACATTAATTTGGTACTGCTTGAAAATACTGCAGTCTGTGAAGATATTTATACTGCACGATATATTAATACTGTTTGTTTATTGCAAAGCGTATCGGCAGTACCCTACGTGTTTATACTATTTGTCATACTATTTATTCTAATTACTGGAGTTTTCCAACTCTATAAGCAATATCTCTTGAACTTACATGGTTTCCTCACGATTTTTTCCTTCACTGTCACCCGATAGTGTTACCTATTTCAATAAGTAAATGTACGCGATTTCCGAATAATTCGTTGGTACATGGCGGGGTTTGAACCTGCCGGCGCCGGAATGATATTCCACCGGTCAAATCACTCGACCACCACTACTTATACACATATTAATATATATTAAATATATATCTATAGGAATATATCATAATCGTATTGATAGTAATAACGCTTATACCGATAAAACAAGAACAGTATGTTTTGCGTTTCGTTAACACTAAATATTATAAAACAAAGTCTTCTGTCTGTCTGTTAGCAATAAACTCAAAAACTACTGAACGGATTTTCATACGGTTTTCACCAGTAAATACGGTGATTCACGAGGAAGGTTTAGGTATATAATTTGTCAAAGTGTTTTATTATCAGAGCGGGGCAGTGTCCGCTGGGCCCGCTAGTTACATATAATTATGTGTTTTATTTAACACTAGCTTTTGTTCGCGGCTTAGCTCCCGTTAATGTACATTTTGAAAATAAAATAAAACCCGTATTACTTTCTGACAATGTAGTTTTCTACATTGAAGATTTTTTTTAAATCGATTAAGTATATTTTGATTCTATCCTTTGCAAACTTCACATTCTATGAAATGAAAATGTGTAACGGAAAAAGGATTCTCGTACCTATAAACGTATGGATAGGTTTTAGGCAGTGAGAGAATGACATATTATATTCTTAGTGTACCCGAAATATATACAAAGAGAGGAAAAGAGAAACGTTGAAATCTACTGCACATTATTTTCTGTTGGATCGTAGTGACTTTCGCGCAAAAATTATTCTGTTGTTGTGTATTATTAACACTGTTAATATATATTAAAATATTATAAAATAATAGCGAAAACTAATGTTTACCACATCCACAGTGTATTCATCTGATTCTTTAAAAAAATTATCAGAATACTAAGTTTCACTTTTACCGTGTGTGAACACACTACTTTTTATTTCCGTATTCAATTATTTACACACGCCATTTTGCATAGCGATCGGTTGAATAGTATGTGATAGATTATTAAAAAAAAAAGAAGTAATAAAAACAATAATAATCTATACTAATATTATAAAGAGGTAAAGTTTGTGACGTTGTGAGTTTGTGGGTTTGTGACGTTGTGACGTTGTGGCGTTGTAAGGGGTAATCTCAGGAACTACTGGTCCGATTTGAATAATTCTTTCAGTGTTATATAGCTTATTCATCGAGAATGGTTATAGGTTATATATCATTACGCTAAGGCCAGTAGGAACGGAGCACAGATGAAAAATGTTTCAAAATCGAGATTTTTTTTTTTTGAGAGCTTCTGCTGTGTGTCAGCATTAGCCCAGAGAACTATTACTACGCGGACGAAGTCGCGGGCAGGGGCTGTAATCTATATACTAATATTATAAAGAGGTAAAGTTTGTGACGTTGTAGGGGGTAATCTCAGGAACTACTAAACCAATATCTTTTACCAATATAAAGCCACGTTATTTGTGAGTGTCATAATATGAGCGGAGCTACAATGAAAAATGTTTTAAAATCGGGGCTTTTTTTCGTTTTGAGAGCTTCCGCTGCGTCTTAGCCCAAAATAACTATTCCACGCGTACGAAGTCGCGGGCAGAAGCTATTAACTAATTATATTATCTATAATCTATACTAATATTATAAAGAGGTAAAGTTTGTGAGTTTGAAGGGATAATATCTGGGGAGTCGGAGAAAAATAGTCGAACGAAAACGTTTCTTATGAACGCTGCCTTAATTATGAGATATATATTATATGATTGAGTTCTAGAGAAAAGTTGTAGCTTGATAATGCCTATTACCGCCCAACGAAGTGGGCACGGGTCGGCTAGTTACTAATAAATATGTCTAAGGCCAAATGAGGTATCTTTTGGTTAAACTGGAAATGTTTCTGTTAAAATATAGTGGCTTTTAATCGAACAATTATACTGTCTTTAATATGGTAAATAACTAATAATATGTATAAAATGTTTTGTATAAATGATCGGTAAGGCTTTTAACAAACGTATTTGCAAAACCTTTATTCAAAATGCATTACTTTTCAATGTACCCGAGTGACGTCAGTTACACTGTCTTTAAAATGGCAAATAACTTGGTAAATAACGATTAATATGTATAAAATATTTTATGAAAATGATCACTAAGGTTTTCAACATATATATTAGCAAAACCGCTATTCAAAGAGCATTAGTTTTCATTTTACAAAAAAAATATGACGACTGACGTTACTTACTCGCCACTATAGCAACGCTGCCGCTCGGGTAGCTGTATTCTGCCCAAATAAAATCGGCTGAGTGCCTTAAGCGCTCGCCTTAGTTGTCCGGTGAAGCTGTTAAGACCTTGCCAGGTCAATAGCGTAGTCAGTTCGAGAAAAAAAAGTAGCTGTATTCTGTTTATCTTTAACTATCGGTCTGAGCACAGCTCTGGTGTAAAGGAAGAAATAACAAAGCTAAGTAAAATATTATAATTTGTTTGTCGTGGTTAATATGTATTTTTCCATGAATTTGATCACTATATTTATTATTCTATGTATGTCTTGTAAAAATATATGTGACGAAAAGATAAACCAGATCGAGTTTCTTGCCGGTTCTTCTCGATGACTGAGTTTTCCGAACCGGTGGTAGCTTTGACTAATTTGAATAAGGTATGTTTGAATTTGATTTTTATTTTTATTTTGAAAGTTAAAATAAAAGTACTTTGAAAGTTAGTAAAATAATTGTATATTATTTATTTGTTTTTATACATATTCGTTATAAAGTATTTTATTCATAATTTTTATATTGAAAGTAAATAAAATAAAACTTAATTAAATAATTAATTTTTCTAACATATGCATATGCTGCAGCCGAACTCAATATGTTTCAATGATTTAAATAAATATTATGCTTGGTTTTTGACATGCGTTTATTATATGAATGATTGTGTTTATTATGTACTAGCGGGCCCGGCAGACGTTGTCCCACCCTGATTATGAAAAAATCCTTGACAAATTATATACTAAAAGGTTCCTCATCAATCACTCTATCCGTCGATGAAAACCGCATGAAAATCCGTTCGGTAGTTTTTGAGTTTATCGTGAACAGACAGACAAACAGACGCGGTAGGGGACTTTGTTTTATACTATGTAATGATTCCGTACTCTAATACGCAGATTGAATTTTTTTTTTGTTGGGTATATTGTCTAATATTGATTTCCCATTATCATTCCCATTTTGTAATTATTACGTTCAGATTAAAAACGCGATAATACCCTAAATCCAATAATTTTCCGAACATTTTCAGGTAAATGCCTACAATCCGAAAAAAAAACTTTTACTTGCATCGTGGTTTCATACAACCACACTTGTTTTTTCGTTCTTCCTAGGTTTTAGAATTTGAACAAAATCTCACCTGACATTAAATGACTATCTCAGCATTTGGAATCTCCGATGATTTACGATGAAGCCCATGTTTTCTCTTGAAAAGTGTTTTGCGTAAGATTTTGTACCAATCTTCTATATACCTAGATATAAATAAACTGAGATAAATCAGTTCGATACCTATTTTTCCTCTGTTTGTCAGCCATTTTTCCTCTGTTTGTCAACCATTTTTCCTCTGTTTGTCAGCCATTTTTCCTCTGTCAGCCATTTTTCCTCTGTTTGTCAGCCATTTTTCCTCTGTTTGTCAGCCATTTTTCCTCTGTTTGTCAGCCATTTTTCCGCTGTTTGTCAGCCATTTTTCCTCTGTTTGTCAGCCATTTTTCCTCTGTTTGTCAGCCATTTTTCATCTGTTTGTCAGCCATTTCTCCTCTGTTTGTCAGCCATTTTTCCCTCTGTTTGTCAGCCATTTTTCCTCTGTTTGTCAGCCATTTTTCCTCTGTCAGCCATTTTTCCTCTGTTTGTCAGCCATTTTTCCTCTGTTTGTCAGCCATTTTTCCTCTGTTTGTCAGCCATTTTTCCGCTGTTTGTCAGCCATTTTTCCTCTGTTTGTCAGCCATTTTTCCTCTGTTTGTCAGCCATTTTTCATCTGTTTGTCAGCCATTTCTCCTCTGTTTGTCAGCCATTTTTCCCTCTGTTTGTCAGCCATTTTTCCTCTGTTTGTCAGCCATTTTTCCTCTGTTTGTCAGCCATTTTTCCTCTGTTTGTCAGCCATTTTTTCTCTGTTTGTCAGCCATTTTTATTACTAGCTATCGATTAGTTTTATTGTTATTACAATTTTTTGGATTTTTTTGAAGTGAAACTTCTTTAGGTGCGTTAAGCGGTTTTTTGGCAGGAGATAAAGTTATGATTTCGTGTCATGACATGATATAATTATGCTATTAAAGGGTGGGCGAGCGTATTGCGCTTGCGCGACTTGCATCAGACTAGCTGCGCGTAATATACCGGGCCTGTAATAATTCACACTATAATTAATTTAAAAATTCAAAACAGAACACAGTTATTCTATTGTATTGAGTTTTCACTTCTGTCGGCAGTCCTTATAACTACCTTGATTTTTTATATTTACTAGGTGTTGATGAGCTTTAGTGTTATAAAAATATATTTTTAAATACTATCGACAAACCTTTTATTTATAAATCTCTATTCATCCATACTTGAGGCTCGTTACTTCTACAAACTACAATGTTAGTACAATACTTAATTTACATATAAGTACATTAAAAAGAGGAGAAACAGGATTGTTCTAACATTTTGCTCGAATTAAAAAAATGTAGTCCCTCTATAACACTTTAATCTCTTTATATAATGTTTCAATTTGATTCCAAACTAAACACAGCTTCTATCATTGTAACTAAATAGTTGATATACATACATATGTAGATACTTAGTCGTGGTTTGACCGGTGGAATATCAAATCGATGTCCGCAGATTCGAAGCCCGGCATTTACTAAAGAAAACTTATTTTTACTAATTTAAATAGGTAACAGTATCGGCTGACGGTGAAGGAAAACATCGTGAGGAAACCTGAACCTGATTAATGTTCTTGTAGTACTACTGTATATGGAAAAATATAGAACTGTGGATCTCTCGGAGTTTGAAATCGCTGGCGTGGTGATTATGCCCACACCTTCCTTCCGGAAGAGGACTATTTCTTTGCAGTGGGTCTCTTACAGGCTGATGTCATGACAGATATTTACAACATACTCATTGCAAAAAAGGTCTGTAATTAAATCGTTGAGTCGTGTCGTGAACAGTAAAAGTTTTCTGTTTGGAGCATTAAAGTAATTGGAACTATCAGCTATTACAAAGGCACCGCTCCCATATCCGAGAAATAACCGCCCTCGTATCCTAAATAGGTAATGGGTTCAGTTCCGAACAGAAAAAAATCCTCCATTTTGTTAATTTTTTTTTAAAACACTAGTCAGCCATACAAGTTACTCCTACGGGGTGCAATACACAGTAATGTAGAGTAATTATAAATGCTAGGTGATTTATATAAAATATATACAATCCGATCGACGTTTTGGAGCTTTAACAGTTTTTCACAGTCATAGAAAATTCGATTCGTCATACAGACAACTTTTTTCAGTTATTCATTGAAATAATACACTGTATATACACGCCAATTTTGATCTACACTTAATACCCAATTCGCTGATTAAATACAAAAGAGCGCAAAACCAAAATTAAATGTTTATGCAAAAATCGTCATTTAAAGTTTTGAAAATATTTTTTTGTATATTCCTATGTTATCTTACATTAGTTTTAAGCGTGTCATGTATGATTAGAAGAGTATTTTAAAACCGCTTCTTACATTATATTACTAGTTGTGCCCGCGACTCCGTCCGCGTGGAAATTAATGTAAAAATACAGTGACTAATAAAATCATCTGAATATATTATATCCATTTACTTATCTACTTTTCTCTCGCACTTAAGTCGCGTCCTCATTAAAATTACGTTAACGTTTGATAGAGTAAACCGATTTTAACGAAACCAATACTAAATGTTACTCGAGGATATCCTTTATTATTTTCTTGGTGAGGTTTTATCATGAATGCAATAAATTTTATAGCAGTCATACGTGTGCAAGCAAACAGACAGACAAGTATTTCTAAAAATGATTGAAATGTATTTTCTTACTTATTCCATGACACCTGAAACAATTTTTTTCACAAAAATCTAAAAAGTATAGACACGTTAGATTTATATTGCTGTAGGATCTCGGCAATGGCGTAACTAAGCTGCTATATATCCGTAACAAATTCATGAAATAGCGTCTTACGCCACACATATTAGACATATAGGTACGATGTTATTACAAAACAGTTAAATACTTGCTTTAAAAAGGTTTCGTATTAAATGCACCGCGCTCGCCCGAGGCAAGTTCGCGTTATCCTTTTTCGCAAGTCTACTAACCTAACGTAACCAAAGCGAGACAAAAGAGCAAGATGGTGAACATTCAGCGAGCGCGGTGCATTTAATTCGAAACCTTTTTAAACCAAGTATTCAATACGTATTTAACATTTTTCTAATAACACCGGAACTGTCTTATGTGTACTTGAGTTTACAATTCGTAAATTAGTCTTTACAGCGATTTACAAGTCAACATTCGGAGTCATATATTTTATTTCCCTCTGTATAATTCTCGAACAGTAATGCAACCTACAATGTAAATGAGTATTGCTAGTGTTGCGTTTACTTGAATATTTGGTCCATCCTCCTATCTTATTGTTACGCCACAGGACCATGGCGTAAATGCCTTTTATCTTATGATACTTTAATTTTAATAACTATAAAGTGTGCGTCCATGCAGAGACTATGTACGTACTCTATTGAGTAGATACTTTCTGATTATGATTCGACTCGTCGAATTCATTTTCTTACTATATGTATTGTGGTTGTAACTCACGAATGGCTTGATATTCTATAATTTAGTTCGGTCCTTTGAAATTAAAATACTTAATGACCGTAGGAAGGAGACATAATTGAAGCGGTGATGGCTAAGTTGATAGCGTGTTCGGATAGCGCGTCGATAGATGTAGGTTCAAATCCTAGCAATTAAGACGGAGCTTCGAGTGTAGGAAAACATATGGGTCGGCTCACCCGGGGTACTACCACTCGACCCAAAGAAACACGCACGTGAACTAACAGTGCTTGCATTGTTACGTTTCGTTCGGTCAGTGAGAGCGCCGGATACCCACCTCCCCTCTCCTCCCCCTCCCCCAAACACAGGCTGGCAACGCACTTTCGACTCCCCTGGTGCAAGTGTCTATGGACGGTGGTGTTCACTTAGCATCAGGTGACCCACGTGATCGTTTGCCTCCTATGATATAAAAAAAAAATGAATCCATAGCAGGTGGTAGACCACATCACCATTTAAGAGCAGATGAGATTGTGGTCAAACGCTAAAATCTTATAAAGTATAAAAAATTAAAAACAAAATCACTTTCAGTTTATTCTATTTGTATTTTTGCCTATTTTTTTAAAACTTACATTTAGCTAAATTCCAATTATTCTCCCGATAAATAATCATAAAAGAGTGCGTGTAACCGTCACACGCGATTGAAGTAAAACTTCTTTGGCGTTATAAGAGATGGCGATTAGGTTAAAAATAAGTAAAACATATGAGAATTTAAAAAGGCATCTATTGACTATGTAACACTAGTAATGTGTACATTTATTATCCTCGACCACTATACATTTTAAAACAATAATTTAATTACTATCATACTTCAAATATGATTTGATTGGTTTATGATAACTGAAATGAGAAACATAAATTCTACTCGGCAAATTTTCTAAATTTCTTGAGAAAACTGCATTAACAGTCGTACCATATCTTGTTGTTGCTTGAACTGGAGAATTATTCATAGTTACATCTTTGTTTATCACCTAAAAATGACAATTAACATTGAAATCTCCAGCAAGAATTAATGGTAACTCATGGTATTTAGTATTCAAAAGACTTGAACTGTGTTCGTACTTTTCTATATTGTATTTACTTTATAACAAAGAGTTGCTATTAATATTTCCTATGCTATTTAAGTTCCGAATTAGCTGATAGATGGCACTAAAAATAAAGAAGCTTTGATTTAATTTGTTACTTATAATGAAATAAGATGGCAGCACGGTAGCATATACACATAATTAATTCTATTGTATGATTTTTATTATTATTCAATTTAATATTTATTTTAATTTTTGATTGATTTGTTTATAAACCATTTATTGACAAAATCAGAAATATTTAAAAACCTGATGGTACAGAATCTTGACGCCATATTGCAGTAACGGACTTCCGCTGCATTGTCGTCCAGTTACCTCCTAATCGGGCCTAAAGAAGTTTTATTTCAATATACATATAGGTACTGTTTTTTTAAATATTAATAAAACATAAATAAAGGCATCATTCATATATTTATATGCACATATCTCATGGACATAATTAATAAAGAAAATATTCACGCTATATCCTTAATCGTGTAAGCTGAACAAACGGATGTCCTTATATTCCAATTAGGAAGATTTTTCATAAAATGATGATTTAAAAAAAATACGTTTCCACTGATACCGTAAAGGATATAGCGTAAGGTTAAAATATAATTATAAACAATATTAACAATTAAAATTATTTAATGCTATTTTATAAAGGAACTATATTAATAATTTTAATATAATTATTGAATACATTACAATATTATAGAGTATAAACATTGCTAAAAATGTGGGACCGTATTAAAGACGCGAGGGATGCTATTTCAAGGCGTCATCGCACTATTTCGTTATACAGCGACAAATCTCTTGATTTGTTTGTCTATTGGCTTACGAATAACATAGGAAATTGTCTTTAATGCAGTCCGTCTTTAAGGGTCATATCCCAATAAACACATCTTCCCTTAAATAACGACATATCTCAACACAACTTTCTATATGGAAAAGTATGTCTTCTCTAGTTAATATTCATATTACATCGAATGTTAGTGTCACCTTTTTGTTTGTTTAAAATAATTCCAGAAATTTTTAATTGTTATTTTTCTATTCCATGATCGTGCCCTTAAACTAACATCACGTTTACCTACGGCTTCGCTCGCTTTAATTTAGATTTCCCAAGGAATAGTATTTATCACTGAATCAGAGTTACCCTATGCCCTTTTTAGTATTCGTGACAACTTGTATGTTAAATTCTATGATGATCGGTTGATTAGATAAAGGCGTAAAAGCGCAACAAAGTCGCATTCATATTTATATTGTTAGTTAGACATATATAATCTGTGTTTGATGTTAAATTAAGATATCTTGTTTATTGGGATGTTTTTAAATATACTATGCCGTACATATATTTTTATAAACTGGTGTATCTCATAATAAAAGGCGAAATTAATTTAATAAAAATATATTAAATACAATTTATATAAAGGCGAAGCTTAGGCAAAATTATCACACAAATATATATGGCTAGTAGTGTTTAGATTCGTCGTAACGTTGATGGAAGAAATTCTTAATGAAAATCCTTAATATTATTTATACTTTTATGGAAAAGTTTTTTTTTAATAAAACATTGAGAATAAATTAGAAATTATTAATTGAAGATTAAATTATATATTTCTGTACATACAGTAGTGCATATTATCTATTATTGTATTTTCATTTTTACTAGAAAAATTAATGAAAAATTAATAAAATAAGATATAGAGAATATAGCTGTTCGTAAATTACAAATCGGCTGAGTGCCTTAAGCGCTCGCCTTAGTAGTCCGGTGAAGCTGTTAAGACCTTGCTAGGTCAATACTGTATTAAGTTGAAAAAAAAAAAATGATTTGTACTAAAAATATTATTTGTCAATTTTAAAATAACAATCATAATATAATATTATTATTAAATGTAAATATTTTGAAGCATATATATGTCTTTACTAGCATTGCTTGAAGGTTTCGCTGGAGTTTTATTTTTCCAGCAATCGGCCTCCGTGTACTTTTCCACATACATTTAATGTCTATAATTGCTTCGATACAAAATATCGGTCCGTTTGTGCACTTCAAAAAGAAATAAAATAATGAAAGAATCAATATCATGTGTAAACAAGAGTTCTTTAAGTGGTAGTAAAAATACCGAAACAAACAAATTCAGTATTTTTTTTTTCAATCGGTATGTAGGAAAATAATTACTGCGTTCAATCAAATATCATCCACTAGCTGCAGCAGCGTCATCTATATGTCATACGTTTCAAGACAAACTAATTAAAGACTAAGATAATCCTCCTTAACCTAAGACTCCATGTGCTTTATTAAAACATTTTCAAATAATAAATGCCTTTACCCATGACTTATTTAAAAAAAATAGATAAAAAGGTACATGATTCCCATACAAAACCATTTTTATTTTACGAGACACTGAAAATATGAATCAGTGAAATGTTTTAAAAATACTGTTCAACATTTATTATTTGTGTATTTAATATAAATAAAATATGTTAGTGTTTTACCACTTTCTTCGATTCATCCTATTTGCCGAGTGAACGTCAGCCGCCATTTTATGTTTTGACACGTGACAGTAAAAGTAACTTGAAAAGTTGTCAAATTTTAAAATAATTAACCCTTCCCAACATAACTCTTTGATTGAATGTTATATAAAATATTATTTATACATATTCAATGGTCCTATTTTTGTAATAAAAGCAAAATTAGATATAATTTTAAGAGAGCCAGTGGAAGAAGTTTTTAGCCACCAATATTGGTGCTTTAAAATTGTTTAATATTTAAGTTTATTAATTTCTTCCGATGGTCCGCAGTAATCAGAAAGGCCCGTGAATATACTGCCTCGGATATAAAAATATTACAATTTGGAAGCATTTTAGAACTGTGACTTGAATAAAAGTTACATTCTGGTCTATATAATAATACTTCGTCTATGAGGGATCTAAAACTATAGAGATATGTAAAGATATATACCATAGTTTCAAGTGGACGTTTAAATATGTTTTTGTACAACACAAAAAAAATTAGTAATAGAATATAGAACATAAGTTTATTAATACAAATCAATGTTTAATTATAAGTAATTAATTGTTATAACAAGTAATAAAAAAACATATTTGCACTCAAAAACATCACGTAATTTTTATAATATATTCAATTCTTTTGTATTTGGTGATTTCCATTTATTTTCTATAATTTTGTAAACTGTTCTTCACAACTTTAATAGGAAGACGAATTTAGTTCTGTAAATTATTACTATTAATATGTGTTTTGTGCATAATTCATTTATTTTCGTTGTTGAGCCTAAATAAAGAAATGTTAATCCTTTTATAAATATAAGTTAGAAAATTGTAGAACTTAAAAAAACAAATTAAAAATATCAAAAACACCAATTGATTAATCAATGTTTACTATATAGTGACGTCACGCGACAAACCGCAATGGCGGCAATTACATAAAGAATGAAATACATTTTTTAAAATATCCCTTTAATTCCATAAAATCATAAATAAAATCCGAAATATATTGTTACATGTCTATTATTAAAGACTATTTGTTTAAATACAAAATTTACAACGTTTTTAATAACTTATCAAACTAAAAGTAACGTCGAAACGTTAACCGAATTTTTTTTGGAAAGATCTAGAATTATTATCACTTCTTAATTATTTATTTTTCAATTGTTTTTTTTATTTTGTAGTATCTAGACAAATCGGTTCACAATAAATTATTAAAACTGAAAAGGTACTAAGATATCGAAGCAATCCGCGCGCCAATACTACATTTACGACAATAGATCTCAGCGTAAAGCCGAAATAAATCACAAAATAATAACGATAACTGGGTGCTATTAAATAATATATTATACAAAACATTTACAAAATGATTTTTTTTAACTTTCTCAAAAACTATAAATACCAAATCGATGGGTTACTTATATTTTATTTACAAAAAAATCGAGTCTTCTGTGACATTTTTTTAAAATTCTAAACGTGTCGATAAAGCTGTCTATATTAATTTAAATTATTAACACTTTTCGAGGTCCTAATACATACCTCGAACGTATTATATGAGATAATTAAAAACTTTTGGTATAAAACTGATGGCAGTACGAACACTTCTAGAATCGAATCGAAATGAGAATAATGACGTAACAAAAGTATTTAAACCGCTCAGGGGTTTGTGTACGAAGTATAGAAAGAGACGAAGCGATGCGAGTGAAAGAGAAGAGTGGAGAGAGTGACGTGGGTTTCTACAATAGACAATATGCCCCAAAATCCTTCAATTAATTAATGAGTTATTATTCTTTTCTTTTTATTAGTTTAATCGATTTGAATTATCGATTTAATATAGGAACTACTCAAATAATTAGACTAATTGAATAGTTCATACTACTCAAATGATTCAAACTACTCAAATAATTTCAACTACCTACTCAAGTAATTCGTACTAATCGAATAAATCGAAATACTCAACGAATTCAATCTAATCGTATAATTCGAATTAGTCAAATTACTGAAACTAAATCAAGCATTATTTACCAGTGATTAGTATTCAAATTATCTAAATTATTTGAATTGTTTTCATTATTCGAAGAACAAAGATTATTCGAATAGCTCAAATCGATAAGTGAAATAGAAACATTCGACTCGATTATTCGCAAATTAGAATATTTACACACATCGACTAAAAACACTTACGAATCGCAGAACACTATCGATTATATTACAAATCGATATGAAATTAACAAACTCGAAACGAGATGGGGGACATCTGGATATTTAAATTAACGAGTGCTCGTCCAGTGGTCGTACTTCGACGATAGAGAAAAAAGAATCTTTTCTATTTTTTTTTAATGGTAACACGAAAGCTGTCAATTGTTACAAAACAAAAAGAGAATGAAGAACATCATCAGAGAAACGGAGAAGGGGGATGTTTCAATCGTTTTCTCACTGCCTATCTATATAGTATATTGAATTTTGCGAGTGTTGAAACTTTCGCCCGGTACAAGCTATATATATATTATTGGCATCGATTACAGTTAATTGGTCTGTAGGATCACATATCTTTGAGAACGTATTTGAGTATAGCGCCCTCCGTGTTCCTGGTCTGGTTGACGCCGGTGTCGAGCTGGCTCGGCTCCCGGTCCGAGTCCCGGGAGCGCTGCGACGACGTCTCCGCGGACTCGAGGTTCTGGAAGAGCAAATTGTTGGACCCGTTCGAAGGGATCCGCTTGTGTCCCGGTTCGAGGGTCGGATGTGCTCCTGGAAATAAATACCGTAATCTTGTACATTTCACCCTATATCTTAATATATATATTTCTTGTGTGCGTGTGTATGTGACTGAACTCCTCCTAAACGACTGGACCGATTTTGATGAAATTTTGTGTACGTGTTCCAGTGGATCCGAGAATGGTTTAGATTCACAATTGGACCCGGTAGGTGGCGCTGCGGTTGACTTTTAAGATTTTTTTTATTATCAAGGCAGGACAACGTCCGCCAGGTCCGCTAGTCTATACATATAATAATATTTTTGTAAGAAAACAAATGTTGCAGGTGTCTAGATAATAGATGATCTAGATAATGTTTGTCTGTCTGTTTGTATGAACACGCGACACTGCTAAAATACTGCGTTCATGATAAAACCTCTTCAAGAAAATCATAAAGCATGTCTCCGAGTAACATTTAGTCTACATTTTAATAAAATCGGTTCGGTCATCAAGAGTTACTGTAATTATACGCCGCGACTTAAGTACGAGAGAAAAGTAGATAAGCAAATGGACGTAATACAGTCAAGTGATTTTAACAATCGCCGTTTTTTACATAAAGTTTCATGCGAATGAAGTCGCGGGCACAGCTAGTCTTAAATATATGATAATCCAGTGTCATGATGTTCTTCCACGACGAACTCCGAAACTACTCAACCGATCTACATGAAACGTTAGCATTTATGTATAATTTGATTCAACTTGAAATATACGATAATTTATACTTCAATTAATGACCTCAATATTTTTATTCATAAACTAAATGATTGTCAATGTTGATTATTGTTACTAATTGTAAGTTTCATCAGTCTCGAACAGATGGCGCTTTAAATTAGTTTGTTGCCAGAAAAATGGAGAACCGACTGTTATAGGTATCACATAGATGGCGCCACGCAAATACTTTATTATAATTTTAATTCAACATGTAATAACTGAGCCACAGCAACGCGTGGCCGGATCAACTAGATGTATAATAAGCGTTCCATACAGTTCGATTATTATGTGCAAGTGAAGTTCATTTCAAATAATAACACATGAATTTTGAGATGTTACTAAAACTATCTAGGGAGTTCTAACAAAGAGCCGCCATCTTGTTAGAACGTTGATGTGATAACAAGACAATGTGGAGTTTTTGGCGGGATCTTGGAATGCCGTGTAGTGGCCTTTATATTTTATCCATAACCTTGTGTTATTTGGCTCTATACTGTGTGATGTTGGTGGTGCTTTACGTTTGGTTATTGTGCACAAGTGAAGTGAATCGGAAATAATACGACGGAACATGGATTCTGACTTGCAACAAAAACATCCAGGAAACTTCTAACAAGATGGCCACCATCTTGTTAGTTCATTGTAATTATACCAAGAAACTTATAATTATTTTTTTTTTTTTATGTTATAGGAGGCAAACGAACATGTGGGTCACCTGATGGTAAGTGATCACCACCGTCCATAGATACTTGCAACACCAAGGGAGTCGCAAGTGCGTTGCCAACCTGTGTTTGGGGGAGAGGAGAGTGGGGAAGTGGGGGATGGGGAGGGAAAGAACGGGGAAGGGGAGAGGAGGTGGGTATCCGGCGCTCTCACTGACCAAACGAAACGCAACAATGCAAGCACTGTTACTTCACGTCGGTTTTCTGTGAGAGGGTGGTACTACCCCGGACGAGCCGACCCATTCATGCTGAAACCAGTAATAGCTTCAACGTGGCTCTACCACCTACACTACTAGTATCGGTACTCACTTGACAGTGGCAGTAATAGTCAACTAGAAAGCTGGTTGCCAAAAATAAAATAGAAGAAGAACAAGACAATTTCAATGGCCATAATACAAATTGAATAGAGAGAAGCGAGTGCCAAAACAGAAAATAAAGTATTATACAATAATAAATGAAAAAAGAATGGGCCGTAGTAAGCCAATGAGCACATGCGGAAGTTAGAGGTTAAAGACGCTTGTAATAAGATGATAAAGCTAAATTTATCAATTATTAAAACTGCTACGTGCATAGTGACCATTGTTCGCGATTAAGAGAGATTGTCAATTTAGGTGCATTCGTTGTAATATCAAACGCAACGCAAAAAACGTAGGATTAAATTTTTCTCAGAAGTAACTACTATAGATTTTCTTAAATAATAAAAATGGAACATATATACAGTTGGCAATGTAGTACAAAGTACGAGCGAACAGATGCCGCTTAAAAAAAAAACTGGTGGATTTATGACGACATGTATAGTTGATTCGTTTTAAATCCTTTTTTTATTCATTCCAATCAAAAATAACGACAACGGGTACTACTAACTATAAAATGCAGTTAGAGGTACACACCGATAAGTTTTTATGCAAGTTCGTTTATTTGTTCTATTAAACAAGAAGGTGAGTAATAAGTAAGGAATTAATAATTAAATTTTATATATAAAGGTCATAAAACTTGGCATTTGTCAGTCTCAGGAGATGTCAAATTTCACTTCTATCAGTTCAATGATATCTCATGGTTATTTTAAAATCTATGTTCAACACAGTAATCAATTTCAACATTTTTGCTCTCTTCAGATCTAGAAAAATAACTAAAAATTATGATTATTATGTTATTACAGCGCACTAACCGACTGTAGAGCTCTTCCTAGAGGTCGGTGTTGTGCTCCTGCTGGAAGTCTGCGCGAGTCCCATCATGTTGGGTAGAGCCGGTCGTGGCCGCGACTCGTTCTGCAGGAACTTGACGAACTCTGCCGCGAGACTGTCCGCGGCGTTCCCGGACTTCGCGAGACCTAATTTCTCGCATTCCTGCTTGTTGAAGTCCAACACCGTTGATAGTACCCGTAGCACTTGTGTCCTAACACCAAAATTTCATAAAATTCACCTTCCATTAGATATTTGATGGTAGTTTTAGGAACTTGACCGAACTTTGCTGCGAGATTGTCTGAAGCGTTCTCGGACTTCCCAAGATCTAATTTCTTACATTCATGCTTATTCAAGTCTAACACCGTCGACAGTACCCGCATCACTTGTGTCCAGACACCAAAATTTTATCATATTCACCTCACTATAGCCACTTGATAGTATTTTTTTATCCCTATGAAGTCAAACATTCTAACCACGACAAGCTTAGACTGCTCAATTCTTGGCAGTGTCTTATACTTGAAGGCGGTAGACTGCCAGATATTGGTTAAAAGAATAGACTGACACTACACTATAGTCTAACAAGAGCGAAGAGAAACGATTATTTATAGTCGGGAAGCTGACGATATTGAGTAAAAAGTTTTAGGCAATTTAAAATAATGATGAAAACATTATATTACCGATGTTGGCGAATCTTTTGTCTATTATTATTCCTAGTTATTCATCGCAAAACCGAATTTAATTCGATTCCAGTAAGTAGAGTCAAACATTCCAAAAGTTTGATTAATTCGAACAATTTTTCGAAGTCTCTACTAATATGTCTGTACAGATGTATATATGGGCGCGCGACCATACAGCCATCTGGTGTCAATGTAAGCAAGTAACAAATTAAATCAAAGCTTTATTATCTGTAGTGCCATCTGTCGGTACTTAGATAGCAGGAAATATTATTAGCAACTTCTTGTTATAAAGTAAATAAAATATAGAAAAGTACGAACAGATTACTATGATAAGTAACGAATTAAATTAATTAGATTTAATAAAAGTTTTGGTTATGTTTAATTGTAATCTAATATTGTTTTAAGAATTTTAAAATAGAAATATGATTTATTTTTGCCATAAATGTGTTAAATGCGACATTTCCGGTGTATTTTTTATAATAATTATTTCTGAATAAGTTAATTAAGATATATTTCAGCTTTTAATGAAGATTTAAAATAATTGCAATATTATTATTTATTTTATATTGTTTTGTAAACCGTTGATATTAATTATGTTTGTAATAAAGAAAATATGTTATTATTGAAAAATAAGATATGGCGGAGTTTGGTGTGAGTTACAAACGGGCAATAAGAAATTAAGTTAAGAAAAACATTCTTTGTACGATCATTGTAGAGTGGTGCTGTAAAAGAAAATATAATTAATTTGGTTTTCATTAATGGTATCATTTTTATGATGGATCCTGGGGAGAATTCTAGTATGGCGCCGACATATACTTATTCATTTATATTTTTATTAATTTAAATAATACCAACCCCAAATAATTGTTAGAGCTTACATTCGCTTAAATAAAATGATACATGTTATTAATATCGTTACATTTCATTGCGATATCTCGTAACTCAACCGACTTAGGTAAGCGCCAGACATCAACTCAACCTGACGAGATAATAAAACTACTAACCCCAGGCAATTACACTTCTATTAAAGACGATAAACGACATCCTACATATAATAAATTTTACTCACTTGTTAAGATTATTGTGTGCAGCGGTTAAAACGTAATTGATAACGAGGTTCTTCACCAGATTCTTGTCAACTTTGTCCTGTTGGTTTGATATAGCGTTGTAGTAGCGTTCCTCCGCTGCCTTCGCTGTTATCTGGAGAGCACGGACTAAATCCAAGAGAAAAGGATACGACTTAACAAAGCGTGTTTTTTACGTGATCTTTAATTGCCATCACATCTGACAATAAGCGACGATATGACTGCAGTTGGTATAGTTCACAAATGCGACTGGTTTATAATTATAGCTGCCTGTAAACTCAAAAAGTTTGTTGATAAATTCTCAATTAAAGAATAGTAAACAGCCGATTGTGGTCTTCTCAAAGAACATAAAATATTATCATATAGTTCGGAATAGATGATTTTTCTAGAAGATTCAATAATTGTATACCGTTTATTTTGTTTATACTTAATAGATCTAAGATGATAAATACGCTGAGCTTGGAGAACACACCAACAACGAACAGGTGCTTGGCAACAGATTTTCAACCTAAGGGACCACCCGGGTGATGGCCAGGAGGACTTAGAAAAAGCCCTATTCGACGATATGACGAAATACCTTCAAATGTTGACCACAAATTCATCTGATGTCAAATGACAATGTGGTCTAAGAGGGTAAATACGCTAAACATAGACGGGGCTGGTGCCTAGAGGTGCTTGGCGACAGATTTCAACTTGAGGATGGTAGCTGGTTATGTGGAACTAAAAAAAATCCCTATTGATGATGTGACAATATACCATAATATGCTTAGCATATACGACTTTTTCTTTCGTAATCTAATACTGTAAACTAGACCTTAAATAAATTATTATAAATAGGAGAAAAAAAAAACTAGAAATCTACTCTCACCATGCTTAATCGCTTCATGTGACGATGCAAGATGACTGAGCACGCACGATCTCAAAGTATTATTCAGCCACTGGGTAGGGGACACGGGCCAAATTCATACTATCCTTATATATGCATTTTAGCCTTATTCGATTCGATTCTAAACTTAGTTCCTTTAGAATAGATTATGTAAGTGTCGTGGTATCACTAATAATTGATCATTAAAATGTGACAATATCTCTAATTTAAATCTTATTTAGTTATCTTTACTTTGCTGTGAAACACCACTGTCATTGCATTTTTTTGCAGATACCATGAAATTGTTCATCAAAGCAAAGTTATCAAACATAAGGCATATAGTTACAAGGCAGTGTGATAGTCCTAGTCCCCTTTTTCATAATTCAACCAGTACCTGAAGTAATACTCAGAGACAATGCGGCGTGTCTTGATGTCTCCTAATTTTCAAATCTTCTACGAAACGGAATGCAAATTAACATAAAACATGATGGTGCGCAATCTAATTGACATGAAAATAACAGCTCTGTATTTACCAAAGAAATAGAAACGATAGATGGTATTGTTTAGGACATTGAGAACGTACCAAAGAAAGTAACCACAGAAATGAGAAACTGAATTAACAATAAGTAATTCTATTTTTATAAGCGTAAATACAAAACTGAAGATGTTTCCATGTCAAAAAAGAAACAAAATCATTCATACAACACTAATTACAAAAAAAAAACAATGTGTGCAATGCGGGACAAAGTGAAAAAAAACATAGTTTTGTTCAAACAACGTCTTTTAAAGCTACGATGGCAAAAAATCAAACGTATGCAAGCGATGTTCGTTTAAAAAAAAAACACAAAGACGTCACGACGTAAAGCCAAACTCCTCAGTCAAACCCCATATGGTAATCTGAGTAACCGCTATGCCAACTACTGTCACGATGAAGCCACTGTGATTACAGTACAGTTTCGTTAGGCAGTTCGCAGCCGCGGCCCTGTAAAGCCTCACAGTTACCAAATGAGATTAGACTGAAGTAGGCGAAAGCTTTCCTCTTCGATTACTCTTAAGCTATCAATACCGTCTTTCATAACTAATTCTTACTTGGAATCATCCATTTGATGAATTATCCGAAATGGTTAATGGTATGAAAATGTCACGGCTTGTGCAATATAGCATTTTTCTTGCAATTATTTATTATCTAATTATATCGAATTTATGAGTGTTGGTTCAAAGCATAGATGCAAAAAGGTAATCTTTAACGCAAATTATAAAATGCTTGTTAACTTGATAAGTTAACAACTTCTGTAAAAACTTAATACAGAAACATCTATGAGATTTGCATTTACGACTCTAATGGAGAAGGTACATACAATTTACATGAAGCTCCAATTATCACCTACTTTGCAAAAAGTAACTCAAATTTAAATCATATGTCACAGAAATTAAATTAAAACGATTTTTAAGTCATATATTTAGAATTATTCGAAAATAAAAAATTTTGAGGTACTACAGATAAACAAGGAAATGCTAACAAAAACACACAAACGAAACAAAATCGGTACAAACGTAATAATATAGACACACGTAAAGCGAGTTTAAACTAATGCAATACACAAAGACATTACTGGACAAAATGTAAAAAACTACAGAGCAACTTACGTGTGTCATTCGAGATGCTATTGCAATATTGTAGTTTTACGGCATCAAACTGTATACCAACCGGTAGCCTGGGTGTCACATCCCCAGAATTACCAGCTGATATTTAGTCAGAAACCGATATATGCCGCTTTAAACAAGTTAAACAGTGTACTATCGTGAGTGATTATAGAGATTTAAGAGCATTCAAGTATTTTCATAAAGAGTTACATACACTTGTACAGTATCACCACAAGCATAAGTTACTTTAATAAAGAAATGCTTATCAGAAGCGGTTGTTAAGCTATGAATACTTTCAAGTACCAACCGCCGAGCAAATTTACAGACGTCCAAAGTCGTGCAAATGTATGCAAATGTAACTTAAAAAAATGGCAATTCTGAACATTATCAAGGAATTATTTTTAAAACGCATGACAATTCATATATTGCAATTATTTATATCTACAACACATTTGATAAATTAATAAATTCTACATACAAATTTACAAAATAGTGTCCTTTACAAAATCATTAAATTGAAGCTAAATATGATTAGAAACACTACGTTAAAGATTTAAAACAACATACACAATCTAATTCACAGTATCAGTAATAGTGCCAATGAAGTGTTGCAGTTCTCTTACCTTGTTCTTTTAAATCGTTAATCTGTGCACTTTTCGTTTCGACCTGGTCTCCCAACCTTGCAGCAGCTTGTAGACCGGCTGAAGCTTCGCCTAACTTAGCATTCAATCTATCAATCTCATCATGTAGCTCGCTGTTCTTTCGCCTTATATCTTCCATTTTATTTCTTATCTTCTCAGTGGCTGAATGGATATCCCTTTCTTTGTCTGCAATAAAGGATTACGCAAAATGGTAAGGTTCGTCATCGCTGCCTGTAGTAACTTATATTATATATAGTATATTATATATAGTAACTTATATAAAATATATTTATGGATATTTAAAAGTTTTGGTCTTAGAAAACAATAAACTTAGTTGAAATAAAATCTATGTAGGCTTACAAGAGGTGCTTCAATTCTAAGTACAAAGACTTAAACAGAAATATTGCTATTAGATTTTTGTAATAAAACAATCTAACAGTTGATTAATTCGCTTTTTTATTTTTTTTATTTTAATTGCCCATATGCTATCATTATTAAATCTGAATGGATTTACTACATCAATATTTTGTGTAAAAACTTCAAATAACTTACCTAATTGGAACTGTTCTAAAACGACTTGCAGATTTGTTAGCGCAGCTTCACTCCTACTCCTGGCATCTTCAGCTTCACTTAACCTCAACTGTACCTCTTCCCTTTGCTTTTCTAATAACTTTATCTGATTACGTAACGTTTCCACTTCTTGATTGGCTCGGATGCTGAAATGATTCAAGTAATTTATTTATGAATGTTTTGTTATATTTTAGATGACAGTATACTTAGACTGAAGCTGTTTCGATGTATACACAATATATACTATTCCATGCCCATACAAAATACACCAAAGTTATTCATCATAGCAGGTTTGTCAGGTTTGGAGGCTGGTGTCTCTCGCGATCACAAGAAGTGTACTTTTCATTCCCCTGCATGCGCTAAATAATAAATTTTGCCCGCTGCACTGTTCCATATAAACTTAATCTCGCTGCGAGAAATAGAGTAACAGTCAATCGACTATAATTAAAGAAGGATCCTCTATTTAGCCATACGATTAAATACAAATAAGAAAATACATTATATTATAAATTATGTATATTCGAGTATTTGTGCTATATGCTATATTTACTGATTTCAAATGGCTATAAATTATACCAAAATTTGTACAAATGATAACAGTTATCTTTTAAATTTCAAGTAAAAGAGATAATAATACCTATTGCTTGTGTATACAGTGTTGGTCTGCTTCGCTCTCTCTTCGACTTGGTGCAACCGCGTCTGACACTCCGTCAGCTTCTGCTCTGACGTCATCAACTCCTGCGTATAGTTCTCTTCAGTCTCAACTAAATGACGACGGAGACGTTCCAACTCGCGGGCTGAGTTTTGCTCTTGTTCCGACAACTGAGGATCACGTAACATTGTCTATATTATATATATTTATTATATTTTATTATATATTACATTAATATTATATTTAATATTAGCTCAAATAATAATGAGAATGCAATAAATACACAAGTAATTTCGCAGCGGCTGAATTAAACACCAACTGAGAGCCTAAAAAACATTACTCTTAACACAATACAACGTTTTTGTTTAAATAGAATTAACTAATGCTTTCTTAATGATTGTCATGTTATGTGAACATGCATCACTTTAATTTTTAGGAAACAACCGTTATTTAAAGCACCACACTAAATTCGTATGAAGCACCTAAGAATCGAAAAGCAATAAATATATACATAATAAAAAAAAGTGTTACTGTTAGGTATAAAAATATTGTACAAATACCTGTAACTTTTCTGCTGTCAATTTCTTAACTGTATCAAGTTGTATGGCGAGACTCTTATCTAAATTATCACATTTTTCAGTCAAATTCTTTACTACTTGGTTTGTATTGATGAATTCTTGCTTCAGTTTTTCATATTCGGACCCATTCTGATTTAATGCTATTATTATCTCATCTTTTTCCTTTAGATTCATCTGCAATCTTTCACATTTCGTACAGTTTAGTGAAAAGTTTTCTAAAAGCATATCCTTTTCTGCAATAACTTTGTTGAATTCTTTACTTTGCTCTAAAAGAACACGATTTAGCCTTTGTATTTCACTATGGTATTGTATGCTCTCATTATGTTTTAAATTAATCAGATTTATTAAATCATTCTTTTCAGCAGTAGCGTTATCAATAATAGATTTGTATTCAGTAAATGTATTTTCAATTTGCTCATAATTAACTCTCATATTCACTAACTCCGTTTCTTTTAAGTTTAAATTATTTTTTAATATAGTGGCCTCGTTTTCTATTGTTAACTTTTCTTCAAGTAGCTTTGCATATTCATCATTATGATGTGTAGTATTGTCGGCAATTTTTATCTTGTCAGTGAGTTCTATAATTGATTGGTTCAGTTCTTTTATTTCTTTATCTTTGTTATCTATCAAAGTAGTGTAATTGTGATAATTCTTTTGTAAGCTTTCTATTTGTGCCGTTAGATTTGATATTTCGGCATTTTTGGTATTCAATTCGTCGTTTAACGAGTATACTTGTTTGCTTATTTCTTCTTTCTCTATATGAAGTTTACTAAGCTCTTCCTGAGCTTTATTTGATTTAAAATGAGCTTCATTAAATTTAGTAGAAATATCTTCAAATACTTGTTTAAGGCTGAGTATTTCCTCGTTTTTCTTAATAATGTCATTATTCAAGTTTGCTATATTTTGTGTCAAATCAGACAAACTGTCGTTATTCTGTGCGATTGTTAAATTTAAAGTGTCTATTATAGTGTTTTTTTCATTTAAGTCTGTTATCAGTTTATCAAATTCTTCTTCTAAACGAATAATTTTGGTATCAGTCGATGTTAATTCTGTTTCCAATTGTAATTTTCTTTCAAGAAGTTTCTGATTGTTATTCTTCAATTTTTGCAGATTCGCTTCAAGTACTGTTCTCATTTCTAACTCATCCTCCATCTTCTGAAGCATTAAAACTTTCTCTTCGGTCTTAACGTTATTTTTCAGATTCTTATTTTCATCTATTAATACTTGTTGACGCTGTTTTAAGTTTTCAAGTTCAGAGTTCAATTTTTTAACAATTTCCTCTTGAGAAGAATTTTTTATAAAAGCTTGTTCAAGTTGAGCAGTAATCTCAGATTTCTCTTTTATGATTCTGTCTACATCATGATTAGGTAAAGAATGATTAAATGACGATTCATTTTGCAGAGTAGCTATCTTCATTTCTAATAATAGTTTCTCATTCTTTATTTCACTGTTATGGTGCATAACCTCATCTAGTTTCTTTTCAGAATCTTGTAATTTATGTTGCAAGGCATCTTTTAAACTTTCTAGTTCTTTGTGTGCCATCGATTTTTCTTCGAAAGCTTTTTTAAGATCACTTACTTCTTTTGTCAGTAACACTTTATCATTTTCAATAATATGAATGTCTATTGATAGCTGTTCATTTTTAGCATTGGCTGCATTTAGGCGTTTTTTAAGTTCATCTATTTCTAATGCCATGCTTTTTATCTTTTCTGCTTGTTTATTAGTAGTACTATTTTCTAATTCTTCAACAGCTTTTGTTTGATTTCTAAATATTTCTAATTCATCAAGCATTAGTGTGTATTTAGATCTTAAATCAATCAAACTCTCTTGTAGTACTGTTTTTTCTGTGTTTACTTCGCTTAATTCTCTTTCAATTCTCTGAATTTCAGATTCAAATGATTTATTTATTCTATTACAATCAGCTAATTCTGTTTCCAACTTAGCTAAATTATCTTCATGAGTTTCTATTATTGGCTCTAACTTGGACGTATTTTTTAAGGCCGCAATTTCTGATATAAGGAAATCATTGTTCTTTTTCATTTCGCTAAGTTCTCTTTCAAAATGTTGAATATCCGAGGTAAGAAAATCATTTTCTGTAGTAAAGTCATCTATTTGTGTTTGCAAATGGTTGATATTTAGATTCTTTTCGGCAATTTTTTGTTCCAGATTGTCAATATCTTTTTTAAATGAATTAATAGTTTTAAATACGCTTTCTAGTTTGTATAGCACAATATTATCACCTGGAGAAGGTATTTCTCCAACGTAGTCAATCGGTAATTCAAAATTTACATATTTATTGTAAAGCTGCATTATTTTTTCTGCCTTTAATACTTTATTTTCTGTGTCATCTTGATATTCCGGATCTTTCTGAGATAATTTATGATTTAATTCATTTATTTCGCGTTTTAAATTTTCAATTACACTTTTTGCGTTGTCGTCAATATTTATTTCATCAAGATAAATCTCATTTGTATTTCGCCTTTTTTTTAAGTCATTCAGTTCTTTCAATAATCGTTCATACTTTTCTCTTGGGATCGCATCGGATAATTCTGAATATTTAGCGGAAACTTCTATATCATGCTCCAATTTAGTAACTTGTTCTTGTAATTTAAATACTTCTTCATGCAGATCTTGATTTTCTTCTTGGAACTTCTCAGCATTTTCTCTTAAAATACTATGGATTCGCTCTAGATTTTGATATTTCTGATATAAAGTATCATAATCAGAATTTTTCAATTTGAGATGTTCAATTTCCTTATCCCTTTCTCCAATCGTAGTCAGTAATTCTTGGACTTGCAAGCAATAATCATCGTTAGTGTTTTTTAAGTCTTCATGCTCCTGTTTTAGGACTTCGAAATTCTTTTGCAACTCTTTTTTTAAAGACAGGAGTCTCTCCATGGCTAATTGATGCTGACTGTCTAAGTCTTCAAGGTTGGACGTTAGATTCTGGTTCTCTTCTCTAAGTCTAACAAGCTCTTCTTCATTATCATGACGCAAATCAATAGTGTCTCGTTCTCTTAAGGTGGAAATTTCATTTTGTAACGCTCGTATTTGTACTTTGTACTGATTTTCGACATTTTGATCGATCGCCTTCGATGACTGGGGAGGTGGGTCCCAGTACCAACTGGACTCATCGTCCTTGATACCGTTCTTCTTGGAGAGCCTCTGTAAAAGAACAAAAAAATACAAATTTTACTTATGATACATTTTAAATACATACTATCTAAAGATATATATATATATGGGATTTATTTTATTATCAAGGGCCCGCTAGTCTATACTAATATTATAAAGAGGTAAAGTTTGTGAGTTTGTGACGTTGTGGCGTTGTAAGGGGTAATCTCAGGAACTACTGGTCCGATTTGAATAATTCTTTCAGTGTTATATAGCTCATTCATCGAGAATGGTTATATCTATCATCACGCTAAGATCAATAGGAGCGGAGCAACAATGAAAAATGTTTTAAAATCGGGGTATTTTTTTCTTTTGAGAGCTTCCGCCGCGTCTTAGCCCAAAATAACTTTTCCACGCGTACGAAGTCGCGGGCAGAAGCTATTAACTAATTATATTATCTATAATAATATTATAAAGAGGTAAAGTTTGTGAGGTTGTAGGGGGTTAATGTCTGGGGAGTCGGAGAAAAAATGGTCGAACGAAAACGTTTCTCACGAACCCTGCCTTAACTATGAGAGATATATGATTGAGTTCTAGAGAAAAGTTGTAGCTTGATAATGCCTATTACCGCCCAACGAAGTGGGCACGGGTCGGCTAGTGCATCATAAAAACATGGAATGGAGTAAGTACTTATGGTAAAGATTAAAGATGGTAATTAATTACAAGATCCCGACAGGTATAACTCAAATGCTATTTGATTCCTTTTCAATATGTTTGATACTATATAATAATAAGAATTAAATCTTATTACTACATATTATTATAAAACAAAGTCCTCTGCCACATCTGTCAGTCTGTCTGTCTGTTCGCGATAAACTCAAAAAATACTGAACGGATTTTCATGCCTTTTCCACCAGTAGATAAAGTGATTCCGGAGGAAGATTTAGGTAAATAATTTGTCAAGGTTTTCTTTATCATCAGGGCGGATCACCGTCCGCTGAGCCCACTAGTTTTTTTTAAATAAAAATGAACATTAACGAATCAGTTATCGGTGGACTAAAAAAAAAGTAAAATTTTTAACAAATCATGTTTACACATAAAGTATAAAACTAAATAAACTTAATAGTTTCCCGTTTTAGTAGTGTTATGCACGTTTAAATTCTTATACAAATATAAAGTGAGGTTCGTATGAGTGAATCGTTTTTAAAAGTATTTAACAGGTAGATACAAGCGCGTTCGCACGTGATCTATGCGAAACAGACGCGGAGCAAATTGTTTGTCTTTGTTATAAACGACTTTCATTTCTCATTGCAAGAAATTTCAAACTATATTATACTCTTCAACATTTCCATTTACATATGAAATATATGTTATTGTATGAATGTTATACTCAATATTCTAAGTACATACTACTATTGGAGCTGTGTTAAGCTTAGACTGTACTGACAGATATTGTCACTGCTAGGTTGGTCTGCTTCGCTTACTTCCATAGCTTAATGACTTATGATATTTCGTTGTGGGGGACAGCAGCTGAGATGGGCACCATATTCCTACTACAAAAACGGGCAGTTCGAACAATGTATAATATGGGGCCTTGTGAATCATTAAATACTATGTTTCAGCAATTCGGTATCTTATCTCTGTCCTCCCAATATATGGGATAATCTAATGTATGTCCACAAAAACTTAGATACGCTGAATTTAATAAAAAACCAAGATAATTTAAATACTACAAAGTGCAATAAATTTGTCATTCCATGTTACAGGATCACGTAGACCAATAACAGTTTTTTAGGTAATAGTGTTAGGTTTTACAACAAAGTCCCAAAGCACATTACCAATTTGCTGGATAATGAGTTCAAGCGCCGTATCAAGCGAGTGTTAATGTCTAATGGCTATTAGAGGGTGGACAATATATGAACGATGGTGACGTTTGGAAATAACGCCTCTCTCTGTGCATCTACCAAAAACGAATGTAATTATCTATGTTTGTAGAAATATGTCATACTAGCCGACCCGTGCCCACTTCGTTGGGCGGTAATAGGCATTATCAAGCTACAACTTTTCTCTAGAACTCAATCATATATCTCTCATAGTTAAGGCAGCGTTCGTAAGAAACGTTTTCGTTCGACCATTTTTCTCCGACTCCCCAGATATTACCCCCTACAACCTCACAAACTTTACCTCTTTATAATATTAGTATAGATAATATAATTAGTTAATAGCTTCTGCCCGCGACTTCGTACGCGTGGAATAGTTACTTTGGGCTAAGACGCAGCGGAATCCCTCAAAAGGAAAAAAGCCCCGATTTTAAAACATTTTTCATTGTTGCTCTGCTCCTGTTAGTCTTAGCGTGATGATATATAGCCTATGACACTCACAAATAACGTGGCTTTATATTGGTAAAAGAATTTTCAAAATCGGTTCAGTAGTTCCTGAGATTACCCCCTACAACGTCACAACGTCGCAAACTCACAAACTTTACCTCTTATAATATTATTAGTATATTAGTATTAGTACATTAGTATAGAAAAAGATAAACCAGATCGAGTTTCTTACTGGTTCTTCTCATTAAGTGGGTTATTTTCCGAACCGGTGGTAGTTTTGATAGAAGCGTCTTCTCATGGCCTAAATTGAAAAGTATTTTTGATTTGATTTTGATTGATTTACCGTGCTGGTAGGTCTAGCTAATTTAGACATGTTCATTTTATTAATCCATCTAAAATAAAAATTAACACAAGACACAGTGCTGTCGACTCTATGGACGTCGCCGTTCAAAATGGAATAAAGTTCGAAGCGCAAAGTGTGGCACGCAATACACGTCTACATATACATATATGGCCAAGTTATATACATAGTATGTATGTTTGAACAGCCGATACGTTATCTGCCCAGTTTATGGCTCAGAGGCGCTGACTCACATCGAGGAACATTGTCCGCGTACAGTCACCGTCACATATCTGGGCACTTTTTAGTCACACTTCATACAAAATATCTACGAATTCTAATTTATTCGTGATACCAATATCAATGCTAGTTACTTTTGGACGGAGAATGGAATATAAGGGTCGAATGTTAGCCTACATGGAAATAATTGCAAAGCAACAATTCACTGCAAAACACAATGTTTTATTTTTTATCAAAACATTTCTAACTACTATTCAAGACAACTAAGACTCCTGTTCTGGCATATCTATACTTCGTATTACAAGAAAGTCCATAGTCATTGTTCTTTACAGATAGAAAAAAGAGTGCGTTGTAAAGACAAACGATAGGAGTAACAGTTTTGTACTATAGGAGAATATTTTCAATTAAAAAAAAATACAACTAAAAGTAAACGTTACGCGGTGTTCCGAGGTGGTCACCAATTTATGTAGGTGTTGACTGCGCTCGACGTTGCTTAATTCGGTGATCGATCAAGAACCGGTGTTTTCAACACTCTACCCGACACAGTGTTAACATCCACCACGTTTTATCACACGAAAAGGTTGCCGATCAGAACTTCAAAGCAATCCCACAAGAAATTTCACATCAATAAACCTACTCTTCAGTTTTCCCTATTCTCAATCATGTAAACACACTTGGCCCCTTTACGCAATTCGGGAGATTAGTACAGCTGTTGTTAACTGGCGTTCCGATTGTGTTTGATTAGTATATAATTATAATACGTAGGACTTGGTATTGTCGCTGCCGTTTATATTAAACAGTTTGGATTCCACTTTTTAGATTATTCGAAAAAATGTAGAAATCATCGTCTCGCCTCAGAAACAATTGGACTAGACATGACTTAGAATACGCTTAATTTTTTAATACAGTTTATATAAGGTACAAAATTTCACACGCTATATCATATTATCTGACTTCCCTCCGCCACATCAGTATTGCGTCACCAATGATAAATGATCCAAAAATGTTAACAATGATATATTACGAAAAATTAAGAGAACCAAGTTATTAGCTAATATGATTTAAACATATACATAAAAACAATGATATTTTTACAAATATGAACCTATAATAATTTTCTACCGTAACATTTTTTTTAAATAACATTTGTGTAGTTCACTCGCGGTAGAAGTGAAACTTTCATAATGAAAACGAAAACTATGTACGTCTTACTATTCTCCATTAGCAAGCGAGACACTGCTCCCACTCTACCCCCGACACAGTATTTACCGCCAAGACTTTTCCTCAAATAAAAAGGCTGCAGATCTATATTTCAAAACCCTCCCATAAGAAATTTATTTAAAAGTTCTAGACGAATAAAGTAAAATTATATAATAAGCTGCGACCTTAGACCACTCGACTCCTTAGTCACATCTCGTCACAGTAAGCGACATCCCTTTCCCTCCACAAGTGCGAAGTGCAAGTGCAAGAGACTAGGCTCCTTGTGACCAATGAATATTACGACGAAATGTCTAAGGTCAATGGATAAATTTACGTTAAACCAAAAACACGACAAGCTAAAGTGAAAAACCCACCCCAATTTCATTGTACCTTGAAAACTTGATAGCGAGTTTTTTCCAAAAATTTACAACTTAGACAGAGCATAGAAAACAAGTAAGTTCTCTATGGATACATTTTACAAAGGAAATGATACTTGTCCATAAATCAAAAGAACACAATAAGATATATACGATAATGGATTGAAATTTAAGTACCATTCTGACTCGCTATGAAGAGAACACTGGATAAGAAGATTTCCAAACTCCAATAGTAGGAGAAATCGTGCTAATAATTTTCATAGTCAATATATTATTACAACCGATTTTTATTAAAGACTCTTTTATAACTTCTGTGTTACGATTGAAATCATGACGTTCAACGCATCTCGTATTGAGATGCGTTGAGAAGCTCTCAGCCTTTATGAATGCAAGTACATAAGAAACTTTGTGAGCTCAGTTATAGTCTAGATTTTGGAAATACGCAAAAAAAAGCGGAATTATTAGCGACTTGATAATGGCAGTAGTAGCTTAAACAGGATTGGTTGCCGATGTTTTGTAAAGGAAATTGTCAATGAGGCATTTACAACAGAGAAACAGCATAAATCAATGAGTTCAAGAAAATTATAATTCAGTATAGGAGGAACTTTATAGAAACCACCAGGACGAACAATCGCTGCTAGAATGCTCATCGAAAAGATACAAAAGTGATATAGTAAATATCACCTATATTTGGAAGCCGCAAATGCGCTCGACGTGAGTCTACTGAATGTAGCATACTTTTTACTTTCTGCTCTTATAGACTTTTTCTATGGAAATAAATACTTCCACTTCCATTACGTATAGTCGACTGTACATACTCATTCGACGAATACTTAAAACATTTATGCACGAAAGTAAACCGGTAAGCAATATACCACCGTTGTTATGCTTCGAACACGTCTCCCTTATGTTTAGTGGCCCGTGAAAGTTTCAGATAAGAACCGCGACAACACCGGTCTCTTAACGACAATTCTTTTTAACTGCTTACAAAATATCGACATGTCGATGCTAATTAAAATGTAACGTAATAAACGAGGGCAACTTCAATACTTATTTTACCATTTAATTCGATGTTTCGATATTTGTACACAATTTTATTCGCTCCTCTCAATTTGAGTATCACGGTAGAAGAATAAATTTCATTTTTTTTACATATATTTGCCACTTCTTGATTTATCATTAAGAGAATATATTTTCATAACTGCTTAGCAACGTCAGAAAATAGGGAATTACCAATTTAATAGTATTTGAAAGCGTCAATACTTCAATGAACATACGTGGAATTTAAACCAATACATTTCCTCGAGAAATGACTCTTGCTTAGCAGTGTAACGTTTATATTATTATATCTGTATTATACTATTATAAATATATACTATTATTTCCAGCGACTTCTTCTCCGTATTTTTTGGTATATTCAGGAAGAAAAGTAGGCTTTGCACTTCTTCAGATCCTAGATATCTATGCCAAATTTCAGTGAGATTTGTTCAGAGTCATGAAAAATAACAAACTAACAGATATACTTACTTTGGAATTAACAATATTAAACATGTGTTAGAACATCCCGGGAAATCCCTTTTTTACAATATACCACTATTAATGTCATAGCTGTTCCTCAGGCAGGTTCATGTCGACCAAATGGAAGAGTACGCGCGTATCCGAACAAACCGGATTAAGATAACTTATCATCGCTGTGAGGTATTAAGAACGAATCTCGTTGCCTCGAGACGCTCGTTAAATGAGATTATAATGCGTGTGGCAATAGTGTGGAATGGTTAGTTTAATATGTATATCTTAATTACCTTGGCCTTACTTGAACGTTATTAACATTTAACCTGGAAGGGCAGAAACTATGACATAGTTAATTATAGATACGTTGAACAAAAATACTCGCGTTACTAAACGCTTAAGTGTATGCTTTCTTATCTGTATCATAGAGCTACTTCTTTCTAGGCTCTATGTGTTTACCATCCGCGGCCACATCATCATAAAATATAAGTTGATATTGCAACTAAAAACATAAAAGAAAAATCTAAGTTCTTACTGATGCCACGATAAAATGAAAAGTTTTTCTAGTATTACTTAAAGGAGCTAAAATTAAGAATAAAATACTTGTCAGGTTTGATACACAAACTATCAAAACTCGTATTAGAACGTCGGTTGTTAAATTACAATGCAAACGAGAATAGATAACATGATAAGTTCAAAACATAGTGCTAAGTCGCTGTATCGCGGTGGTGTTAAGAGAATGGCCGCAATACTGGTGCTTGTTTAAAAATTCTGGTTTCTATATACCATTCGCTAAGGACTTTCTGCACCCAGTTGGTATTGTTAAGATGTCGTAAAAATTGACTATAAGAAAAAAATCTAAATTAAATCAAAATTCTATCGATGATTCTATAAGCACTAACGTATAGACTAACTTTCAAGTGGTACTGCCAGAACTGATCGATGAGATGTCAACGGAGTTTTGGCAGAATCTTTGTCATGTAGTGTTTTAACTTTGCGTTATTCAACCATTAATTTCGTAATTTAATATTTACATCAATTAACAGAATATAGCTTCGTTATTGTGACCAAGTGAAAGGGTTTGGAAATAATAACATGGATTTCTGAGATGTTACAAAAACTCACTGGAAAATTGAAACATGTGCGCCACCATTTTGTTGGAACACTGAAGTCATCAAAAGACACTTTGTAAAGGGGAATAATCAGCGAATTGATAGTGACAGTGGTAATGTTAAACAGTGAGGATTAAATACCAATGTAGGTAAAGTTGGAAGAATTATCAATGAGTCATTTACAATTCAGAAATAGCTAATTCATGACATCTAGAAAATTATATTACAACTTACAATAGGAGGAACTTTGCGGAAACTACCGGGACAAACAATTGCAGCTTGAATGTCGATCCACCTTCCGCATTTGTAAAGTCATAGCGCAATCGAAACAATTCTCGATGGTATTAAAAGTTGGTCATAGAGTTATAAACGCTTTATGACCCTTTGTTATAACCTGGGACACAATAAAATACCGGCGTTAATATAATTATGATTGTATTGGAAAAGCTGAGAGAACTCGATGGATAACTTTACGTTGGTTCAACGACACAGGGTGAGCCATGGTTACGCCGAACCTTCTTTGTTTCCGGTATGGCATGGCATGAATTTGTATCGGATAACCTCAAGAATCTTCTAGGAACGTAAATCTTTGCAAATACATCATACATTGCTATGCTGATATAACACGCGCTCGCAGGAAGTGTACCTCTTATTCCTCTGCACGTGTTCCCCCGCTGCTGCTAAAGAGTAACAATTTTTTGTCCGCTGCACTGTTCCACATAAATTGAACCTCGCAGCGATAAATAGAGTAGGTAATTAATGAAAACAAAAAATCTTTCATACGTTGCGAAAAAACCGTACATATATACATATATATATATATATATATATTGATCTATGTTAATTCTGCACAAAATGACGGGTGCTACAGTGGCGCCGCCTTGTAGCCGAACCTTGACCGAATTCCCTGGCGATTCTCTCTAAAGACTTCCATAATTGTCTACAATCGTCGACTAGACCTCATTACCTAACATTGTCGTATTTACGAATGTTATACAAAGCGTATCTGTAAATTTATTGGGTGCGTACATTATTTTCTTAAGTGTATAAACAATTTATTTCAAGTGACACCGTTCGAATATTTGGCTCAATGTAATTTTATTAAAAAGAACGACATAATTTTTTTAATTTGTATTTAGTCATTATTATTACAAACTGTTTGTGAAAGAACATACAAGTCATAATTTGGAAGTTTTTGGCGGTATCTTAGTTTTTTTTTTATATCATACGAGACAAACGAACAGGTGGATCACCTGATGTTAAGTGATCACCGCCGTCCATAGACACTAGCATCACTAGGGGAGTCGCAAGTGCGTTACCAGCATGTGGTTGGTGGGAGGGGAGATGAGAGGACGGGGAAAGGGGAAGAGGAGGTGGGACTCCGGCACATTCACTGACCGAACGAAACGCAACAATGCAAGCACTGTTACTTAACGTCGGTGTTTCTATGGGTCGGGTGGTAGTACCTCGGGCGAGCCGACCCATTCATGCTGAAACCCGTAATAGCTTCAGTGTGGCTCTACCAACTACAAAGTCTGTCGTGCAGTGGCCTTTATATTCTATTAATAATCTTGTGTTATTTGACTCTGCATTTTAATATTGGTGATGTTTTACGTATTTACGTTGTACGGTTATGTATTTACATTCTGGAAAGTTGTAACAAGGGGGCCACAATCTCGTTAGATATTACTACCTACTCGACAATGACAGTAATAATCTAGAAGATTGGTTGACAAAAATAAAATAAATATGTCATAATTCGATCCATAAATTAATATGAACAAGCATCTAGTTAAAAGAGAAGCATAAATGTCTCAAAACCTGAAACAACATACATGGGCTACGATATAAATGCCTTACTATGCAGTGCTAAATAAACGTCTGTTCTTTACTAAATAACTTTTTCAATCTAGACTCTGTTTTCAAATCTAAAGAAGCTAGCAAATAATACAATCATGACGTATCATTCTTTGTACGTTGAATCGAGTAGTCATCATTATGTAGAGACTTGTGGCCTTTGCTTAAACAGTTGCATGGAAAATAATGCTAAAGGACTACTATTGTTAGGACATAATTGCACCTTAAAGTCGAATAATACTGCGTACATACCGTGATGCATAACATTATTAATCGAATTAAATCTTAAACTAATATTATAAAGCTGAAGAGTTTGTTTGTTTGTTTGTTTGGTTGAACGTGCTAATCTCAGGAACTACTGGTCCTCTTTGAAAAATTCTTTCAGTGTTAAATATCTCATTTATCGAGAAAGGAATTTATCAGGCTAAATCTAATAGGAGCGGAGCACCAAAGAAGAATGTTTCAAAATCGTTTTTTTTTCCTTTTGAGAGCTTTCGCTGCGTGTTAGCATTAGCCCAAAGTAACTTTTCCATGCGGACAAAGTCACGAGCAGAAGCTAGTTCTAAATATAAGGACCCATCAAGTATTACGTAAGCACTAAATTGTGGAAGGGGGGGGGGGGGGCTTTGATTTGCTTATTTTTGACGACATAAGGCTTGGTGGGATCTGGATATTTGTGCCTAATATCTGAGTCGCGCGATTTAATCCACTAGGCTACCATCGTCCTAGTAGCGAACCAGTATAAGTTAATTCCTTTATAGACTATAAACTCTTTATTTCTAGACTTGTTAACTGCGTCCTATGAATCAATAAGGATATCATAACAGATTTAAAATACTTACATAAACATTTACATGACCATGGAAGTGGGTAAGAGCATTGCTTACTTTTGCTGACTAGGGGAAGAAGGCGGACAGAAATTACAAAAATTCTGTCTACGTTCACGGAGAATATCTTTAGCGCATCAAATTCTCTACCGTTCAACTGATCGTTATGAAAATTAGTATGCTTGTATATATTTAAAAACAGACAATATTTATATAATATCCGTTTAGGTAAAACTTAACTGGTTATTACAACAAATAGTAATTATATCAAATAATAAGAAACGCTTGAGAAGCCATGGACATGGTCATTAATCCTAACTTCTTTACTAATATTATAAATGGGAATGTGAGTCTATTCATTTGTTACGCTCTTACGTTTTAACTACTTCACCGATTATGATGAAATTTGAAATACACGTTGTCAGGCCTACAGAAAAGGAAACGGGGTATTTTCATCAAGAAAAACAGTATTATTCCCATGGAATATATCAAATCTACACTAAGATGGGCGAAGCCACGCGCTATATATTAAGTATGTAATTATTTGTATAGCCTCAGCTGTCCGAAAAATAATATAAACCAACAGAGTACGTAAAATATGATTTACGAAAGGAAATGGTCGAATTATTCTCCCCGTTTAATTAACAGACACGTTTGATACATTGTATCATTGATATTACGAAAAATAATTGTTGTGTAACTGCGAATTTGCGACAATTGTAAATTAAAAATGTTCCACTTTTTCGTTCGAACGTGGGACAAAAACTCGACATTGGCATAGATAAAGAAGATACCAGCTCATCTATTGACATATTAAATAACAAATATACTACAGATAAGAAAGTAGTTGTTTTGTCTCACCGATGACTAGTGGTAGTGTGCGGATACCACGCTTAGCTTTCGTTTTTAATGCAGAGTCGAAAATCTTTCACCAAGCATCTGTAGCTGTGTTCCGACAGTTGTATTTCATAGCCAGAGACACGATAAGCGGGTTAAAATATAGAGTCGAATAACACAAGATTATCATCATCATTATCAGCCCGTAAGAGACCCACTGCATGGTCAAAGGCCTTCCCGAAGGAAGGTATGGGCATAATCACCACCCCGCGCACGACGTAATGGCGATTTCAAACTTTAAGAAATCCACAGTTCTATGTTTTCCCACACATAGTAGTACTACAAGAACATTTCTCAGGTTCAGGTTTCCTCCCGATGTCTCCCTTCACCGTCAGCCGATCGTGTTACCAATAAAAATTAGTAAATGTACGCGAATTCCGAAAAATTCGTTGATACATGCCGGGGTTCGAAATATACCACCCCGAAATAATATTATGAGTATAATATAAAAGCCACTTCATGACAGACTCGGATCCCGCCGAAAACTCCTATAACAATTGTCATTTAATAAGAGAAAAACTATAGCCATGAGAGTGCTGATATTTTAATGGCTTATGCATTTCAATTTCTCTTTATTTATTTTTTCTTATAATAGGCTGTAGCCTTTGAGCACAATCTCATTTGATGTTAAATGGCAACGCGGTCTAAGATGCTAATCGCGCTAAGCCTAGAGGGGAGTGACTCTCAAGTGCAGCTGCCGGAACACAGCAACAGGTGCTTGAAGACATTTTTTCAACTTGAAAGTGGTAGCTCGCCAGGCAGACTGAAGAAACCCAACTACGATGTTTTCTTTCACCGCGCGCACCGACTCAGTTGCTAGGATTTGAACATACGTCCATCGACGCGGTGTCCGAACACGCTACCGACTGAACCATTTACGTAGTCACTGATAAAACAATGCTAACACTATCACTACACATTATAAAACAAGATCCTCTGCCACATCTGTTTGTCTGTTCGCGATAAACTCATTAACGACTGAACGGATTTTCCCGCGGTCTTCACCAATAGATAAAATGAGAAAGATTTAGGTATATAATTTGTCAAGGTTTTTTTTTATTATCAGCGCGCGACAACGTCCGCCAGGCCCGCTAGTATGTGTCTACATGTTAAAAAGATAAACCAGAGCGAGTTTCTTGCCGATTCTTGTCGATGACTGGGTTGTTTGTCCGAGAACCGATGTGGTAGTTTTAACATTTGTAAGCGCCTTCTTAGGACCTAAACCGATTAAAGTATTTTTGAATTTAATTGCCTTATATTTCGTGCTCTCTGTAATAAATCAACAACGTTTGCGCTACTTTATTATCATTTTAAATTAAAATATAATTTTGAAACTGATTTATATAGAGGTTTCTTTATATTTGTGATTCATTTTTAATTGTTTTTTATAAGCAAATTATTTTTACGACTTATCAATGCCACACTCGTGTTTGGATTCTAACGGAGTTACTCGAATAAAGGAATTATCTTCTGTAATTAATCTGTGACATTGACCATTACAATTTTTCGTAAAACAGATTAGTGTAATAATTAATCATAACGAAGGAAACGTTTTCGACTCGTGAACCGGAATAAGAACGTTTTAAATGCTCAGTGATTTCTCACGTGAACAACGATCGATTCTTTTAGTAATTAAAATATCCAATATGGCGGTCGCATATCCATCCACAGATGCTATTTTCATACTTATGAACACGAAAACTTTGCTATTTTTAAACTGTGTATAGTGGTTACTACTAAAGGTTCTTACTAAAAGATTCCAGGTTCGGTAAATTAACAGTCTTTAAATATGACCAGCGTTTGAACACAATTACTATATCTTATCTCCAATACTGATTCAGAGATGTAATCTTTATTCTTATAAACACGGCAACTTTTCTATTTTTAATCTGTGTATAATGGTTACATTAAATTCAATTTCGAACCTTCTACTTTAAAAGACAAATAACATTTCTTACTAAAAGATTCTAAGTTCGGTAAATTAACGGAGTCTTCAAATATGACCAACGTTTGGATACATTTACCATAATATCTTATCTCTGACACTAACTCACATATGTAATCGTCATACTCATAAAGACGACAACCTTGTTATTTTTAATAAGTTTCTTGAATATCTTGTTTCCATGAACTAACAAGATTATAGGCAATTTCTGCGTGATCGCAGAATTCATGCTCCGTGGTATTAATTCTTACATTATTATTATTCACTTCACTTGTGCACAATAACCAAACTACATTACGTACCACCAATATTACAAAATGTAGAGCCTAAAAGCACAAGTTTATGAATGATATATAAAATCCACTACATGAAATTCCATGATCCTGCCAAAAACTCCCACATAGATCATAAGTTTAAACTTTTTAGATGTAACGAACCCGTTCTTTTTTTATCTATTGTAATTATATGAGAAACATAGAAATAATTGAATCACCTCGTCAACGTTGAATGCGGTCCACGTGGCAAACGTGTACTGGATATAATGAAGCACAAATATAGTAATTTCATTCAAATTCATATTATAGTATTATTTTTAACACACATTTCATCATATACTAGCTGTGTCTGCGGCTCCGTACACTTTTCTATGCAGTGATTATGGTCAACTCGTAATGGTACATATCATAAATATATAAAAATCCAGTGTAATGATGTTTGTCCATGATGAACTCCGAAACCACTCCACCGATCTCCGTGAAACGTTGGCATTTATGTATAATTTGGTCCAACTTGAGAGATACAATAATTTATATTTCAATAAATGGCCTCAATATTTTTAGTTACAACTTAAAGGATTTAAATTGATGATGTTATTAATTGTAAGTATCATCAGTCTCGAACAGATGGCGCTTTAATTTAGTTTGTTGACAGAAAACTGTAGGACCGAATGTTATAGATATCTCATAGATGGCGCCACGTTTTAATTTTGAATTTCTTTTTATCACGCTTTTATTAGCCTGTATGTTTGTTTGTAACCGACCCCTTTGAGCTCGATTTTGTCCTACTTTGAACGATCAGATTTAATTCAAACTTTGCACACCTGTCAAAGGTCGATGACAATGCAATAATCCGAAAAAAAAAGTTAAAAAAAATTTTTAACTAAAAAATTAAAAATAAATAATAGTTTAAAAAAAACTAAAAAAACACGCTTTCATATAAAATCCAACTAAAAAACAGAAAATAAAATTTAATAAATTTGGATTAAGAATAGTGTAAATTAGAAATAAATGTATATTTTTGTAAAAAGTGACAAAAAAATGATAAAAATACTGATATCTGGAGGTGCTGATAGTAACAATGACGCATCGCATGTTATTTCTAATTTACACTATTCTTAACCCAAATTTATTAAATTTTATTTTCTGTTTTTTAGTTGGATTTTATATGAAAGCGTGTTTTTATAGTTTTTTTAAACTATTATTTATTCAACTCCAGTTTATGCAACAACAACGCGTGACCGGGTCAGCTAACATAAATGCAAATACATATACAAAAAAGGATAGATTTTATTTTATTTGGTGTCGTTACCGTCACATAGATAATATTTAGGTATATGAATGCTAGTAACTGCTGCAGTTAACAACTGTGTTGCAGCCACTGGCGCTCACTGTCGAAAACATTTTAAACAATAAACAGGTACTATAAACAACGAGACATGACAATAAAAATACCTATAGCTGATTCTGGACTACTTTTTTTTTATTAGATCGACCCTTTGTAATTTTTTATTTATTCGCTATTTTTACATATCTTAAAAAATATGTTTTTATGCAATATTAATTTTGATGTACATGAAGTGTCAGGAAAAATTATGTAATCCAATAGTATTTGCCCATAAATAAATAACATTTAATTAGAAAACGAGTTACACGTACTTCGCTAAAGACTACAGACTTCAAATTTTCTCAGCTTTTCGTTTTGGCTAACTGCGCTCCTTTTCCTTACGGCAGCTGTATTGATATTTTAATAATTCAGTTACCACGACAAAACTGGATATACATACGATTATAATATGTTATTTTTAATATTGTTTACGCTCTGTATATTATATATAACTAGCGGGCCAGCAGACGTTGTCCCGCCCTGATTATGAAAAAATCCTTGATAAATTATATACTAAAACGTTCCTCATCAATCACTCTATCCACCGGTGAAAACCGCATGAAAATCCGTTGGGTAGTTTTTGAGTTTATCGCGAACAGATAGACAGACAGACGCGGTAGGGGACTTTGTTTTATACTATGTAATGATTATATCATAGCGTTGCTACACAGGTTGCACGGTGCTTGATCACGGATAACTTTCAATTTTCAATGAAACGATTCATTCGTTGTTGGAATCATCTATACATATAAAACGCGTTTGTTTATTGTTTGTCCGAACTAATCGACTTAATTCCCGAACCAATTTTAATGACCTTTTTTATAGATAGAGTTCTTTACAGAATCTTATATTTGAACTTTATATCATTAGACGTTTAAAGGTAAAAATTGGTAGAAATAAGTTAAACTCGATCGATAAAAAGATCATGAGCCTCTAAGAATCCCATTACAGGGTCATAGGAAGAAAGGTATGGGCATAATCACCACTCCCGCGCACGACGTATGGCGATTTCAAACTATGAGAAATCCACAGTTCTATACTTTCTCACATACTGCGGTACTACAAGAACATTTCTCAGGTTCAGGTTTCCTCACGATGTCTTCCTTCACCGTCAGCCGATACTGTTACCCATTTAAATTAGTAAAAGTATGCGAATTTCGAAAAATTCGGTGGTACTTATCGGGGTTCGAATCTGCGGACATCGGAATGGTTTTCCTTTCCACCGATTAAACTACTATACCACCACGACTTTCTATCAAAGAAACTTCATACGATAAAAAAGTTTATTACAGAGGTTTAATAATAATAACAGAATCGCCGTAAAAATACATTCCACGTTTAAAACATGTACTTTCACAAAAAAAAAGAAACATTTTCACCACAACGAAGTCGCAGGCACAAGCTAGTGTAATTGATACGAAAAAAATATTCTTGTTTCAAACTGAAAAACTCTTAAATCACGTCACTTAAATACTTTTTACAGAGGTAACTCTAACACACAAAAAATTTGCATCAAAAGAGGTCGATTATATGAAATCCGCACTCCAAGATCGCAGTTTTAATTTTCGAACACGTTTGCACAAATCATTTTAAACACAGATAACAAATATTCTTTTAAAAAAAAAAGGTTGGCAAAGGCAATAACGTAATTTATAGTATTTGAAATGGTAGGAAAGGCAGCGAACAATGGCGCGTTCGTCTAACAGCGTACTGGATGTTAGAACGTACGGTGTGCAAGTTTTCAAAACATATTACCTATGAATGCTGTATGCGCAACCGCGGTTAGGTGTTTGGCTGGACATGTGAGTTTAGCTTCACAGTGTCCGTAATGTATTGGTTTTCAAACAATACAGATTATACACGGTGTTCTGAAGAGCGGTCTGAATCTTCACGCCTTATTCCATGTCGCTGATGTATAGTCAAATACGATGTAAACTTAAAGAATTATCTCATCCAAAGAATGGTAAGAGAATAAACTTAGTATTTTTGCATCATTTCTAGAATAAAGGCATAAGGAATATTTATACTCTTTTTTTTAATTTTACTTAACAGTAGACAGATAAATCTGGATGGTTCGTACCTATAGTTAGACCTGATAGGTAACGTTGTTAATATCTAGATTTATTAGAGCTTACTATGAAAATTTGCAAGTCTTGACACATTGTACTGAATATGGAATATGCCAGTTTTTACGAGTAACCGTCGCTGAGCTTCTTAAAATATTATCCACCTACATTGATAAGTGAAGTCAAGCCAAGATTTTAGTTCTTCATTATCGAAAGCAGATAAATTTTCGTGGACCCTCGCTTACGAATTGAGAACCCCCATTTTTTAGTCACGGCAACGTAGACCCCCGTCGAGTCTCCCTTGGACCTGGACCACTTTGGGAACTAATGCTCTAGCTAATTGCTAGGATATCAACTAATGTTTGTATTATACAACATTCGATTTTAAGCGCTGGCAACTTTAGAAGCAGTTATTCTCACGAGCGATTATAATGGAAACTGAATGAAGGCATGCCGTGCAACAAATTGCAGAGAGTGTACGAGCGGTACACTGGCACGACACGTGGTCATACCACCGGAACGGTTACGTACGACCTTGACACCTATCATCCTACCACCTACCGTCGACCTTCATTACCTGACATTATATCCCCACTAGAAGATTCTATTGAAGCGTTCGCGTTATGTCGTTAAAACTGTATAAATGTGTATATATAAGGCAAACGTATTCTGAAGCTATTAAAGGTGGAGTATAAAAAATCATCTGCATTGGTGTGTTACCATACCGAAAAAAAAAATACGTGTGTTATCTACAAAAATACTTATTACTCCCAGAATAGAAGTATTTAGAGTTAAGGACTCAAATTATCAGGCATTTCTTATTTAACTTATTTCTAACAAATATTTGCTTGGGGACCGAAAAAATAAAATATTCGTTTATAAAAAACCACCCTAGTATGTAAAGAATGTAAATCTAATGTGTCTGTACTTTTTAGATTTTTGTAGAAAAAAATATCGCCGAAATAAGTAATTAGGTATTGTTAGAATAAGTATTATTTTTATTTTAATCATTTTTAGAAATGTCTGTCTGTCTTGCACAGAAACGTGACGCCATATTGTCGTAACGGACTTCCGTTGCATTGTCGTCCAGTTACCTCCTAAACGAAGTTTAACTTCAAAAACATTTCAATCATTTTTAGAAATGTCTGGCTGTCTGTCTGTTTGTTGGAACACACATCACTGCTATAGTACTGCGTTCAAATCTTCGAGGAAATCATGGAGCATATCTTCAAGTAACATTTAATCTTTATTTCATTAAAATCGGTTTGGTCTATCAAAAGTTATTGTAATTTTAATGGCGACGCGATTTAAGTACGAGAGAAAAGCAAATAAACTCAATACATTCGGATGACTTTATTAATCACGGTTGTTTATATAGTTCCACGTGGACGAAGTCGCAGGCACAGCTACGTATATATATTGTATGGACAATCGTAGGGTTATCTAGACCTTAATTCCTCAAACGTTAGCATATGGCAAAATAAAGAAATAAATTTAAATGATAGACTATGGTAAACAAAAACGTTGGTCGTGAGAACTTAATTTCTGTGTTAAAATGTACATAATAGCGAATTTTGTTTTATTCAATGAACACGTACTGGTCTAGCGGTTAGAATAAAAAACGCAAGGTAACATTCGCGAGTTCGAATTCCAGAGGTCTCGTTTTAGTAATAACAATATTCGAAGGACAAACATACATACACACATCCTTTTATAAAAAAAACTAATATTATAAAGTTGAAGAGTTTGTTTGCTCGACCACGCTAATCTCAGGAACTACTGGTCCGATTTGAAAAATTCAGTGTTTGATAAGTCATTTATCGAGAAAGGATGTAGGCTATATATTATCACATTAAGGCCAATAAGAGCGGAGCACCAATGAAGAATGTTTCAAAAACGGTTTTTTTTCCCTTTTCACAGCTTCCGCTGCGTGTTAACGTTAATAATAATAATAGCCTTTTGTTCAGACCTCTTAAACTAATTACAATGTATTTAAACATAAAACTAATGCTAGACTTTTAACCTAAATAATATGTTTGCCAGTCAGCAAAGTCCTCCAACCCTTTTCATTCATTCCTTTCTTGAGCCACTCAGTTCCACATGACTCCTGGCACTTGTCTGATATCGTCATCCCACCGTTTCTGCGGTCTACTTCTCTTTCTTTTGTCTTTTCTGGGGTACCGCCGTGTCACTCTTTTGATCCATTACCGTGTCCTCGTCTATATATATATATATATATCATTTTGTACCTAGTAAACATTGTATATACCGGGGCTTCATAAATCGTGATGATCAGTAGAAACAGAAATCGAGGAACGCAGACACATAATGACATAAAATAGTAAATACAAAACTACCGAGACAATCAATCGACGGTAAAGTTTTTATTGATAGATTGGCAGAATTTACTTGCGCTTGACGACGAATGACGGGAAATCATTCGGAAGTCGGTCATGGCGCGACGAGAACGGACAGTTTATGTTATACGTACAAATTATACGTGTTCGCGTCTAGACATGCAACTCGTGCCCTTGGGATGCTTCAATAACAGAGCAATACATAGGACAGTTGGCTTGAACACATTGCTAATTCCTACTCCGGTCATATTTAACTCTATCATAATTATTGGAAGACAGTTTCTCACTCATTTATTTGATAATAAACCATTATATAAACAAAAAATCGAGGCACTCACGAAGACTGCCGATAGAGTGATAACTCAAAACAATAGAATAACTGTGATCTCTTTTGAATATTTAAATTAATTATAGTGTAACTTATTGCAATTTCGTAATGTTCATATTTTGGAATATTATTGATTTGGAAAATTCTTTTTGTTTTACTAGCTTTCTGTCCTGACTTTTCACGAGTACTTACGAAGAAAATGACATGAAATCTTCCCTAAAATATACGACTTTGTAATGATATGAAATGGTAACTAAATAACTGAACCCTAATCTGTCAATTTTGTCATTATTTTTGAATATCTCTCTATTGTTTTCTGTTATTCATTAACATTTTTACATGAGAAATTTTTGACCCAAATTTCTCATTTTTCCCTACGATTTTACTAATATTATTTTTGATACAAACCTTATACTGATAATATATAATACACACACAAAAAACAAATTAATGAAATATGTGCAACTGTTCTAATGTAATGCGCTTCTATTGCTTACATATACATTCGGTAATTGATTTTTATACCCGTAGAATTTATACGCTAATTACCATCACGCTATTACATTTAGGAAAGGGACAATATTAAAAAAAAAAACCTTCAGAAAGTATGCAAAATGAGCACCAGAAATAGTGTCAGCATTGGCGAGGCGCAAATTATCGGCAGCAGAGAGATGGGAAAAAAGTAAACACAAGTGCAACCGCGAGGCACATCTAGCAGTCAAACAAAACGAACCTTCTTCTTACTACTATCCCAAGTCAAGTATGATCGTCAAAACGTTTTTCCTCTTTCATTCTGTTAACTCTTTATTCACACTCTTCATGCACTTATCATTTGTCACACAATCAATCCACACCTATTTCGTTCTCTTCCTATCGTTATATTCTTTCAACTTCATACTAAACACAGTAAATCTCAAAACACTCATGCCCGGTCCTGGCACAAAAGCATGCCAGTTACTGGCAAGAACAAGCCACTGGCATGTGTATCGAAATTCTGCCCGTAACTCGCGTGCCAGTACAAAGCATAACAGGAAATCGCAGATCGTTTGATTTTTTCCCCTCGCGGGGAAATGTGGAGAGAGATGTAGTGTGTCACTAGCACGAGGAAGCTGGATTCTAGAAACTGGTATTCCAACCACAGGCATGTGTATGGTGGCTTCACGGAATGCAAGCAACTGGCATGCCGGTTTACCAGCACCTGATACGCCATTTACAAGCATGTGGTTTTTTCTGCCTCTAACAGACATATGTATATACAGAGGTACCGAAGCCAATAATAATGCTAGTACGTCTACAGACAATCATAGAATTAGGTTAACTAAAAGAGCATCTTTCTGTGTTCCGATGGTAATTTGATCTCCTTTCAACACTTACTGCATTATCATTCGGTGTTGTAGTGTCACTTATGGTCAGGTGGGATTGTGGCAAAGCACTTAAGGAGTCAAAGCCATGATGGCTTAATTGATAGTGTTCGGACACCGCGTCAATGGACGTACGTCCGAATCCTAGCAAGTAAGTCGTAGCTTTCGGTGAAGGAAACCATAGAATGGTGGTATGGCTTTTTTTCTAAATCCGCCTGCCTAGTTACCAACCTCAGGTTGAAAACTGTCGCCAAGCACCTGTTGTTGTCTTCTGGCAGTTGCACTTGAGAGCCAGCCACGTCTAGGTTTAGCGTGTTTCCCATCTAGATTATATCGTCATTTATCATCAGATGTGATTAGGGTCAAACACTAAAACTTATAAAGTATAAAAAGGCACGATACGAAGATAAAATAAATTTGTAGTCGTCGTAAGAGGACACATTAATACATGCGATTTGTGCCGCTTTTGCAAATGCTAGTCGACAATAAAGTCGCATCGCATCTCGCAACGGGCACAAGGTCCGCCATACGCGTGTGCAAAACTACAAACATCATTACAAATAATATATACTATAAGAAATCATATTAACACGAATCCTTTGCATTTGAGTTTGAACGTGTGGACTAGACGTTAATTCGACAGTTATTAATGTCATAGAACATACATTGTATTCTTTTTGTTTATTTCTATTTACTTTCGCCTTTGCAAGTAATAATACTATGGCAAAACTCGAGTATTATTTTTCCCGCCCTCTGTTCCCGTTGCCCGCACCGCGTCTCTTAGCGAGTTATACTACCATACTATAACCATATAATACATGTTAGATATATTGTATTCTTCCTTAATAAATACACTATAAAATGCTAAAAGAAGTGTTCATATATGACTGATAGTTTCAATGATAAGCGCGTTCAAACAATAAGTCCCTGAGGTTTGTAATATTAGTTAATGGGTATATGCAGTTTAGGCCTGTAGTGTCCTTACAATAATTAACAACGAAAAAAATAATAATAAAGTAGCTGATACCCGCGTCTTCGTCTGCGTGCTTTATTATATATTTGATGTACAGAGGAAAAAACATGAAAAAATGGATAGCAAAAAATAATGAAACAAATACTAAATGTTACTCGAGAATATGCTTTATGATTTTCTTGGGGAGTTTTTATCACTAAACTTTGTTATTTAGCAGTGATGCGTACACAAACAAGCAGATAGACATTCCTAAAAATGATTTAAATATATTTAATTACTTAGTCACTTTCAATATTTTTTAAAATCAAAAATCTGAAAAGTACCACGTAAAATTTACATTCTTACGGTATGCATAGATTATGTTGATTATACTGAAACACATTGAGTGGTGTAAATATATAAAATTATTATTACAAGATTAATTCAAACGAAACAGCATCCAAACTAACTAAGCGATAAATTAGTCAACACCTCACATAACGATGATCAATCGACGTTCACCGTCAAAACTCAGTAAATATTTGTCAACAGTGAGGCGACAAGTTGTGCAACCGAAACCGCAAAGCACATTGTTCGACGACCGCGGGGCCGCAACAAAACCGTTGGCTTTTGACATTATTCAAAAGCTTAGCGTACGGTCCGAGCTACAGCAGATGCTGAACTTTATAACGCAGCGGAGCGTGCAGCGTTCTTAACACTGTACCGACCATTAACGGTTCAACAGCGTACCCACGTACGACCGGCCGCTCAGCCGCAGATTATCGCTGGCGTCGAATGTTTTTCGGTCTAGAGTTAGACCATCGCACGGCAATATCTGTGTGATTCGTATGTTGTTCACATGGAATTGTCCGTTTTCTGTTATTATAGAACAGTGCTCGCCAAACCGTGGCTCTTCAAGTGCAGACGGAAAATTATCTAGTCACTTGCCTTTTAAGAAACAAGTTGTTTACAAAAGTGTACTTTTAATGCAAATAATTTCCATAAAAATGTCTCCACTAAAGCGAAGCTTAAGTATAAAAAAATATTCTTTGAATAAACTTTACTTTCGTATTATTTATATTTGTCTGTTATGGATGATGAGTTTGCCGACCACTGCTATACGATAATACAGTAATAATAACATGGGCACTGAGTAATAGGTTATTTTTAGGTGGCCCCGATAAAAAGCCGATTAATATGCTTTCGGTCAGTAATGTGTTAATAAGTAATATCATTCATAAATATTATAAAAGACAACGTCTGTCTCTTAGTATGCCTGTAATTAGAAAACTAATGAACCGACGTGAATGATTCTCTTTACCAACCATGGGTATATTTTCTACTCTAATCAGGTTTTAGTACATGTTTTGTAGCGATGGCTAGTTTACGGAATAAGTGGTAAGGTTAAAAGTAAATTAAATTGAAATAAAATAACTACTAACATATTCAGTCGTAATATTTTACCTAAGCCTTTGAAATATATGTAGCGAGCTAGTAAATGCATATACCAGTATATAGAATGTAGCCGCCGAACTTAATTTGTAAATCATTTCCAATTTCCTTTTGAACAACAGTATTAAAGTTTAATGTGGCTTGAAAATTATATGAAGTACGTCACACGCTAACGCTTTATCATTCGGGCCACAAAACTCCGTGCGTTTTACACACCTATTGTTAATTCTTCAATCTCATTAGCAATTTTGAAGGTGTTCGGTACGCCGATGCAATGTCTGCCTATGGATTTGAAAAATATAGGTTTAAGCCTGTGAAGCTACTACGCTTTGGATTCTTCTTGTAATGTCTCTTGCGACTTCTAGTAATTAATAGTGAGTTTAATTATGATCATTTTATTATTAATCTGTATTATACTAAAAAGTAGTAAATATGCACGTCATCATCCGCATGCTATACAGAAGGCCTTAAAACATAGAAATGTACAACCTTAAAAAAATCGCAGTGCTATAAACCCAGTCACTAATAACGTCCTGGTCTCGAGAACTAGTTTAGAAATGTGTCTTTTTTTTAAACTGGTTCGACAAAATGACTGTACAGTACCTGATGGAAAGTACAGTACAGTATATAAATATCGGCGACTGTCGGTCTAAAAGAGCTACGGCAGTCGTAGTTATCATGCCGACTTGCAAAAGTGCCTCTTTACGCCTCGTTTGAACGACCCCATATCATATGAGGAAGGGAACACACTGGCTGGGAGGCGATTCCACATCTTCACAGTGCGACAAAGAGCTTTCTTGTGGACATGTATTTGTTACGGATCATTCAAATCAGGATACAGCAGGACGAATACAGCAACATGCGAAGCGGTAATACTAACGCAGTTGAATCTCGTATAAATTCTATCACTCTCAGATTTGTGTGTACTTAGGGATTGGAAAATTAACAAATAGCAGAGATATAGCTCTCTGGATCCCGAGTGAAAATCAGCACTGGTGAACCAACCTCCTACAGCACATATGCTAACTCTGGGCCCCTTTGCTACACACATATATTAAAATCAAATTTTTATTTGTATCTTTTTATGTTTATCTTGTATGTGTGTTTTCACCTATAATCAATAACTATATTTAAGTGTGTGTTGCAAATAAATGTATTTTCTTTCCAACAGATAAGCCTAAATCAACGTATTATCTACAAGCATCAATATATGAAATACTAACTTTTGTCCACGCTTTCACTTGCCTTATTGTAGATTTAATCTGACCCTCCGCAAAAATATTTTTTATTGAATCTGCCTAAAGTTAAATATACTTAATAAAATTAATAAACCTATCAGAAATGTTCCGCAGATAACGACAAGCATCAAGTAAATATCTCTAATATTGACACCAAACCCGATGCGAACGCGTACCAATAGACAACAAGATACGCATCGCTGATATGTTCACATTCAAATATATGACGCTCACAAGAACAAAATATAACAGTAACATAAATAAATACGTTTTACATGTAAAACCTATTTCTGTATATAAAAAAAACACTAAGTGATTATTAAATTTTACAGCCAATAATAAAAAACAATAAATAGAACGTATAACCCTTGTCCTATTAAAAAAAAAAAATATTCCTCCTATTTCGTTCATATATATAGTTAGCTTTTTATTGTTAGAATGTATATTATGCTATCTGACACCTAACTTTCTGTTCACGTGATAGTGATTGTAACATTGCATTATAAGTGTTATATAATTTATGTCATATATATTTTATAAAACCAGAGTGTGGCATAAAAACAAACGCTAGAAGTGAAACTTTTGAATTAAAAAGATTTTATTAAAAACGAACGTCATGGGCAGGCCCTAGCTAGGGGGGGCATTATGGGGCAATGCCCTACCTTGAAATTACAATGCCATACATTAAAAATACCAAAAACTTAGATACGTTATTATAATTAAATTGCTTGATCATAGTTTGAGATAAAAAAGAATGTAACGATAGGCATCTAAACTTTTCCGAACATAACACAGTTTGTGACATTCGAGTCAGATCAATTATGACATTTTTTTTACTTCCGCCCTCCCTAACCAATGTAGCCCTACCTCAAATCCGACACCAGTTACAGCACTGCCAAGCAGCCACCCATCCAAGTACTGATCACTCTCGATGTAGCTTAATTTCGGTTAAATGTGTTCGGTTAAAAAACAAAGTTAAATACCTTAAGAAGAGATAGTGTCTAGTTACTAGATTATACTAAAAGTAAACTGTCGTATTCCACAAAAATCTACGAAACTTCCAATACCCGAACATTGATATCAAATGAGATGACTAGATATGACAGTTTTAACCTCAACCATATAGAATTACCGAACGCCGGTGACCCGAGTTGTATACCGAGGTACCGACAACGCTCTACCGGTTCTAAAAAAAAGGGACCGTACACGGATACATTAGGTACTCACACCCGACTTCTATTTACATTACTAAAAATCGCCCCGGATTCGCCTGCATTCAATTAACAGGCAGCGAGTGACAGTAGAATGCATAACATAATAATCTTCACTATAAACAAACGAACAAATGGTGTTAGAGTCTATGGGAATTTTATATATCACTACATATTATAAAACAAAGTCCTCTGCTATGTCTGTCTGTTCGCGATAAACTCAAAAATGATATATGATAGATAAAGTGATTCATGAAGAAGGTTTAGGTATATAATTTGTCAAGGTTTTTTATTGTCAGGGCGAGACAACGTTCGCAGGACCCGCTAGTATGGATATATGATACTCAACGATATGTGTATTAACAATTGACAAAAACAAAAAATATCTCAATTGAATATCTGTAATTAGACAGAGCTTTGTAACTTATTATTTACTAGCCGACCCGTGCCCACTTCGTTGGGCGGTAATGGGCATTATCAAGCTACAAATTTTCTCTAGAACTCAATCATATATCTCTCATCATTAAGGCCGCGTTCGTAAGAAACGTTTTCGTTCGACCATTTTTCTCGGACTCCCCAGATATTAACCCCTGCAACCTCACAAACTGTACCTCTTTATAATATTATTATATATAATATAATTAGTTAATAGCTTCTGCCCGCGACTTCGTACGCGTGGAGTAGTTATTTTGGGCTAAGACGCAGCGGAAGCTCTCAAAAGAAAAAAAATACCCCGATTTTAAAACATTTTTCATTGTTGCTCCGCTCCTATTGGTCTTAGCGTGATGATATGTAGCCTATGACACTCATAAATAACGTGCCTTTACATTGGTATAGTATATTTCAAAATCGGTTTAGTCGTTCCTGAGATTACCTCCTACAACGTCACAAACTCACAAACTTTACCTCTTTATAATCATTACATAGTATAAAACAAAGTCCCCTACCGCGTCTGTCTGTTCGCGATAAACTCAAAAACTACTGAACGGATTTTCTTGCGGTTTTCACCAGTAGATAGAGTGATTCGTGAGGAAGGTTTTAGTGTATAATTTGTCAAGGATTTTTTTATAGTCAGGGCGGGACAACGTCTGCCGGGCCCGCTAGTATTAGTATAAATAGTATAAATTACAGCAAAAAATTACAAAGTCTTCGGTGTATGGGTCCTTTAGTTTTTGATTTATTTCTCGAACATGTTTAAACCTTGATAGAAAGTTTAGATCTGTTAATTTTTCTCAAAAAGTACATAATAATAATAAATAAAATATAACTTGGAAACAAATATATAGTACACGTCCGCATACAAAATCGATTATTCTCTTTCGAACTGGCCCTGCTGTGTAAACAACACCGTTGCTAGGCAACCCCGAGCCAACAATGGCCGCTCGGGACGGCGACCGAGCGAGACAGCAGTACAGCGGCAATCGCGAGCACGAGCGAGACAACGCCACACGAGGTTTGTTGAACGATAAAGGCTGTGCAAACGCATAGTTCACGGTAGATTTGACGAACCCGATTTTTATTAGGGAAATTATTACTTCCTTATGGGGCGAGACTTGTATAATGAACGGTAGCTGGTACATTTCCCGGTTATTATTCTAAACATGTTACACTCACTATAGTAATTATTATACCGAAATGGAATAATTGAGTCATGACATTTGGTAATGAGCAAATCGAATTTTCATATGATATGTTTAATTTTTTAAAGATTTTTTTTGGTTTTTTTATGAGATTTTACATGTACAAAATTTGAAGATCTTGAAAAATAACGTAAAAAAATTAGGAACGGCTGAAATTGGATTTAGCTCATTTTGAAATGTAATGACTCAATTGATGATTAATTATTATTTGATGTTGCGTATGTACTCGTATATTTTTACGAATGAGACTGCAGTGGTTATTTCTAATACTCTTGGACTGTGGTGTGATGGACTGGAGCCTTATCTCTCTTCTCGGCTTCGTAAAATAAAAAGTCTAAAAAGGTCTTGTAGGATCTTTTCTAGAACGAGAAAACAAAGCACATAGGTAGCATTAATGCACTCGTTTACTTTTTTTTTCATAATAAAAACCTGATTTATATTATATCAGATGTCACCTAATGGTCGAAATTCGACCATATTTCATCTGTATCTTTCATGTTTCAACATGAGGAAAAAAAAATTTTTTTTTTTTTAGTAACATTAAAATTAATCAACAACTAACAAATAAAGAAATAAAAAAGGATTTATAAACAGAGGAGAAACTGTAATTAGCTGTTTTATTTTCGTCTAATAATGTATGTATATATTTTTTTAATACTATATTACTAGCTTCTGCCCACGACTTCGTCTGCCTAGAATAGTTACTTTAGGCTAATGCAAAAACGCAGCGGAAGTTCTCAAAAGAAAAAAATCCCTGATTTTGAAACATTCTTCATTGGTGCTTAGTGCCTATTGGTCTTAGTGGTGATATGTAGCCTTTCTCGATAAATGAGTTATCTAACACTGAAAGAATGTTTTAAATCGGATTAATAGTTTCCGAGACTAGCGTGTTCAAGCAAAGAAACTCTTCGGCTTTATAATATTATATATATGTATATATCTAAAAGACGTGCATCACTCAAAAACTACTGAATTTCTTTTTCTTAGACACTTGACCCTTACGTTAAAAAGGAGATCATCACGATAGCTTAATTTAATAAAAAGTTACTAAAGTGTAAAGAAATTACGATTTTAAGCAGAACACGTGTAGAAATCGGGCAAGCGGTATGACGCTTATGATTTTTCCCTGTACATAAAATAAGTTATCAGCTAGTAAGTAATACATTAAATTATCTGTAGTTTTAATGATCTAATCTTACAAACAGCTGAATCGATTGTGATACGGCGTTTATTAACAGAGTGTATTATCTAAGCTACATATCTTTACGCTTATCCACATGAACTAACCAGTAAGGATAAAATTTAACAAGAGGTAAAAAAACCGACCATAGTAATCCCGGTAAAATCATGAGAGCTAAGACGCCGGCACCAGTTAGTGATGAACAAAAAAATTATTGCTCAAATATCTTTTGAATTCAATCAAAAACACGGTTTAATTTTAATAAGAAAAGAAAAGATTTCTCACAGAGCATACTTTAATAGCCTTTTATTCGAGACAAACAAACCTTCACGTGGCATAATTGACAAATATGTGCGAAACGGAACGACCTACCGCAAAGCCGAGCGTCAGTTTTACAAAAAAAAAAAAACGATTTCTTCAAGATACGAGAGACAAAAGATTACATAACAAGAATATACCATGGAATATTAGGCAGAGTTGCGACAGTCGGCGACGTAAGTAAATTTAAATTTGTTTGAATCACAATGAGACTGGGTATGTATTTACTTGTTAATGCGGTATTATTGTTGCTGGGAGGTTAACGGGGGTTAGGTTACGAAATGTCGTTCTGGTAGCGCTGTTGTCGAGGCGCGCTTTTCAGATTATAATCTGTTGCTGTTCGAGGCGGGTATTTTGAATTTCGAACGTGTTTCTAGCCGGCGAAAGTGTCAAATTTATGTCAAACCACGGACTCTGTATTTTCTATTCTAAGGCAAAGGTATCTAGACTATGCAGCCATTTTTTTTTCTCGAACTGACTATGCTTTTGACCTGGCAAGGTCTTTACAGCTTCATCGGACTACAATTATGCAGCCAAGTCACACGTCATTTTATAAAGCTTGTCAATTCTGGAGTGTCTTGTGATAATTTAAAAGTTCTAACAAGATGATGGTTCCCTTGTTAGAATTCATGGTCCTTGGTATTATTTTCCATCCAGTTCACTTGTGCCAAATAACCAAACTACATTACGTAAAACATCACCAATATTACAACATAACACAAACAAAAAATAACACATGAATAAAATATAAAATCCACCAAATGACATTCCAAGATCCCGCCAAAAACTCCCAAATCGTATTTTATAAACTCGATTCTTAAAGTACGGCCATTAGGTAAAGATTTAATTTAAAAAAAAAAAAGTTTGACAGCTGCTGAAGCGCAAAACCCGCATTGAAGTCGTTTTTTGTATGTATTTTCACAGACTATACCATTCGAGTCACGTCCCGTTAGTGACAACCGATCGTTTTTAAACAGCCCCCATGAGTTAAAAGCTTCAACTCGGCACTCATACATAATGACTCATATCAACGAAACGCGTACTTTAAGATGGATTGAGCGTATCGTGGCACGGGTCAGTCGGTATACGCGAACAGAATAAATACAAGCTTTAACATCATTTTACACACCATGACACAAGCGCCTTTAGCTTTGTACATGTGAAAATTGTTTCCACGTTTCATGAAAACAATTTTTTTGAAGCGATACTTCGTATGAGAAGCCTTTGAAATTGTGATCGGCAGCTTGTTTCTGTGATGAAAAGTGATCGGTCTAATCACTGTGTCAAATCGAATTAAATCAAAAATAATTCATTCAATTTAGGCCCCGAGACTACGTTATGAACGTCAAAGCAACCACCGGTTCGGATAAACAACTCAGTCACCGAAAAGAACCGGCAACAAACTCGATCTGGTTTATCTTTTCATGATACATATGTATACAATATAGATAGTTACATTCGATTTTGGTCGATGCACAGAGAAGGGCGTAATTCCCTGACGTCACCATCGTTGACATATTGATCCACCCTATACTCTAGCCTTTAGACATTAAAACCCGCATGACATGGCGCTTGAACTCACTATCCGGCAAATCGGTAATGTGTTTTGGGACTTTGTTATAAAATCTAACACTATTACCTAAAAACCTGTTATTGGTATTATTACTAAGCCTGAAACATGGAATGACCAAGTGTCGAGGAGATTGTTGAAAATACCTATTCTCATCCGATTGCCGTAGTTAAGCAACGTCGGAGGCGGTCAGTACTTGGATGGGTGACCGCCTAGCCCTGGAACACCGTTTGACGTTGGCTTTTTATTGTATTTTTGTTGAAATTGAAATGTTTCGTTGTATACAAGTCTCACTTCTATCCTTGTCTTTACGACACACCCTTTTTTATTATAGGATGATACATGTTAATATTGCAGCTTTTTAATGTACTATCTGACAACCCATTTATATTTAGTCAAGCGCCAGACGTCAATTCAGTGCGACATGTATGTATATCAATACGTATTCTTTAAATTGTTTTGAAATAAAAGGATTAAAAAAGGATCCTTACCAAGTGACTACAATCTTGTATTCAAATTTGTACCCCGGTTTTGTATATTAACAAACACTTTCTTATTAAACTTTTAATCCTCAAATGGATGACTTTAACGGGGTGAATCTGACATTTACAACTTTATTACTTATCCACAACTTTGATAGTATTAAGTTGTAACTCAATTTTAATACTTTATTAGGTAATTAATAACATTTTAATATACAATAAATTTTCCAGTTTTATCGTTATTCAAATATATTATGGATTCTTGTTGACCCGAAAGGCCTGTACGTTGCATATATGCACTAATAATTATATACCATGGAAGTTTTAAAAATAATACGACAAAAACTCGTTAAGTATAGCTAGTTTTTATTTTATTATGTCAAGGCGCAATAGACGCATATGCCAGTGTCATGTTTTATAGTTTTTTCCAATTATTTCTTGCGTTTTTCAATGATCGTTATTAAATAATATTATTGTCATTACCAAGTGAGTAATTATGTTATATTAAACAATTAGTGTCTTCTGGTGACGTTATTGTTCCAAGAAAATGGTGGCCTTTTGATGAGAAATTTCCAACGGGATTTTTATGATATCAATTGGGCACAATAAAGAAATTATATCGCGGAAAATGCTACCAATGTTGTACATAATACGGCCAAATACCGCAATTTTACTCAATAAAAAATATTTAAAAAAACACTACATAACGTACAAAAGTCTCGGCCAGAAAGTTCACGCCATTTATTGATTATTACTGAAAAATTCTACGCATAAACTGAATTACACTAAACCTTTGTCCTACCTATTGTTATAGAATAGCTGAAAGACGAATAACTAACGTTAAATAAAAAAACGATACACTGAAATTTTAATTTTATTTATGTATATTTTTAATTTAATTTAATTGTAGACGATTTATTAAAGGTGACTGCTCTCACGTGACATCCCATACATTTGTTGTTTTTTATATTTTAGATACTAATTGAACATACGAACACACAAAAGTTGGAATTTCATTATCAATTCAAAGGGTAAGTATAAAGAATCGAACAGTCTTATTCATAAACTCTACCAACTACGAAACAAAAAAACATACAAAATCGAATTTCCCTCAACAGGTATTTCAGAATAGAACGAACGAATTTATCGTAATTTCCAAAACGTCATTAAACGTACCATTTTTTTTTAATTTATTTAAACCACGTAACCGAAAAAGGAGACGCGACCAATCAGAGATAGAGAATAGACCTATGTATACGTATAACACATACGTACATCGACACATGCGAGTGTGGTATACGGTTTATCTTATACGCGAGTTGGGCGCTGTTGACTCAAATGGTCGCATGTTGACATTCGCAGGATGTACGGCGAGGCGGCACCGTGGTATTGGAGATCCACCTTGTGCCGCTAGCGAGGGCAACGACACGATTTTAATCTGTACCATATTGTCTATACACACCATAGACAATAATTATTTGAACTACAGTTTTAAATAACGAAGAGTTTTTTTTTGGGAACAAATCTTATAGTAGACTGTTAGCGGGCTCGGAGGCCGTTATCACGCCCTGATAATAAAAAACCTTGTCAAATTATATACCTAAACCTTCCTCACGAGTCACTTTGTCTGCTAGTGAAAACTGCATGAAAATTTGTTTTATACTATGTAATAATAATTACCGCGTCTGTCAGTGTCGAGTAGATAATAATATTACAAGTTTCTTGCGATCATTTTAATGAACTAACAATATGGTCACTCTCTTATTACAACTTTATATGGAGTTCGGACAAGCTCCGTGTTACTACTTCCCATACACTTCACTTATGCACAATAACCAAACTATATCACGTAAAACGCCACCACTATTACATGAAATATAGAGCCACAGAACACAAGATTATGAGTATAATATATAATCCACTACACGACATTCCAAGTTCGCGCGAAAAACTCCTACCGAAGACTTAGTAAATGACCAGCACGACTTAAATACTAGAAACAGTGACTGATCGGCTATCCCATGTTTCAGGCTCAGTAAGATCAGTAACAGTTTTTTTGGGTAATAATTGTAGGTTAGATCCACAAGAATATCCCATGTCACATTACCGATTTGCCGAATAGTAAGTTCAAGCACCACTTCAAGCAGATTTTAATGTCAAATGGCTATTATAGGATGGATCAATATGCGAGCGATATTGATGTCTAACTCTTCTATCTCGTTACGTCACTCTATTAAATGACACGTGTGTTAAACTTGTTACAGTACTTTCTATTATGACTTTAACACGCCTATCAAGTTCTGTATTTCTTGATACTAGAGTTGACTTACGACAAATGTTACGCTACCAATATTGTTGCGGGCGACCTAATAGTGCCGTTCTATGAGACATATAGCGCTAAGATTAGAAACTATCAACGCACTTGTATAATAAACTGAATATAATGACTGTGAAACAAAAGACCTAAAGAGAATTTTAACAAAAAATAAACCTGACACCCGTACATCTATTGACCAATTATTTACTTATGTAAACGTATCACTATCTCAAACATTTTACATTGTCTCTTCGATTTTGAGTAATTCTTTAATTTATCTTAAAAACCTAAGGTTCAAAATAAAATGGGACCCCGTATATAATAAAAAAAAACTACTAAATCATTACATAGTATAAAACAAAGTCCCCTACCGCGTCTGTCTGTTCGCGATAAACTCAAAAACTACCAAACGGATTTTCATGCGGTTTTCACCTGTGGATAGAGTGATTGATGAGGAACGTTTTAGTATATAATTTGTCTGGGATTTTTTCATAATCAGGGCGGGACAATGTCTGCCGGCCCGCTAGTCTGTTTATAAATGACGAACTTTTGAGGCGACAAATTAATAAGTTCTCACTTTTTGAAGTTGTTTAAAAAATAGTGCAATGAAATTATCACACAACAGACTCTTATCAAGAAAACAACACAAGGGAAGAAATATCTATAATACAAGTCATTCGTTCGTGACTCATGACCTTCATTCAAATTTGACAACTCCATTTGTCTACATTATCTATGCAATAAATACGTATTATATTATACCTATGTATAACGTCGAAACTTTAACTTTATATTATACTAGCTGTGCCCACGACTTCGTCCACGTGGAACCTGATGTACAAAACAGTGGCTAATAGAGTCATCTGAATGTGTTAAGTCTAATTACTATCTATTTTTCTATCGTAATTAAGTCGCGTCGTCATTAAAAGTACTATAACTTTTGACAGAGTGAACCGATTTTAATGATACAAAGACAAAATGTTATTCGAAGAAATGCTTCATGATTTCCTTGAAGAGGTTTTATCATGAACGCAGTATTTTAACAGTCATACAAAAAGACAGACTGAGAGACATTTCTAAAATTGATCGAAATGTATTTTACTAGTTATTCCTAGGCACCTGCAACATTTCTTTTACAAAAACCTAAAAGTACATACACGTTAGATTTACATTCTTATTATATGTATAGATAGATTAAATACTTGACGATATTACGCGTAAGCCCAAACTTAGACTCTATTCATTAGCCAAAAAGATTACCGATGTCCGCTAATAACTCCGATAATTTCAAACTAATTTAGTATTTTAGTTCTAATTGTACAGGCTTAAAACAAATACCACTTAAATTATGATAAGCGACACCGAGTAACAAAACTTCGACCCAGAAGACATTCCTCGTCGTAAACGCGGCTTTATTTACTCAGATGTTTACGCGTTCGATTGTTCTACAAACTCAAGGTACGCGTTATTATATGATTATCCTAATATACTGCTTTGTCTTGTATCATCATAACCTGATAATATAAAAGCAATGACTTGCAGGTATAAACTAGCGATTAAAATAAAACTGATATTGGGAAACTTTGTCTACAGCAGAGTTTCCCAAAGATTTATAGGTCGCGGCGCACTCTTAAATGTAGTATTCTCCCTCGGCACTCAAACCTAGCAAGCTAGTCAAATTGATGCATTCAAATAAAAATAGATACAATTAAATCATCCACAATATAATACCATATGTGCTGGTAATTTAATTGTCTAGTTAGTACCCGTGAATAATTAAGTTAAGCTACTTTAGAATGGTAAAGACGAGTGCCTTACGGCGTCCCTCTTTACTTTGAGTTATCTTTGGTTTAAAGGCTATTTTATAGGTTGAAAGAATCGTGAACGATGGTGAAGTCTGGAAATAACGTCCCTCCCTGTGCATTCACCAAAAACGAATGTAATTATCTGTGTTTGTAAAAATATGTATGACGAAAAGTTAAACCAGATCGAGTTTCTTGCCGGTTTTTCTCGATAAGTGGATTGTTTGTACTAACCGGTGGTAGTTTTGACGTTCTTAAGCATCTTCTAAGGGCCTAAATTGAATAAATTATTTTTGATTAATAGCATAATACTAGCGGGCCCGACAGACGTTGTCCCGCCCTGATTATAAAAATATCCTTGACAAATTATATACCAAAACGTTCCTCATGAATCACTTTATCCACTGGTGAAAACCGCATGAAAATCCGTTCAGTAGTTTTTGAGTTTATCGCGAACAGACAGACAGACGCGGTAGGGGACTTTGTTTTATACTATGTAATGATAACGATACAAATGGAGACGAAGTTGTTAGTAAGTAATTATCTACAGTCAATGAGAGCACAATTCCGCTGTACATCACTCTAGTATAGAGTAAGCAAGACAAATATATGGAGATGTCTCCATGGAGTCATTCTAGCGTTTGACTACGATTTCGTCATGTTGTTTTTGAGAAGAAACGACTCCAACGCTACCTCTTGTATATATATTGTACTAATACGGAAACCTTTAGCGGGGAACGCAAAATGATTCTCGTATTTTCTGACCAACACTGTCTATGGTAATTGCTTAGCTCATAACGAGTATGATGCCAGATGGTCTATAAACTTCCGTAATAAATGCACTATAAGGGCTAAAAGGTTTTTTCTAACGCGACAGCTAATTTCAGACATGGGCGGGCCCATACAAACAAATAAACAATATCTTGTAATCTATGACATTAGTATAAAATACTATAGATGAGTTAACGTTTATCAGAATGTATTACCTAGAAACAATTTTGAATAACTTATTGAAGCGATAGTGGCTTAGTTGATAGCGTGTTCGGACACCGCATAGATTAGACGTAGGTTCGAATCCGTAGAACTTAGTCGGAGCTCTTGGTGTAGGAAAACATAGTATAGGTGGTAGAGCCACGCTGAAGCGGTTACTGGTTTCAGCATGAATGGGTCGGCTCGTCCGGGGTAGTACCACCCTCTCACAGAAAACCGACGTGAAATAACAGTCCTTGCATTGTTGCGTATCGTTCGGTCAGTGAAAGCGCCGGAGGCCCACGACCCCTCTTCTCCTCCTTCTCGTTCCATCCCCTCCCCAAACACAGCGTGCAAGCGCAACCCCAAGCACAAACACACCGTCCATTGACATTATCAAAATATAAAAACTTCTTGAACGCACTGGAAATCAACAAATTTACCATATTGTTATTGATTTGTTAACGTTTTACATATAATACGGGTCGAGCGTCCGGATGTCGGTTGACCCCGACTTTGTATGTGTTTAATTAATGAGACACCTTCAAATATCATTATGAACAAATATATTTCGTTTATTGTTACAATTAATCGCGCTAAGCGTACGTCGTCCGTGGTTATTTGCTACTCTTTCAGGCAAAAACTATAAACGAATTTTCAATGAACTTCTCAATAACAGCTTATCACTACATATTCAACCACGGCTGTCTGTCTGTTCACGACAAACTCCAAAACTACTGAAAGGATTTTCATGCTGTTTTCACTAGTAAATGAAAAGATTAATGAGGAAGGTTTAAGTGTATAATTTGTCAAGGTTTTTTTTTTATTATCAGGGTGGGGCAACGTCCGCCGGACACGCTTGTAGTACATAAGCATAACGCATAGGCTATAATTTATACAAATGTTGTATAAACTTGACAAAATGTAATGAAAATTGTCAAGTAACCCTTCAAGAATCCTGCCATAAGTGATCAGAGAGCTATGTACAAAACAGATAGAAATATCTGCTAAATCGTCACATGAAAAAGTGTAAACATAGAGCCTTCGCAGTGGGAGAAACTAGCAGCTAAACGTCCAAAATGGATAGTTCATGTGGCAATTAGAGTTCAGATTTACGAAGAACATCGACATGCTTCACTCGATACTAAGACGCGATGAGTTGAAAACCCGACCACCAGCGGCAATCTGTTATACCTACGGAATGGTATTCTCACTTGTGTACAATGTGCACGCACCTCTCCGAATAAAATCGACTACATTAACCATATGAAAGCACAGCGAGCGTCAGAGTTGAAGCTGTCGCTGTGGCCGAAAACGGCCAGGAGCATACATACATACATACATACATATACAAAACTAGTATACGGATGTAGTGTATAAAATTAAAATTACACGAATATAACGTATGGTCTCGTCAATGACCAAGATATAAATGCAGACATAATCACGAGCGACCAATCTTCTATACAGATAATAAGAATGTAAAACGCAGGCACGTTTTTAGATTATTGCGAAAAAAAAATATTGCAGGTGTCTTTTAATAAGTAATAATAAAAATTTCAATCATTTTTAGAAATGTCTGTCTGTCTGTCTGTTTGAACACACACCACTGCTAAAGTACTGCGTTCACGATAAAACATATCCTCGTGTAACATTTAGTCTTGGTTTCATTAAAAACGGTTCACTCTATCAAAAGCTCTTGTAATTTTAATGACGACGCGACTTAAGGACAAGAGAAAAGTAGACAAGTAAACGAACTTGATATATTCAAATGATTTTATTTGTCACTGTTCATCTACATTTGATTCCATGTGGATGGAGTCGCGGGTAGAGCTATTAGTAAAATATATGTTTAAAATACATCAAGCTATACATAATAGTATTTCTACTATAATAAACATCTGAACCACAAGAATGGCGCAGTGGATGAGCAGTCATTTATTTGTTTAATGCACAAAATATTATTGCCTTTTCCAATATAATTTGAAAACAAAAAAAATCCTAAAAGTCGATCGCAGCGCCACCTGCCGGGTCCAATTGTGAATCTAAACCATTCTCGAATCTCCACGAACACACACAAAAAATTTCATCAAAATCGGTCCAGTCGTTTAGGAGGAGTTCAGTCACATACACACGCACACAAGAAATATATATATTAAGATATAGAATAGATAACACATTCTAAAATTTTAATGTTGACATTCACACTATAATTAATTTAAAAATTCAAGAGAAAACAGAGTTATTTCATAGTTTCGAGTTTTCACTTCTTTCGGCAGTCCCTTCGACTGCCTCGACTATTTTAATTTTTTTTTTTTCGTAGCTCGGCAAAATGACTGTACTGTGCTGATGGTAAGCACAGTACAATTCAAACACAATGGCGACTACCGAGAGACATACTATCCATCGCCGGTCGCCGTTGTCAAATGTTCGTATAAAATCCGTAACAAGTAGAAATTTGAAGAAAAACAACTAGCTACATTCCTATATATGTGGAAACGCTGATCCGTGAGAATCAACCGACACCCGATCTACGGACATAAGCGGTAATGAACAAAGCGATCGCTAACAAATACCGAGAAATTGTTTTTAACACACGCGGCTATACCATGAGAAAGATGTTTCGGTGACAGTCTAAAGCATAGGTTCCCAGACTTTTTTTCTCACAGACCATTTTCAAAATTTAACTGGTTCCGGTGAACTCCCTGCAGGTACATTTCTACCATATTTCCAAAACTCGACCAAAAATGTGAAGATTAGATCTTGCTATGGATGCGTTGTGTACTGAATATGGAAGTTTTTATAAGTAATGGTCGCTGAGCTTCTTAAAATATTATCTGCCTACATTGATAAGTAAAGACAAGCCAACATTTTAGTTCTTCACTATCGAAAGCAGATAAATTTTCGGGAACCCCGCTTATGAATTGTGAACCCCCATTTCTTTTGTCATGCCAAAATAGACCCCCGCCGAGTGTCCCGTGGACCCCCGGCGGTTTACGTGGATCATTTTAGGAACTAAGGGTCTAGAGTGTAGAGGGTTACAATGCCTGACTTTAGGTCAATCCTAGTAAAAAGGATCGATATGTCTTTATGGCTCAGTGGTTAAGCGCTAGTGTTTGGATATCTCGTTGGTTCGAGTCCTTGAGAGTAAGTTGGAGTTTTCGGTGAAGGAAAATATCATGATGACACCATAACTTGGTGATAAAGCTTTTTGTAAACCAGCCTGACTACCTACCACCCTCAAGTTGAGAATCTGTTTTTGTCGGGACCTTGGAATTTAATGTAGTAATCTTATATTTTATTCATAATCTTGTGTTATTTACTCTTTATTTTGTAACATGTTTTGCGTAATATAGTTTGTATATTTCGCACAATCGGATATAATACCAAGGAGCATGGATTCTGGCTTGTCACAAAAACTCCCTGGAAAGTTCTAACAAGACGACTACCATCTTGTTATGTCATTGAAATGATCGCAATAAACTTGTAATATCCTTACCTAGTCGAAAAGTGGGAGGGGGTTTTTTTATTATCAATATTTACGTAAACATGGTGCGAGAAATAGTTTTACTTACTTTTATTGACAAGGTGGAGAAGCTTCTTTTTAAAATACCTTGCCGTTTATGGAGTCCATGTTTCCAGGATAACTAAAGAAATACTAAAACCCCAATTGCTGTGCACACTGGGTATAACTCAAACGTAAAGAGCGATTAAGCCGTCGCTTGTCAAATATAATCAAATGATAGATACGGGCACTCGTAGTATATCTCAGATCTGGAACGATTAGCGAGAAAATAGCATACGAATCTTATCTGTTAATGGAATTTTGAGTATTCTGTCAACAGGCCCTTCTATACAATCTGATAATCTTTGACCCATTTTAAAATTATTCATATTGTTACAACTTCATTGTATTACATAGTGTCTTAAATATTCACTCAGACCTTTCAACATTGTCAGATTGTTTATGCTTTAAAGAAACATATTACAAAATAATGCCGAAAGCTAATGTTTACCATCTCCATAGTGTATTCATCTCAGCCTTTTAAAAATTAATCAGAATACTAATTTTCACTTCTACCGCGTATGAACTACACACATTTTTTTTTAAAACATGAACCCGTGTTAACATCCAAATATCCAGTTTTAACCAATTTTAATCCAACGTTAATATCCCATTTTCTATACATATAATAAGAATATAAAACTAATGTGTCTGTCCTTTTTAGATTTTTGTAAAAACAAAATTATGTTTGGTGTCTAGGGAATAAGTAATAAAATACATTTCAATCATTTTTAGAAATGTCTATCTGTCTGTTTTTTGTTTGAATACGGATCACTGCTAAAGTACTGCATTCACGATAAAACCTCACGAAAGGAACCTCAAGAAAATCATAAAGCATATCCTGGAGTAACATTTAGTCTTGGTTTTATTAAAGTCGATTCACTCCATCAAAAGTTATTGTAATTTTAATGACGACGAGACTTAAGTACGGGAGAAAAGTAGATAAGTAAATTAACTTAATACATTCAGATGATTTTATCACTGTTTTTTTTTTTGTTTTTTGTTTTGTTTTTTGACGGAGTCGCGGGCACAGCTAGTTCATAATAAAATTACTTCGAAATAGATATCACAGAGAAAGACCATAACAGGAGCGACTGTTTTTGTATCGAATTATGCTTATACACTTTCGTTCATCGCCCCATTTGCATTTATTCACCTTATATAGCGCTCGGTATTTTTGTAATGTACTAAGAAACCAATCCTTTATCAGCGACAGTCACGTCTCACTGGATAGGTCTGATAACGTGGCCCGTAGTTATTCATGCATACTGAAAAGACTACATAACATTGACGTATTTAACTGAGGGTGTGAATTAAATTCTATGCAATGATATTACACGATACAAAACCTACATGTTTAGGCTTGTCTCTTTAGACACTCGTTTCGACAAGTTGCGCGACTAGGTTTCCAGAACTTTCCTTGTCTTTTCTCTTCCTTGTACAGGCACACTACGTTTTACGCCTAGTGACTGGGTAGGCGCTAGGAAAAATTGTCCTAGGACAGTGGTCGGCATACTCGTCATCCAAAAGAGCCAAGTATAAACAATACAAAACTGAAACTGAAAGAGCCTTTTAACTTAAGCTTTGCTTTAGTAGACACAGTCGAAATAATTGCAATTAAATATACACTCTCGAGTTTCACTTTGCTTAATACGTCATTTTTGCGAGCGACTAGTCGCGCTTTCTAAAAATGAGCCTAATTTCTGTAGGCTTACGTTCCAAAAATGTTTAGTCGGCTGTCAGCACTAAACACTCTGTGGAAGAGCTGCAACTAAGGAGTGAAAGAGCCGCAGTTTGCCGGCCACTGTCCTAGGATACTTATAGAGATCCTTCTTATTCTCTATGTAATTGCTAAAAACATCATTATACTACTCCCAATTATTCGTCATTATTATTTCATTACATAGTATAAAACAAAGTCCCCTACCGCGTCTGTCTGTTCGCGATAAACTCAAAAACGACCCAACGGATTTTCATGCGGTTTTCACCGGTGGATAGAGTGATTAATGAGGAACGTTTTAGTATATAATTTGTCAATGATTTTTTCATAAGCAAGGCGGGACAACGTCTGCCGTGCCCGCTTGTACAGTTATAAAATGGAGCCCCGTTGTTTCGCATTCGGCGAAGTAACATTATTCACCAACCGACAGGGGTGAGAGGAAGAACACTTCACGTTGGTCACACTCAAAGTCACGATACGAACAATGAATATTCCTTTTATTGTCGTATCATTGCTACAAACTGTAATACGACACAAAATAGCAAATTATTTAACAGCAGAATAATTGTCTAAGATCTCCGATTTACCCTAGTAAATTTTTTAAATGTAAACTTTCAACAAGATATAATTATTCTATTGTTTTAGACACTGATATCTTCCCGTTCTTCTTATAATTATATTTTCTAAGAACGACTGAGCTTTTTCTGCTAGTAAATTAAACTAAACTTCGATCATTGTCAGCGTAGTAATTTTTTCAGACTTGAAAAAATATTTTGCACATTCTATTGAAGGATTCAACAGATTGTAGAGGCAAAGTTTTCACTTACGGATCGTTTAGAAATATAAAGAAGTACACATTTTATAGTTCACCGATTAAAAAATCATTCCAGTAAAATGACCCTAATAAAAATACCAATTAGATCCGCTAATTATATTAACAGTGAATAAGACGTTTAAAAACAGACATAGAGGGATAAAACTACGAAATTTCACAACACAAAGTAACGTAAGGAAAAAAAACGCGTCTCAGCAATAGAATTATCAAGAAATTATCGTTTAAGTACACGCCCTAGTGATGTTTCAAGATAAAAAAAAATGTGGACGATAAGAAGTATAACGGTCATTGCAAGTACGGATCTAGGGGGTCACAGCGGGGCCCGTGATCCCCATATGTGAAATCAAAATTATAAAGAACAAAAAGAAATAATAACAATTATTTTATTAAACTAGTTATAATTCCTTATTAATATTAATCAGCACAATTATATATATTAAAAAAATATATTATAAAAGTTACTATTGTTACTGAAGACATACGTATAAGAGCGTAACTACGTATCTAAAATTTCATATTATCTGATGCGTAATATATATGAAAGACTTTTTTACACTATTTCATAACTACATAATCAACCAAACCGATAGAAAAATGTATTTTTCTGTTAAAAAAAATATATGTGACCAATTAAAAAAATCAACTACTAACTTATGTTGTTAACAACATACCCTGCTGTACGAACAGCAGTACAAATGGTATACATTGGCACATTGAAGATTTTTAACGACATTTTAATCAACCATGCAATGGATTTTATTTTTTATTCATATATAAGTGTTATCCAAACTAATATTATAATCGCGAATGTAACTTCGGTTGTATGTTTATTTGTATAAAATTATGTATAAACTTTGTTAGATGTACAGAAATGAATCTTTCATCAAGAAAAAAGTACTGTTCCCGATATATAAGTAAAATCTATATTAACACGAGCGAAGTCACGCGTTATAGCTAGTTTCATGACATATGTTAACATGAATATGTACAACATGAATTTTAAGAAAGACCATTTTGTTAGAAAACTGGAGCCACCAGATGTCACCTAATCTATAAAACAAAGTCCCCTACCGCGTCTGTCTGTCTGTCTGTTCGCGATAAACTCAAAAACTACTGAACGGATCTTTATGCGGTTTTCACCAGTGGATAAAGTGATTCACGAGGAACGTTTTGGTATATAATTTGTCCAGGATTTTTTTATAATCAGGGCAGGACAACGTCTGCCGTGCCCGCTAGTATGATATAATTATCAACTCAATACAGACAATAATACTCAATGACGATATGATACGATACGACCAAAAATACAATATCCCACGAAACGAATTGATGATAAGTTAAAATAATCAAGTAATAAAAACGATAAATTTATGTTTTAATAACAATTCAAACAGACCCCAAATAATACAATAACCTACATGCCTGTACAATTTCCCGCCGTGTGTGTGACGCGTCTATTCTTTATCTGTGTTTTTAGGTGTTAAAACTCTATGGTGTATTTACTTTTTTCTAATTGCGTTCGGAATTCGTGAGGCGTGATGCATTAAGGAGGTTTAATTGCATCATATAACAATTTTTTTTACTGACGTTTACCCGTGCCCCATTAGGTATTTGGTAGACTAGATAAAACGTGAATTTCCTTCTGTCGCTAATCGCTAGCAATGAATACGAGTATACAGCAAACCGGTTTATGTTTCAATAATTATTTGTTGCTATTCGAATTTCTGTCGAATTACATAGTCATTAGTTAATTACCATACTAATTATTTTATACATAGAATTACACTGTGAGTGAGTTCGTAATTTTGCTCCACCATTTTGTCGACGGATTTTGATGATTTTTTTGTACTTATTATGGATAATTTTTAGCTAAAGTTTAACACGCCAGATAGCGCTGTTATCGATTTACATATTTTTTCTCACTAAAAACATACATCTAACGACCGATTATTACTTATTTAAGGACAGCTAGTGAGCAATGTGAATCCGCACTACATATAAACAATGTATAGGCACATTGGCCTTTAAAAGCTGCCACAGTACGCGCTATCTGGTAGAGAATTACTATAAAGGGAGATATAATATAACCTAAAATAAGCTAAAAATTTATTACTTTTAAACCACTTAGTGTGGGGCCGCAAAACGTCTACCTACCGAGTCCGCTAGTAGAAAGGTAGTACTGTATTATCCTAATATATAGCCAGACAAATACTTAACAATAATGCTCATCACACAAAAACTTAACTACGGGGATCAAAACTTGATATTATATCAGTAACTAAATAAGCATTGGCAATAATAAATTCAATATGTGTAATAAATTTGTATATAAATAGCTGCTATAGAACTAGTATACACATATATATACCTATATGTAATAGCCAGACAAATACTTAACAATAATGCTCATCACACAAAAACCAATTAACTACGGGGATTAAAACCTGAAATTATATCAGTAAATAATTAAGCATTAGTAATAATAAATCCAATATGTATAATAAATTTGTATATAAATAATAGCTGCTATAGAACTAGTATACATATATACCTATATGTAATAGCCAGAAAAATACTTAACAATAATGCTCATCACACAAAAACCAATTAACTACGGAGATCAACACCTGAATTTATATCAGTAACTAAATATTAAAATTACAATACTTTAATCACGAAAAGATTTATCACAAAATTTACATTTCCCGAATTTCCCCCAGAAAGAAAATCAAGGTTGCGAGAAGAATATGTGAAAATAGATGAGTGTTGCTTTCTTAAAGGTGTGAAAAACTTAAGTTTCAGAAAATAGTTAATAAAGTGAAGTAAAATGAAATAAATCGACGTTTTAATAAAAATAAATAATCTGTTTACTTCAATTTATTTGAAAAATGAATTAATTCAAAATTTATGTCATTTTTTTAATGTACATAGTTTTTCTATGACATAGCGACAGTTCAGATTTATGCTAATGATTGTAGTGCATTATGTTTCTACTCCGTCTGTATTGAAATTATTTTATAAAACCGAATAATCTACGAACTTTTTTTAAATGCTTATTTAAACATATTTCTATAACAATAATGGTGATATTTTCTATAACGACCAAATAGTAATATAATTACACTACTTAGCCCTAGTTTTATAATTGTAGTAATTAGTAGTAGATAGAGGGCCAAAAATCATGACATACCAGGAAAATTATTATCCCTTGGCAATCTTTAAATATTTCTATGTGTATACAATAATTGTTTTGAACCCTTATAATGCGATACACCGATAAACATTAAAATCGTAATTGTAAACAGAATCCCAACGTGTCCAAATTTAGTATGGACGATTAATAAAACACTGAAATATAATTAACTAGCTGATCCCCCGACTTCGTTTGCGTCGATCAATTGTTTTGTTATATATATCTCAAAAGGATTAGGCAGGGTTTTCGACGACTGTACCCAGGCGGGTTGACTTTTTCCGACACTTCCAACATTTATCGTTATGTTTCAACCAATTTACAAAAAATATCGGCAAATCGTATACTTAAACCTTCCTCGCGTATTACTCTATCTATTAATGAAAACCGCATGAAAAGCCTTTCAGTAGTTTTCGAGTTTATCGCGAACAGACAGACAGAGTTTTATAATATGTAGTGATGATAAGAAAAAAGGAACGAAACGATTTAAAATCGTCAACAACGATCCCCTGCTTATTTAAATTTAACTTTTCTTCACGTCTGTACCGGTATTTTAAAACCAATAACGTGTACTTATTATCTTTAGAATCAGTGTAAAGATAGTTGACATCAAATTGATATGTTACACTGACGGAATCGTGCTATTAAGCAGGATGTAGGTACGATATCGTTTAATTTTAATCATTTTTGAAGCGAAACTTCTTGTGGCACGGTTGGGGAAAAAATTTCGTTACGCGTTAAACGTAAGCCAGGTATAAATTTGTGTGTATGTATAAGTATGTACAAATGTCTGTCTGGGGCTGGTAGTATACCAAAATGAGTAAATGTACAGTTAAGTACTTATATTACGGGACTTCGTATAGTATATAGTTATGAGCATTCTCATATACATATGTATATAACTTAATACATATGAGCCAAAGAAGTCTCACTTCCTACGCGTGTACACACTGATACGCACACTTTTTTTATTGGAATAAAAAAGCACTTTATCCAATTTTGTTTTATACAAACAACCCAGTTATTATGAAGAGTTGATTGTGCATAATTTATGAATTTTAACCCCTATATCTTGTTCTCTATAACAATCAGTGTAACAAGACGTCCACTAAAACCTGACCAGATAATAAATACGACTACGATATAAATAAGGAATCATGTAAATAGACTTAGCGGTTTTCTAGTTATAAGCATACAGACAGACAGAAAGACAAGCATATGATTACTGGTATAGCGTTTAAGTTTATAATTCATAAATTTGCGTTACTGCACCTTCCTTATATACTTTGTAATATATTGAAGAAGATAACACACTATAAGTATGACATTGTACTGAGCTCAAATTACCCAACACATACAAGAAAATAAAACGTCAACACTGGCAAACATTACTACAACGCATTCAGAAGGTAAAAAAAAAATAACAAGACAAAACCATAGATAGAGGAATATGTTTTATGATTCTTTGAAATTACCGCACGACAGTGCACAACGTGACACGGTCATATAATTTAATCGTATTGTTATGAACCATTTCAATACTACTTGCTAGGATATTATATTATTGTAACGGAATACGACAAGCGATTTACTTACAAATTAGCCTTTGCCCGCGGTTCCGTTTGCTTTAATACAGACATGACCTGCTTCTTCTTACCCTTATTCCACCTAGGTAGGGTCGGCACAACACACTTTCCTTTTCCACTCTCCCCTGTCAGATGTCATCTCAGTATTCACACGTTTTATACGCATATTATTTTTCACACAATCCATCCATACCTTCTTCGGTCTTCCTCTACTCCTATATCCGTCCAACTTCATACTCAAGATCTCATTAGACTTTAATCTCTTCTCATAACCCGAGGAGCTTTGGAAGTACGATACGACGTTAACACAGGCACTAATCTGTCAATTATTTGGCCCATCTGTCATCATTCCACCAGGCCATACATCCCAATTAATTCCATTTCATTTTCGCGTTTGTCTTTCTAACGTTCAAAGCATAGCGCGACGTTGTACATCAACATTACTCCTATTTCATAGTTTGCCGTCTAACGAATTACACTTTGCATACAATTGTACAAACAGATACGACGAGCAAAAGCGTTGATTTCTTAAACACAGAAAAAACTTAACATACTAAATCTAAAAAGACATTGTAAATCGCTTAAAAATACAATAAACAAACGGAACTGGATAAAGTTAACGACCACTTTTGACTAATTCGGTTACGAATAGCAAAAACAATTATAATAAAAACAGTCGCCATTACAGAACGACGAGATTTAAAAAAAAAACAAAGTAAAATCTGGTTGGTTCATTCGAAATGCCAATAGTGCGAAACTAACAGTGTTTATGTTTTTTGAACCAAGACACAGTGACTGCGCTGTATTTCACGATCTTCCCAAATTTTCTTTCCTAGAAACGTTGCCCTGACAATTGTAAACACAAAAAAAAAGTCAAATAGATGCAACCGTTCTGAAGTGATGCAAATATATACATTCGGCAACAATTTTTTTAATATAGATAAATAACATAATATATACATTATTTTTAGTTTTATTTTTGGCAACCAATCTTGTAGTGGATTATTACTGCCATTGTAGAGTAAGTAATGATATTAGAAGTTTTTTCGGATCATTTCAATAAACTAACAAGATGGTGGCCGTCTCGTTGTAACTTACCAGGTAGTTTTTGTGGCAGAATGCATGCTTAGTGGTAATATTTTCCATCCATTACACATGTGCACAACAACCAAACTATATATATACATAAAACACCACCAATATTACACAATATAGAGCCAAATAACATAACGTTATGAATAAAATATAAAATCCACCACATGACATTCCAAGATCCCGCAAGAAAAACTGTAACTTATTAAAATAAATTTACCTACCTACCCAATCACTACAGTATAAATGTATGGTTATGCAGGTATTTGAAAAAGATAGATGTGCCTAGTTCAAAGGTAAATAATGCTAATTACTAATTATATTCATTCGTTAATTCCCAATACAAGCTAAACGCCTGAACAGGTTGAAAATTAATAATTACTAATTACGTAAATGTAAGCATTAGGGTTGCCACGTAAACGAATATTATCCGCAAGAATTATTACAAAGACGACCTTAAAGAAATACAACAACAAACACCTCTCTCTAAAGGAGACTTAAAGAATGAATATACAGCTGTCAATATTTACCACAGATATTATAGAAGTTTATATTTTTAAAAGTGAAACTTTACTTCCATCGTCTCTATTTTTCGTCCATCTGTCGCATGTCGCATTACAGATCTCGCGCGGCCGCGAAGTAGGGGTAAAATGAAAGGCGCTCGGCAGAGCAGCCAACGCCAATATGGCGGTGCCCACGGCTCAATTCAAAATGATTCAATGATTTAAATAAATATTGTGCTCAGTTCTTAACATGAGTCTATCATATGAATGATTGTATTTATTATGTATTCTGTAGGCTAATACACTGGTTGAATTTAAAATGTGTAGTTGGATATATTCTCAATTATTGATTTGCCATTATCATTCCCATTTTTCAATTATTAAGTTAAAATTAAAAACGCGATTCTAATACCCTAAATCGAATAATTTTCCGGAAATTTTCAGTTACGTGCTTACGATCCGAACAAAAATCGCACTTGCATTGTGGTATCATAGAATTACAATTTTTTTTTAATTTCCCACGTCTAATGAAAATTACAGTATATTTAGAATTACTCGGGGTCGTTTTGGTATAGTTTACAAATTCGGTTCACTTACGGCAATAACACACACAAATTTTAAATTGTGTAATTTGAACTCTATAAAATAATTATTTTTGTATAATAACTAAAATACTCCGGTAAAAATGTTGAAAAAACCTTCAGTTAATATTCTTTGACGATACGAATTCATATAGACTTAGATGAAATAGATGTTTTCATATAAAAAATGAGTGTGTGTAACCGTCACACGCGATTGAAGTATAACTTCTTTAGCGTTATAAGAGATGGTGATTAAGTTAAGAATAAATACATCATATGAGAATTTAAAAAAGCATTTATTGATGATGTAACACTAGTAATATATACATTTATTATGGTCGATCACTATACATTTTAAAACAATAATTTAATGACTTTCATACTTCGAATATGATATGATTGGATTATGATAACTACAATGAGAAACATAAATTCTTTTCTATATTTTATTTACTTTATAACAAAGAGTTGCTAATAATATTTCCTGTGTTATTTAAGTTCCAAATTAGCTGATAGATGGCACTACAGATGATGAAGTTTTGATTTAATTTGTTACTTACGTACATTGAAACCAGATGGCAGCACGGTGGCGCGCCCATTTATACAATTTAATTAATCAAATATATGATGGGCCGTACAAGCTCAATAGAAAATGTCAATATTACATATACGCAGGCCGCTATACTACGCGTCGCTAGCCTCACGCAAGCGCAATACGTTACGAGCATATCGAGGTCATCGGTAACGCGAACCGATAAGTTTTTCCCTCACCATAAATCGATAAACACGGCTAATGAATTTATTACTTTTATTAAAACATTCGACACTTCGTACAGACATAATTCGACTTACAAAAACTTTGAACGTACATAAAATTAAAATTTGTAAAAAAATAATGAAATATTAGTATTGCCAAAGTTTCCGAAAAATCGATGCTAAGTTTGAAAACATCGACGTTCTGACATCGACATTAGATTTCGTCTAAAGAAGGTTGGTCATTATTACACACATTTCGGCTTTCTTGGGTTTTAGCAGCATAAAATACAGATATTCTTAAAGGAAGCAATTAAAGTATTATAGCTACTATGCAAACAGAACCGCGGTCGTTAACCAGTGAACGATGAAAGTGGACCGTTTGCGGCAACCCTAACACTTTACAATCCTTGACACCGTTTATGAATGGTCCATTCAACGGATAATATTTTCAAATATATTTAGGTTTCACAAGTTTTTTTTTTGAAACGTTGCATGAGTGATCATTTGAATTTTTATTTTTTAGGTAGTAAGAAAAAAAATCATTCATCGAGTCGTATTACGTAAGCATTAAAGGGTGGCGCAGGGTGTCCTAGATTTGCTTATTTTTGAAGACATGGGGTTGGAAGGTGTGACTGGTGATTACGTCAGCAATATTTATTAATCGTAGCAACTGAGTCGAAGCTCGCGATGAGAGAAGACATTGAGAATCTTTCGCCAAGCACCTGTCGGTGTGTTCCGGCAGCCGCACTTGAGAGTCAGTCCTCTCTAGGTTTAGCGTGTTTAGCATCTTAGACCACGGCGACATTTAATAACAGATGTGGTTGTGGTCAAACGCTAACACCTATAAAATATTTAAAAAAAAGTGGTAGTAATAGCAGTAACGTCGCGCTCTAAACAACACTGATACCAGATCTAAACGCACCTCCCTGAATGAAGGGCTCATAAAACCCTAAGAGGAGATTGAAGGGAATAACAGTCGTAGTGATCGAGCGATTCGAGCGGCGGAATATCGATTTATTATCCGCAGATTCGAAACCCGGACGGGCATCTACGTAGTATTTTTATCTATTTCTATAGACTCTTGGTCCTCACTCTTGGTTTTTTTTCTGTTTTAATCTATTTTATTGATCATGTTAAAAATCGTTTTAAATGTAAGCGGTTGGTATCGGACTGCTGCCGCGCGACAGCAGGCCGGTTAGCGCACTGCACACGGCCGATTATCTTTTTGATACAAAATGTGTGGAACCGAGAACGGGCGAGGACAGTCCGGCGCACGTCCGTTAGCAGGACGGCAACACCGCGATCACGATGTGCCTCTTTTTTGATTTGCTAGTGAGAAGGGCACTTTGTCTTTAGCATGTTGTAAAATAAATAACTTTGCCTACTTTGTTACTATAGATGACACAAAATTAGAAAAAAATATAGACGAAATGCAGGTCTGGTCCGCTGTATGAAACTCAAAATATGATGATTATTTTAATCTTATATAGGAAGATATATGTAAACAAATTAAAAAAATAAAAATACGAATGAAAAGAACTATCCAGGTAATCATTAATTTCTGTAATCAATTTTTTTTAATAAGAGCAGAGCCAACAATAACTCTTCCTCGTCTGAATCCATGGCTCGACCGAATGCTAGACCGAAAATACAGTCGGACTGCAACCGCATCGCACTTCGAATTAGACGTTTTAGGTCGTACTGCTGTCGTCCGGCTGTCGTACGACACCCGCTTATAAATCGGTGTATCGACCGTACGGCAGCAGTCCGACAGAAATCGTCTAAACTGACAGCGTCCTAATACTTCGAATTTTTAATTTATATTATAACCTTCAGAGAAGCTTTCTTCACATCTTTAATAGCCATTCGAAACAATTCTTCGGAAGTCATAATTATTCCATACAATTGGTATCACTATCGGCTGACGGTGAAGGAAAACATCGCGAGGAATCCTGAACCTGAGAAATGTTTTTATACTACTACTGTATGTAGGAAAATATAGAATTGTGGATTTCTCGGAGTTTCAAATCGACAATACGTCGTGGGCTGACGCGGGGATTATGTCCCTACTTACCCTTGGAAAGGGGTATTGAGCCCAGCAATGGGATTCTTACAAGTTGACATTATTTATGATTAGTTTATGCGTTTTCTAAATAATAATTATATGAAACTCTTGACACATGAGAGACGCATACTAATTACACAGAATTATTTATGTGTGTAAAATTAATTGTATCAGATTACGAAATAATTGAGTTCCTCTTATAATGCGTTAATTTATCGAGTTACTTAGTAAAAACTATAATTATATATATCTTATGATATCGGGCCGTTCAAACGGTGCGTGACCAGGTACTTTTGCAGGTCGGCTTGATGGCTACGGCTGCCGTTGTTATTAAACGACGACAGTCACCGTTGCTTTTGGACTGTACCTACCATACTTTCCATCAGGTGTTGTGCAGTCAGTTTGCCGAACTAATTTTTCTTTTTAATTCGGTCGGGTAATTTTTCCGACCGATTGGGCGAACCTACATTAAACGTGAGCGAAAACTAGTCTACATGTAAATAAAACTGAAGTGTGTATTGTTTCGGTAAATCTTAGCGATTTCTCAACTGATTTTATTAAAAGATTTTTTTAATACTATTAATTTTTGAATACTTTAGAGAATATAATTAATTAATTAAAGGTACTAAGACAAATTAAAATCAGCAAAATTGATGTAGAGATCATATTATGACGAAATTCCAATAAATAATAGAAGACAGCATATAATTATCGAAGATAAAACTTTTTTCATGTGAACAAAGCTGCGGGCATGAGCTAGTCGACGACAAATATCTTATCAGTTATCAGTTCTATCTAAAATATATTAAGTATCGTCTACTCATCAGTGACACACAAGTGTTGTAAATAAAAAATATATATGAATCATGCTGTATAACACCTATGCAGATAATGAAACTGTTCTTACACAGTGTATAAATGACATACTTCGCGCTTCGAAGGAAGTGCTAAAACTTACGTCACAGATTAAATATGTAATGAACTTGAGAAAATAATTTTCGAATTAACCTTTTGAGTTAATGTACCGTGTTTGTTTTTCTTCCGTTAATTAGGCATTATTATTGAGCAATGACTTAACGAATATTACCTCGGATTTATTTAAAACAATACTGTAAATAAATCCAATTTTTATAATCCAAATAAATATACACAATTTTTAACAAACACCGATGCATACATTGTTTTCAAGGTTTCGCCATTTAAAGAGACAATTAGAAAAAACCAAGACAATATAATAAATGCAACCGCCTTCAAGCGTTAAAAAATACAAATAAAAACAATAGGGTGGAAGAAAAAAAGTTAATATTACAAACATACATACAATATTACATACCTGTCAGCAGCCGAGGGTATTTCTACAAGGAGAGATATAATTGAACCGAGCCGTCGCTAAAGTATGAATCGTACGAGTTTTTACGTGCGACCAAAGGGACGTCCGTACGCGTAGACGTCGCCGATTCGACTGACGGACAGAGTAACTAGGCGGCGCCTGCGCAACTCAGGTACGCCTTTACGCACACAGCGACAGCACAGGTGAATCGCGCGCGCCCGCGTCCAACAGAACCTTCATGAAAATACAACCCATACGACGATAAACGGGACGACGTTCTTTTTTTTATGGTCTGTTTTTTTTAAAGTGACGTCACTGTATCTAATGGTAAGTAATAGTATCCACAATACAATAGTAGTTTAACTGTCATGCTGCAAGCTTCCTGATAACTTGATTAGTTGAACCCGAAATCCGACAAAACAAATAATCACACTATATGTGAGTGTAGGATCTTAGTCAAGTGCAGATATCCACTTACTCAAACGTGCCACTAAAGTGAGTGTTACCTAGTGAATGGTAATCGCGATCCTGGTCCAACCCAACTCATAATTCGAATTTCAACTTATATAGTAGACAGATAAAGGTGCGCTTCGTATGCCGTATGGAAAATATAGTTCCATTTTAACTCACAAAGCCAATACAAACATTCAAACGCACTTACACAAGAAAACATTAACAGCTAATCCATTCAAAGAAGGAAACAACATAAAAAAAAATCGAACTCTTCGCAACAGTATCAATTACTAATATTTTAAACTAGTTTGTGCTCGCGGCTTCACTCGACTTAAAGTAGATTTGACCTATTCCTCCGGAACAGTGTTTTATTTGAATGGAATGTATCCTATACCCTCTATGTTCCCTGACCACGTCTAAGAAAAATTTTATAATGATCGTTTGAGTAGTTAACACTTTCTGTGCCACGCGGTCTGAAGATCAAGCACAAGAACTTAATAAAATGAAAGTGTGACAAATAAACAAAACAAAACATACATTCACATTTACGATATACTAGCGGGCCCGGCAAACGTTGCCCCGCCCTAATTATAAAAAAATCCTTGACAAATTATATACCAAAATTTTCCTCATGAATCACTTTATCCACTGGTGAAAACCGCATGAAAATCCGTTCAGTTGTTTTTGAGTTTATCGCGAACAGACAGATAGACAGACGCGGTAGGGCACTTTGTTTTATACTATGTAATGTAATGGTGTTAGGATAGTGCCTGCTTATTATTTTATTGCATAATTCTAAAAATAGAACCCGTAATGGTACAAGGCTTATGCCATTTACGAGATCGTTGTCTTCTGATAGCTAATATTATTCCAAAGCAAAAAGGTGGCAGAATTGGTCATAAATCTCGGCTTCGTAATGATAAATTCAAATTATGTACCTGGATTTGGAAATGCAGCGAATTTACTGCCTTTATATATGGCGTATATGTGTCGTTACATTTCAAAACGATCTAAATCCAATTTTAATAGTTCATTTGCTTTAAGACTCCCAGTTTTTATACAATGAGAACGAAATTCAAATTTTACCTTTCGTAAGGTTTTTTTTTTTTTTATGATCTTCATATTTTACATATACTGGCATGTTATATTTCAGGCGGGAAGTTGCGGAGGGAGGTGGTCTTCCGGCGCTCTCACTGACCGAACGAAACGCAACAATGCAAGCACTGTTACCACACGTCGATTTTCTGTGAGACGCTGCGTGTTAGTTAGCTCAAAGTAACTATTCCACGCGGTCGAAGTCACGAGCAGAACTTAGTAAAATATAAAATCTACTACATGACAGTCTAAGATCCCGCCATAAAACTCCGAACATAGAGTTGCTCTTGCGAACCAGCTGTTGTCATTTCACTATGGTCAACGCGCCTCGTTACCGTTGTAAAGAAAACGTATCGTTTCACATTTCCCAATGAAAGTATAATTCGAAATAATAATTTTAATTTATAAATACATGTATCTTTCATCGAATTGTGGAACTTTGCCGTTCATTTTACTGTTTAATACGTTCAGGTCGGCGACCGGGGTGGGGTTCAAAAATCGTTCGAGGCACGCGATCTACATATTTGAGTAGTAATTGCACTCGGGTGTACTCGAAGCATTTGTCATTTAATTATATGTTAAGGATTTGGTCCACGATCTAGATGATAATCCAGGAAAGTATTCACTGGTAGCAATAACTTCAAATCGTCGATGAATCTATCTATACTGATATTATAAAACTGAAGAGTTTGTTTGCTTGAATGCGCCAACCTGAGAAACTACTGGTCCGATTTAAATAATTATTTCAGTGCTATATAGCTCATTTATCGAGGAAGGCTATTGATGTATACATAATATAGGCTATAAATGTAGAACTGTGGATTTCTCTGAGTCTGAAATCGCCAATATGCCGTGGACTGACGTGATGGTTAGCCCTACCTTCATTCCGGAAGAGGCCTACGGCCCTTCAGTGCGTCTCTTACAAGTTGATAATGAAGCAGTAATGCCAAATTAAAACCGGCATATAATAAAATAGGAAAAGGCAGTCGCGGACACCAACTGGTATAAAGTAACAGCTCGAATGATAGAATTCAGTAAATCAATACGAAACTGTGACAAATAATTGACAACCTAAAAAAGGTTTTAGTAAATCTTTTTCGATCTATTCAAATAGGCTTGATTTAAGATTTTTAAAAAACCAACGACCTGACTTCCATTAAAAAAACTTTATTCAAATTTTACACCAATACAAAGGCAACGATGAAAACTTTGTAAAATTCATAGGAATCGACGCATCCTTACATATATTATGTAAATAAGAATCAATGCCTATTAATTATACGACCCGGGGTGAACTTTGACGAATGCATTAACTTATTTTAATAAAATAGACCATATTAATGCATTTAAATCTGTAACCATATACGACTAGCAGCAGAACGCAACTTCGTCTGTTATTTCAACTTTAAAATCTTAAAAAATGGATCAATATGTGAACGATGGTGATGTCTGAAAAGGACGCTCCTTTCTATGCATCCACTGAAAACGAATGTAACTATTTATGTTTTGTAAAAAATATATATCGTGAAGAGATATACCAGATCGAGTTTCTTGCCGGTTCTTCTCGATGACTGGGTTGTTTGTCCGAACCGGTGGTAGTTTTGACGTTCATAAGCGCCTTCTTAGGGCCTAAATTGAATAAAGTATTTTTGATTTTGGTATATCCAGCGAGCGCTGAAGTTTGTTCACAGATGACAGATTTTTGTTCCAACTTCAGGCTAAGTAACATGTATGTATTTATATATTGATTTGTCCATTTTCTTTTGTTTCTTCTATTTTTGCACTAACTACAGAACTTTTCATTTGATAACAATACCGCTGGTTAGCTGGAAGAAAATGCCTTATGCAAATAAGCGCGCCAGTTTACAAACCCAAAAGTGCAATAAAGTATTAATTCAAATACGTTATATTTTGACCATTTCTACAATATCTATATAAACGATGGTTTATATGTTATTCTGATTGATAAGCTATAATAATCTAAAATTTTATCAAAAACCGTTCAGTAGTTTTTGTGCAAATGATCATTCATCCATACATACATACATTCTCATTTATAATATTAACAAGATTTTCAAAGTCGGCTGGTTTTAAATTTATTACGCTTGAAATCACAGTTAAATTGAAACAGCTTATCCATTTAAGGTTAGTAATGTGTGCACATTTATGCATTGTTCTTTATAAATATATTTGATCACAGTCTTAATTGAGATTACATTACAATGTGGTCTAAGACCCAAGAGATTTTACCACGCGCTAAGACATTGGCCCTGGCTCTGGTAGGAATTAATCCATAGGTGCTTAATGACAGATTATCCACTTGTGAGTGGTAGCTAATCAGGAAATCATTGGTAAAAAGATCAGGGTGTGTCACAAAGTTACACGATAGAAGTGAAACATTTGAATTAAAAGGCTATATTTTAATTTAAAAAATACAACAAAAAGCCAACGTCACGCCGTGTTCCCATCCAAGTACAGACCGCGGCCGGCGTTGCTTAACTCCGGTAATCGAACGAGAACCGGTGTCTTCAACACTATACCCGACACAGTGTTTACACCCACCACTTTTCTTCGCACAAAAGGTTGCAGATTAGCATTTCAAAGCTTTTCCATACGAAGTCTAACTTCAAAAAACCCTATCATCATGGTATAACTACTATAACGAATAAAGTCTATAACAAAGGGCAATGGACTAAATAACTGAACGTAAAAAGCAGACGCCAAAACACATGTCTATAAATAACTCTGTTAATCAATGACATTATAACTAAAAAGTTGTAGATACGTCATAAGTGCTTCGACAACGCCTTTTTGAAACTTGACTAGCTAGCTTATTTTTGACGTCCGCCCCGTCAATCCGCCCGTATCTAAGCAACATATAACTATTTCGTTTTTACCACCGGTATTGAGAATATGTCATCTTGCTTCCAAATTTTCTCCAAGACAGTGTGGCGTTACAATATTACTTTACGTATGTGTGCGTTATCATGCCATTTGTTTTGTAAAAATATCATGTAGGTAACGTATCTACAGCTTTTTAGTTATAATATCATAGCTGTTTATGATAAAGATTTGACATAATAAAACAAAAAATAGTTATGATAATTCACACATAATTTCTTACGATTCCTACAGCTCAAAAAGTGGAGTATCTGGTTCTCGCTTGCTTGTAGTTAAGAGTAAACTTATGTTAACATAAACGCTTTTTCTGCATAATTTTTTTAATGTTTAAATACGACCATTCCTTTATTTTTTTTTTGTGCCAACATTCATGGGGTCAAATCGGGTTTTTCGAATCACATGTATAATGTAAATATCACAGAGGCGTATAAAAAAAATTTAAATTATATAAATTAGTTAGCTGACACGCGCGACTTTGTCTGCGTCGTTTACTATATCAATTGTATTGTTATATCTCAAAGGGATTGGGCAGTGTTTTCGACGTAAGCTCCCAGGCGGCTTGACTTTTTCCGACATTTCCAACAATTATCGTTATATTTGAACCAATTTACACAAAATCTGGACAAATTATATACGTGAACCAGTGGTATTCAACCTTTTTTTTAAACGGGCGACAAACACGTTACAAATATTAAACCTATTAAAAAAAACGTACTTTCAAATTAACAACGTATTAATGTAATAAAAAATGGTTGTCCAATAAAAGAAACTTGATGGCACCCTTATATCATAAGGAACGCATTGCGATCGGGTTATCTGGGCTATATTTAATTGACTCAGCGTGCTCATAGTTTTTATGATGGGCACGAAATTTAAAATAATCATTACATAGTATAAAACAAAGTCCCCTAACGCGTCTGTCTGTCTGTTCGCGATAAACTCAATAACTACTGAACGGATCTTTATGCGGTTTTCACAAGTGATTCCCGAGGAACGTTTTGGTATATAATTTGTCCAGGATTTTTTTATAATCACGGCGGGACAATGTCTGCCGGGCCTGCTAGTTGAAAGACCCGGCGGGCCGCAGGTTGAGTATGGCTGACCTAAAGCTTCCTCGTGAATCACTTTATCTATTAACGAAAACCGCTAGAAAATCCGTTCAGTGCTTTTTGAGTTTATCGCGAACAGACAGACGTGACAGAGGACTTTGTTTTATAATATGAAGTGATCAAACCAAAACAGTGTATGACAAGACCTCCTTTCTTGACGTAGTGTTAAAAACCTATGTGCATAATTCGACTGTTGAAACAATGACGCACCTTAATCTGTCATATAGCTTATAGTAGCGTTACTTTTATATTTAAAACTACGGAATTGTAAGTCTCAGTAACTTTATGGAATCCTTCGTAAATATATAACGTGTGAAAGAGAATGATGGCTCAGCGGTTAGCGTGTTTGGCTTGTATTGGTCCGAGGAGCCCTTGCCAGTGAGTCGGAGCCTCGGGTAAAGATAAATATAGTGATGAAAGTATATTTTGGAGGTACTTTTCTAAGTGTGATTAGCTAACCTCAAGTTAAACATTTGTTGCGAAGCACCCGTTGTTGTGCTCCGGCAGCTGCACTTGAGAGCCGAGCTTGAGAGAGAAATTCGACCCGGAAAAACAACTGTTTCGATTATTATTATTGACTAGCTTCTGCCCGCGACTTTGACCGCAGGGAATAGTTACATTGGACTAAAGCTAACACGCAGCGGAAGCTCTCAAAACGAAAAAAAAACGAACATTATTTATTGGTGCTCCGCTCCTATTGGTCTTAGCGTGATGAAATATAGCCTTTCTCGATAAATAAGCAATCTAACACTGAAAGTTCTTGAGATTAGCACGTTAAACCAAACAAATAAGTTTTATAATATTAGCATACTCGTAGATTACTAGTTTTCTCTTGTACTTACGCCGCGTCGTCATTCAAATTACAATAACTTTTGATAGAGTGGACAGATTCTAATGAAACAAAGACGAAGTTACTCGTGAAGACATGCTTTATGATTTTATTGTGAACGCAGTACTGTAGCAGTGATGTGTGTTCATACAAACAGACAGACAGACAGACATTCCTAAAAATGATTGTAATGTATTCTATTACTTATTCATAGGCAACAATTTTTTTCACGAAAATCGAAAAAGTACAGATACGTTAGATTTACATTCTTATTATATGTATAGAAGATAACAATAAATCTATTCGACAGTAATTGAAAAAAAATCAGTGAAAACATAGGTAGTGATTTGGTTGATCTTCACCTATATACCTATATAAACATTGAGGTAGTAAAAAATGTTACGTCAAATTATTTAATCAATATAAGAGTCATTACAACCCTACTGATCTCTCAAGGTGTATAAGAGTGATAATACAAAGGGACATACCTCCTGACGCACTGACGACAACGCCAAAATCCTCCAAACAAAGCGGGGTCAACACTATCAGTCGCTTTTATACAGTTCGTGTGTTATCATCCCACCCTCGTGTTACTTATACGATCAATACTTTTATCAACATTATCTCATCACTACTACAGTTCTCTCATCAAATTTCCATATATTTTTTGAAGTGAAAACTTTTTTAGGCGCGTTGAAAGATTTTTTTTTCCAGGATATAAGTTTACAATTTCGCGTCACCGACATACCACTAGCGTGACCGACCGCGTGCATGCATCAGACTAGCAACCTGTATAACTCTAATATTAATATTTTGTATTGAACTTTCCAGCTCATCATGCGTTTGATTACTTAATAAACTGTATATAATTATTGTTCGGAGTATCAACAGACGTGAAAACCAGTCTAATGAAAATAACTTCAATTTAAAAACTAAACAATTTAAATATTTCATAGGCACTATAGTTCATTTTAAAAGTCAAAAGAGAACACGGTTATTCCATTGCTTTGAGTTTTCACTTCTGTCGTCAGTCGTTACGACTGCCTTGACTATTTTTCACTCAACGTTCTTTGGGTATAGATGTCCTTATCAAAAGTCATCAAATAATTTTTAAACCTTTATAGATTTTATTCGATCACAATCTCATCTGATTTTAACACGCTGACTGCCGTGGGACTAATCGCGAAAGTTAGAGAAGTCATTTTGTGTTATTGAGGTTATGCTACTAAAAACGGTATAAGCAATAATCAAGAAGTTACAAAAATGTTGTATCTGGAAGAAAAACATGGTACGAGTTATTTCGTAGTTATATTAGTAATTTTATTTGATACTACAACACAGTAGTTCATGTGAACCAAGTAGTCCGGTGAAGCTGTCAAGACCTTGCTAAGTCAATAGCGTAGTCAGTTCGAAAAAAAAAAGTAAAAAAAAAAAAAACATGTGAACCAAATCTGTTCTTTATTCTCTTTCCTGAAGCAACCGATCTATATTTACACTGATATATAACTGACTTTGCTCGTAGCTGTACAAATATGACAACTAAAGAAAGGACGAGATAACTCATAGTACTCCTGGCTAAGTTCACAAACTACGAGATATCACGTTGTTGGCAGTTAACGTGCGAAATGAAAATTTATTCTAAGATGGTAAACACGTCAAACTTAAAAGGACTGGCTCTCAAGTGCAGCTGCCGGAACACACCAACATGTACTCGACAACAGATGTTCAACTTGAGGATGCTAATATCTGTTACGATATGCTATGCTATGCTGGTATGGTTACATCACCATGTATTCCTTCACTGGAACACGCTATCAAATCAAACAAATCTTTATTCAATTTAGGCCCCGAGAAGGCACTTATGAACGTCAAAACTACCACCGGTTCGGACAAACAACTCAGTCATCAAGAAGAACCGGCAACAAACTCGATCTGGTTTATCTATACATTATACATATTTTTACAAACATAGATAGTTGCATTCGTTTTTGGTGGATGCGCAGAGGGGAGCGTCATTTCCAGACGTCATATATTGATCCACCCTATAAATAGCCTTTTGTATTAAGACCCGTTTGTCATGACACTTGAACTTAATATCCAGCAAATTGGTAACGTGCTTTGGGACTTTGTTATAAAATCTAACACTATTATTATCAAGGGAGCCATCATCACTTCATAAATTTGATTTAAATATTCGATATAGAAATTAATCGGCAAGGTGTTTGACCGATGAGAAACTAAAAGATTTTAACTGTTCAGGCCTACGAACGTTCAACCTACTTTCAAACATTACTCATAACATACATATTGCAAATATCACAGAGACGTATAAACTAAAATTTAAATTATATAAATAAATTATACCAAAACAGTCAACGACACGACCTCTATTGTTGGCAAAGTGTTAAAAACCTGTGCCCACAGTTCTTCTGTGTTATTCTGTCCTTAAAGCAACGTTTCCTAAACTTTTAAAACTACATAATCGATAATTAATCTCATGTACTTTATGAAACCCTTCGTAGATATTTATTTTATACCAGCGCGCCCGGCAGATCTTGTCCCGCTCTGATAATAAAAATTAAAAGAAATGAGTGCGGGTAACCGTCACACGCGATTGAAGTAAAACTTCTTTGAGCGTTATAAAGAGATGGCGACTTCTATTAAATCATAATTAATTTAATTCATTACTTATCATGGTAATCTGTTCGTACTTATTTATATTTTATTTACTTTATAACAAAGAATTGCTAATAATATTTCACGTGTTATGTAAGTTCCGAATTAGCTGATAGATGGCACTACAGATAATGAAGCTTTGATTTAATTTGTTACTTACATTGAAACCAGATGGCGGCACGGTCGCGCGCCCTTTATACACAATTAATTCTATTGTATGATTTTTATTATTAATCAATTTATTATTATTTTTTTTTAATATTTTGGTTTATTTGCTTATAAACTATTTATTGACAAAATCAAAAATATTTAAAAACCGGAAGGTACGGAAACGTGCCGCCATATTGCCGTAACGGACTTCCGTTGCATTGTCGTCCAGTTACCTGCTTGTCGCACCTAAAAAAGTTTTACTTCAAAAAAACATTGTTAAATTATATTAAACCTTCCCTCATGAATGACTTTATGTACTGGTGAAAACCGCATGAAAATCCGTTCAGTAGTTTTTGAGTTTATTGTGAACAGACAGACAGACAGACGCAGCGGAGAACTTTGTTTTATAATATGTAGTGATTCATAATATCGTGTTATTTGACTTTATATTTTATATAGTAGTATTTTGCGTAATAAAATTCGGCTATTGTGCACAGGTGAAGTGGGTAACAAATAATACCACTGCGATGCCACAAAAACTCCCTGGAAAGTTCTAACAAGGGAGCCATCTTGTTAGAACATTGAAAATATCGCGACACTTGTAACATTATTACCTACTCGACAATGGTAGTTATAATGTAGAAAATTGGTTACCAAGAATAAAATTTAAAGAAAATCTATTACGAATATTCATAGACATTCGATTTTACTTTTTTAAATTCAAAACACCGACGTATTGTCATGCAAGTAACTGGCGGGTAATAGCGACTAACCTACCAGTAACAATTGCGTTGACCTCTTCAAATATATTTACATTTGCGTACACATTTAAAGTCACTTACCTCAGTATGCAAAGAAGCCTCCAACTCTTGAATTATCTTCGCCTGAGATGCAATCTGAAACGATAGCAGTTATAAGATAAACTATTTAATCTTCTGAACTATATCAATCTATACTGTCTTCTATCTATACATAAAATAAGAAAGAAGATCTAACGTGACTGTACTTTTTAGATTTTTGTGAAAAAAAAATGTTGCACGTGTCTTGGAATCTATACTAATATTATAAAGAGGTAAATTTTGTGAATTTGTGACGTTGTAGGGGTAATCTCAGGAACTACTGATCCGATTTGAAGAATTATTTGAATGTTATATAGCTCATTTATTATAGGCTATATATAATCCCGCTAAGACTAATAGGAGCGAAGCACGAATGAAGTATGTTTCAAAATCGAGTATATTTTTTGCTCTTCAGAGTTTCCACTGGGTGTTAGCGATAGCCCAAAGTAACTATTCCACGCGGACGAAGTCGCGGGCTAGTAAGTAATAAAATACATTACAATCATTTTTAGAAATGTATGTCTGTTCGTTTGAACACACATCACTGCTAAAGTACTGCGTTTACGATAAAACCTCACCATGAAAATCATAAAGCATATCCTCGAGTAACATTTAGTCTTGGTTTCATTAAAATCGGTTCACTCTATCAAAAGTTATTTTTATTTTAATAACGACGCGACTACGCGAAGTACGAGAGAAAATAAGTAAATGGACTTAATACATTCAGATGATTTTATTAGTCACGGTTTTTTTCTACAATTTGGGGTTGATAGAAGGAGCGTAACAAAATAAAATAATAGCTTATGTTCAAAATTATTAGACGAATTTTTATGGACTTTTCAGAAGTAACATCAGCGTAACTTGACGCGACAATAAACTTCGTTTCATCAAAATGGCTTCAGGAAAATAAATTTAATTTAACATTTTAAAGTTGTCTTAAGTAGCTTCCGTAGAAAACTCAAAAGATGGCGCTTTATTAGTTAATTAGAGAGACGCTGCATGTTATTTGCGTTTTGTATGACCAGCCGTGTAGCCCTCTCCTGTGTTAATTTATTTATTTAGTTTATAGGAAGACCAACAGCACTTAGTATACAAGAACTGTTATGAAATAAAGGCAACAAAAACCATTAACAGGTCTCCACGAATAATTAATAATTAAATAGTTAAGGAAGCAAATAATCTCTTTGTTTATATTTCTAATCATAAAACTCCAAGTAATATAAATTATATGATACTAGTGGTCCCGGCGGACGATGTCACGACCTGGTAATAAAAAAATACTTGACAAATTATATACCTAAACCTTCCTCAGAAATCAGTTTATCTACTGGTGAAAAGCGCATGAAAATCAGTTCTGTAGTTTTATGAGGTTATCGCAAACAGACAGACAGATAGACGTGGCAGAGGACTTTTTATAATAGGTAATGATATTCAAGTAATTGTGATAATATTAAGTGTGAGAAATACACGTTTTAACTTTATCTACCAATTTTTCAGTGTGATGTAGCCTTAAAATGGCACAACCCAAAACAGTCACAACAGGAGTAAATAACATATTATGGGTTCTGTAGGAATAGTAAAAGATGACATGTTCAACGAATTAATATATCTATACATTAGATACGTATATTAACAACTAGCCTCTGGCCGCGACTTCGTCCGCGTCGAATAGTTACTCTGGGCTAACGCTAACACGCAGCGGAAGCTCTGAAGAAGAAAAAAAAATCCGATTTTGAAACGGTATTCATTAATGCTCCGCTCCTATTGGTCTTAGCGTGATGATAGCCTATAACCTTCCACGATAAATAAGCTATATAACAATTAAATAATTTTTCAAATCGGACCAGTAGTTACTGAGATTACCCCCTACAACGTCACAAACTCGCAACGTCACAAATTTTACCTCTTTATAATATTAGTATAGAGTATTTATATTTATCGTTTTTTTTTATAGATTTATATTATTCCTAGCTAAGCCGGCCACGCGTTGCTGTGGCTCAGTTATTATATGTTGAATTAAAATGATGATAAAGTGTAGGCATTATGGGGTAATGAGTCTGCCTAAAAACTGTCGGGGTAAAGAACTGAAAATTTAATTTAAATTAAACTAGACATGAAAATTATTTCAAAATTAAAACGAGGCGCCATCTAGATAACAGTCGATCCTACAGTTTTCTGTCAATAAACTTATTTAAAGCGCCATCTATTTGAGACTGATGAAACCTACAATTAATAACAATAATCAACATTTACAATAAATTAATTTGTAAATTAAAAAATATTGAGGCCATTAATCGAAATATAAATTATTCTCTCTCTCAAGTTGGACCAAATTATACATAAATGCCAACATTTTATGAGGATCGGTTGAGTACTTTCGAAGTTCATCGTGGACAAACATCGTGACAATGGATTTTTATATATTTAGATAATAAATGATGACATACATATTTCTATGCAAGTGAAATAGACATGTGTAAGTTCCTCTATACATCAGTATAGTACTGAATATTACTAGAGAGAATATTATACAAAGAACTTTTGATAGTTTGAATATATTGCAAAATGTATGATTCAAGGATTCCTCAAGCCCATAATTCAGGCAATTTCGCTGTTTTAGTCACAAAAATTGAAATATAAAAAAAATATAAAGATTATTAATACTGGCAAATATGTAGTAAAATAATAATAAATTAAGAATAAGCAATTAAAAAATATAATAACAAAACGAGCGCCTTTATAATTTCTAATCACCTATACTGTAACAGAAACGCGTCATGACGGACGCACACGTGTAAAAAAATCAACACAAAAGAGTCTCACTTATTTAAAGACTACATAACACAACCCTACTTACGATGCGAATATATACCGCTGTGACCTATTGCCGGCTCGCATTTAAATCGATTCCAAATTTGAATTTCAAAACCCGAACGCGCCATTGGTCCGCTTCGAAATCAATCGAACCTTTGTCGATAACTTGTTTTAATAAAACCTTATTTTTATTTTGTATCCAAAGACAAATTTTCGACTTTAACATATTTTTTCTTGATTTTGAATAATTAATTAATACAGAAAATTTCAGAAGATCATGTATTTTTTTATGTCATTTACTATTGACACAGCTTACTTTTTTTTTAAATCGAAAAGCAAGATCGATACATAATTTAATTAAAGTAAATTAATATTTAACAATAAATTTATTTTACGGTTTAAGCAAACAATCAATGTATAACGTAAGAATTAATAAACATTGAGAGTAGCAATTTTTTGGTAATTTTGTGCGTGTCAATGCTGTATAAAATAGTCATGTAGTAGATTATATATTTTATTCATAATCTAGTGTTATTTGGCTCTAAATAGGTGCGAAATAATACCACGGAGCATGGATTTTGACTTTTGGACCACCATTTTTTTAGAATATTGAAATAATCGCAAGAAACTTGTAATATTATTAGCTACTCGACAATGGCAGTAATCTACTAGAAGGTTTGATGCCAAAAAATAAATATAAAAAGAAGATAAGTAAAGGGGACCCCCTTTCCAATTAGAAAAGGGAAAAAAAAAAAAAAATTAAAAAAAAAAGAAGAAATAATAAAAAAAAAAAAAAAAAAGGAAAAAAAAATATTAATATTAAAAAAATTTTTTAAAAAAAAAAAAAGGGAAAATAAAAAAAAAAAAAAAAAAAGAGAAAAGAAAAAAAAATAAAAAAAAATTAAGGTTAAAAAAATAAAAAAAAAAAAAAAAAAAAAAAAAAAATAATAAAAAAAAAAATAAAAAAAAATAAAAAAAAAAAAAAAAAAAAAATAGCCAAAAAAAAAAAAAAAAAAGAGAAAAAAAAAAAAAAAAAAAAAAAAAAAAAGAAAAAAAATAGGAAAAAAAAAAAAAAAAAATTTAACGAGGGGGGGGGAAAGGGGAAAGGGGAAGGGGGAGAAGAGAAAAAAAAAAAAAAAAAAAAAAAAAAAAAAAAAAAAAAAAAAAAAAAAAAAAAATAAAAAAAAATTTTAATAAAAAAATAAAAAAAAAAAAAAAAAAATAAAAATATAATAAAAAAAAAAAAAGAAGGAAAAAAAAAAAAAAAAAAAAAAAAAAAAATAAAAAAAAAAAAAATTATTAAAAAAAAAAAAAAAAAAGCAGGGGAGGGGAGGGAAGAAGGAGGGGAAAGAAAAAAATAAAATAAAAAAAAAAAAGGGGGAAAAATAAAATTAAAAAAAAAAAATAAAAAAAAAAAAAAAAAAAAAAAAAAAAAAAAATAATAGGGAGAGAAAAAATTAATATAATTAAAAAAAAAATAAAAAAAAAAAAAAAAAAAAAATAAAATTATATTAATAAAAAAAAAATATAAAAGAATAAAAAAAAAAAAAAATAATTAATTAATTATTATTATAAATAAAAAATCAAAGCAATAAACCATCAAAGAAAGAGAGGAATAAAAAAAAAAAGGGGGAAGGGAAGCAACAAATAAAGAATTATTTCGGGGGAGAAAAATTTTTAAAAAAGAAAAATAAAAAAAAAAAAAAAAGGGGGGGGGAGGGGGGGGAGGAGGGGGGAGGAGGGAGAAAACCAACAAAAGGGGGCGGGGGGAAGAAGGGGGGGGGGGGGGGGGGGAGAGGGGGGGAGGGGAGGGGAAAGAAAGGGGGGGGGCTTTTCATATATATAATTAAAAAAAAAAGTAAAAAAAACCACCAGAAGAGAAAAAGAAAAAAGACGGCAAAAAAAAAAAAAAATATAGGAGATTGGGATGGTAGTCAACACAACAAAAGGATGGGGAAAAAAAAAAAAATATTAAAAAAAGGAAAAAACATTGGGGGAGAGGGAAGAGTATAAGGGGGGGAAAGGAAAATAATATAAAAAAGAAAAAAAAAACGAAGGAGCTAAGAGGGATAAACAAATCCAATTATGGAAGAGGGAGGGAGAGGGAAAAGAAAAAAAAAGAAAAGAAAAAAAAAAAAAGGGGGGGGGGGAGGGGGGGGGGGGGAAAATATATAATAATAAAAAAAAAAAAAAAAAAAAAAAAAAAGAAAAAAAAAAAAAAAAAAAAAAAAAAAAAAAAAAAAAAAAAAAAAAAAAAAAAAGAAAAAAAAAAAAAAAAAAAAAAAAATAAAAAAAAAAAAAAAAAAAAAAAAAATCGGGCATAAATAATTTCATTACTTGATTTCAACATAAAATATATACTTTTTTACAACAAATATTGGTTTAAACTCCAAATAATGATAACTGAATAGAAACTCCAATGTTAACGTGATGCTGAACCAAAATTACGAAGCCAATTATGAAAAAAGTTGATTTTTTTAACACAACCATTATACGTGCAACTTAAAAATCCAAATAGTAAAAAAAATGACAAGATCCAGCATCAGTGTTATCGCGGGACAAATCTCTAGTATAAATCAGGTCATTTCCACATAATGACGTCTGTATTGTTTAACGTGAAACGCTCAATTTGTCAATCCAAATGACTTATTAGTTCGTTACCTTTGTCTAAAAAAAAAGTAGACAAATCTTTATGAGGTAGCTCTCCCGGCTAGATCTCATCCATACTGATTCACATTTCGCCGTAAAATGACTAAAAATATAATTTGAATATATTAATCTTTAACCTCTGTATATATTAAAGACTAGCTGTGCCCGCGACTTCGTCTGCGTGGACGTTTATGTAAAAACAGTGATCAATAAAGTCATCTGAATGTATTAAGTCCATTTACTTGTCTACTTTTCTCTCGTACTTACGCCGCGTCGTCATTAAAACTACAATAACTTTTGAAAAAATGAACCCATTTTAATGAAACAAACACTAAGTTACTCCCGAGGATATGCTTTACGATTTTCTTGTAGAGATTTTATTGTGAACCCCGTACTTTAGCAGTGATGCGTGTTTATACAAACAGAGAGACAGATAGACAGACTAAGAATTATTGGAATGTATTCTATTACTTATTCCTAGACAGCTGCAACAATTTTTTTCACGAAAATCGAAAAAGTACAGACACGTTAGATTTACATTCTTATTATATGTATAGAAGGTTAAGCGCATTACCGATTTGCCAGATAATGAGTTCAAGCATCATGTCAAGCAGGTTTCAATGTCTAAATATTATAGGGTGGATCAATATGTGAGCGATGGTGACGTTTGGAAATGACGCCCCTCTCTGTGCATCCACTAAAAACGAATGTAACTATCCATGTTTTATAAAAATATATAACATGAAAAGATAAACCAGATCGAGTTTCTTGCCACTTTTTCTCGATGACTGGGTTGTTTCCGAACCGGTGGCAACTTTGATGTTCATAAGCGCCTTCTCAGGGCCTACATTGAATAAAGTATTGTTTGATTTTGATATAGTTATTTATCTCTATGTTACAAAGCTAAATACGCATTTAGCCCAACTGGTTTAAGTATTGCAGCCTATAGCTATGTATAACGGAACTCAACTATGGAGGGTAAGGTAGGAAAAGGTAAGTCACGCATACTAGCATGTCATCAAGCGAAATTATAAGTTTATCTCCTGCCTAAAATATACCGCTCGACGCGCCTAAAGCAGTTTTCACTTCCAAAAATACAGTTACGCCTATAAACAAACCTGATTTCCTCATATTTACATGCGGGATGAGAACACGTACGTAAGCAGACCCGCTCGCGTAAGCTAGTTAACATGGATTATTCCTCGCGACTTTACATAGAATCTGGGACACAGATTAAAATAACAGATTAAGGTACGTTGACGTTACAATCTTTTGTTATTGTTGGGAAAACTGAGCACAAACGTTTCGATTTGTGGCAAACGATATTCGGGCGGCCATAATGCCTGCTCGATCATTTTTGAAGTGAAAACTTTAGGCGTGTTGAGCGGTACTTCTTGGCAGGAGATAAACTTATAATTTCGCGTCATGCCATGCTAGTAAGCGTGACCGACGGTATTGCTCTTGCGCGGCTTGCGTCAGGCTAACGACGCGTAGTATAGCAGCCTCTGTACAATAAGATTGTGTAGCCCATCCCATGTTTGATTAATTCATAAGCTGTATACAAATGTATATAATTATTGTTCGGAGTACCAATAGATGTGAAAACCAGACTAATGTTAATAATTTCAATAGTTACACAAAATATGAAATTTAAATAATTCAGCCTATAATCTATACTCATATTATAAAGAGGTAAAGTTTGTGAGTTTGTGACGTTGTAGGGGGTAATCTCAGGAACTACTAAACCGATTTTGAAAGCCACGTTATTTGTGAGTGTCGTAGGCTACATATCATCACGCTTAGACCAATAGGAGCGGAGCAACATTGAAGAATATTTTAAAATCGGGGCTTATTTTCCTTTTGAGAGCTTCCGCTGCGTCTTAGCCCAAAATAATTATTTCACGCGTACGAAGCCACGGGCAGAAGCTATTAACTAATTATATTATTTATACTAATATTATAAAGAGGTAAAGTTTGTGAGGTTGTAGGGGGTAATATCTGAGGAGTCGGAGAAAAAATGGTCGAACGAAAACATTTCTTACGAACGCTGCCTTAACGATGAGAGATATATGATTAAGTTCTAGAGAAAAGTTGTAGCTTGATAATGCCTATTTCCGCCCAAAGAAGTGGACACGGGTCGGCTAGTTCATTTAAAAATTAAAAAGAGAACACAGTTATTCCATTGTTTTCAGTTTTAGCTTCTGTCGACAGTACTTATGAACGCCTCGACTTGTTTTTTAATTATAGGTTTGACCACAATCTCATATGATATTAAATAAGGATGTGATCTAAGATGGCATACACGCTAAACTTAGAAGGGAACTGGGTCTCAAATGTAGCAACCGGAACACACCAGCGGGTGCTTGGCGACAAATTTTCAACATAAGGATAGTAGCTAGCCAGGTGGACTTAGGAAAAACCCTACCACTGTGCAATATGGAATTATTATTAAGGATTCAGATATGAGCAGACCTAACGTATGGACCTCCTACGTGTCTGATTGTATGAACACGCATCACTGCTAAAGTACTGGGTTCACAATAAAACCTCATAAAAGAAAATCATAAAGCATATCCCCGGGAGGACAATGACGTCCGAGCGTAAGATGGAGTGATGATATCCGCTTAACCTTGGGTCCCAATTGGACCAGAGTCGCAGGTGACAGGGCTCAATGGAGAGAGCTGGAGGAGGCCTATGCCAAGAGGCACACAAAAGTGCGAGATATTATTTAGTAAGCAAACCATTTTAAGAATAACTTTTTTCATAAACTTT